>VWYE01010239.1:35425-114430 GCA_013398995.1 Alaudala cheleensis | reverse complement strand
TTTTTTTTTTTTTTTTTTTGCTGCTGTCTCGGTTTTGGTGGGCACAAAAAAGCTCAGTGCTGGTTAAGGGGATACCCAGGCAGGAAATGCTGCTGGAAAAGAGCCCGTGTTTGGTGCTGATGGGAATCTCCACGTGGTGCAAGGCCAGTGGAAACCCATCCCAGCTTTGAGGATCAGCGGGAGCTGCATGCGGGTGGGTGAGGAGCTGCCAGGGAGCTGCGGCCTCAAAAGCAGAACCAGAAAGCCAGGAGTGAGGGAGGGAGGGGGGTCTAGCAGGGTTTATTGTTGTTTTTTTTTAAAGAGAAGTCAACTTTGGCCTTAAAGATCCCAAACTGTCTCTGCTGGTGGGAAGGACAGCTCAGCACTGGGGCTGCTCTTGTCCCTCTCCCAGTTCCTACTGGGAGGCACCCACCAAATCCCAGGCTCTCCCAGCAGAGAGGGGCCGGGGCTCTCGGTGCAAAGTTGATCAGGACAGGCTGGCTCAGCCAACAAGCAGGAGCAAGCCAGCACATCCAGCTGGAGCAGTGTGAGCCCTTCCAGAAGCAAAACCTCTGCCCTGCAGGAAGCATTCCCAGCGGAAGCTGAGACAGCAACGCAACGAAAGCCATCCCAAAAAAATGAGGTTCCAGGCCCCCTCCCCGGCATTAATTTTTAAGCACGTTCTGCTGAGCTGTGCATGGACCAGAAATGAAAGTCTGGGTGTCAGATAGAACCAGGCCAGGGAGGGTTAAGTGAACATCTGTGGTGGGGGGACTCGCTTACCTCCGAAATCTGCAATGGTGGGGCGCAGTCAACACAAGAATGAAATGGGACCATGTGGGGAGGACGGGCACAGGCAGCAACACACACAGACAAACACATTCCACAATGGGAGTGAGAGATGAGAGGGGAGGGGAATGGGGAGGGGGGGGGAGGAAAAACTCGGAGTTAATACAAGTGCAAACCAAGAGAAGTGACTACACAATACAGGAATTAAGAAAATAAACACCCAGGACGTGACAAAAACCAACTGCGCTACAGTAACACGGGGTGGAATGGAACATAACTGAGGGGCATCAACCCTCAGCAGCAGGAGCACTTCACCCCCTTTCTGGGCTTTAGCACCTCCAGTCTTTGCCCTTCCTTTGCTATTTCTCCTCCTGCACTCACCCACCTCCTCAGGAGATGCCCAGACCCCGGAGACATCCGTTACTTCTCCCATACAAAGCATCCCATGGCTGCTCACTGCACTCACAGCTTATCAGAAGTGAAAATTATCTCTTCAAGCTCTTTCAAGAGGCCCTTTCCAACCTTGGGTGGATGCCAGAGCAGCCCCTTTGAACCAGCATCATTACTGAGGCCGTAAAAATTTACGACCCTATTTACTGTGTGCAGCCTCAAACGCCTTCTCCTCTGCTTCCCACAGCCAGCAGGAAACCACCCTGGAGGTGCCTGACCACGTTATTCCTTATAAAGGGGTTTTACAGGGGGAGAATGGCCACATTCCAAAGCACTGTGGCACTCCCAGGGGGCTGTGTGAGGAAGATTCACCTCCCTGGCCATACCTGGGTGGACTGAGAGAAGGCCTCGTCGAGCGCCAGGGCCCGCTGGCAAACCTCCTCCTTGATTTTGGCATACAAAGCCTCAGCCCTGGAGTATTTCTCCTGCACCATCTCCCCTTCCTCGGGGTTGAGGTCCTTGAGCTGGGGCCCGATTTTCAGCAGCTTGTCGATGTGAGGTTTGTGTTCAGCGATGGACTCTCTCAGTTGCTAGGGAATAGAGGGAGAGGGGGGGGAGGAAAAAAAAAACCCACGTTTGTTTAGAAATCTGCTGCGAGCTGCTGCCTATTTATTCCAAACAGCACTCCAAGAGCAGTGATGGTATCTGGGAGGAACTCACACCCTGGATTTCGTGCCCCAGCATCTGCCAAGCACATGGCACTCGGCTCTTCCCAACATGGCTGTGGCACAGCGCCTGGCACGGGTCCTTCCCCAGCCTCTGACCCTCCCCACAGCTCCACGGGGCAGCCCAACTGGGAATTTTGTGCTTTGCAGTCTCTACCCTAAAAGCACAAAAGTGGTTTTTTTTCCTGCCACGAGCAGGAAGGAGATCCAAAAGCAGCCAGGTTTCCTTGGGAGCAAGCTGAACTTTGGTAAGGAGTGCTCCAACATCACAAGGAATTTCCATGTGGCACTCTTGCATTACACAAACTCCCCAAAAAAGAACAGAAAAGGGGGAAAAAAGGAGCAAAATTCAAAAGAAAAAGGTGCTTTTGCCCCTGCCTTCTGTTAAAGGCAGAACTGATGGACAGGAGGTGCAAACTCTGCCTCCCCTTACCCTCATGTCATCCTGCTGCTGCTTGAGCTGCTCGTGGTCGATGGCTGGGGGTGGCAGCTGCGAGATGAGGGCTTGGGTCTCCTCAATCCATGGGTTCAGCTCCTCGTAGGTCTCCCAGAACTGGTTGACCAGGACCTGGGCACGCTCCAGGCGGGCGTAGCGCTCCGAGTTGAGCTGGCTCACAGCCTCATACTGCTGCACCAGGGACTCGGTTTTCTCCTAAAAAAAAAAGGGAGGAGAGTTATGGGGAGGGATGCAAAAAGGGCCCAGGAAAAGGGCCAGCTCCATGCTGCGAGCTGGAAGAGAAGGAGGTGCCTTTGGTGGCCTTCCACATTGTAATTCCAATGAAAGCAGCCTCGGGAATCTCCCCCCCTCCCCATCCCCAAACCTGGCAATAAAAATCGGCAATAAAGGAGAGTCATAAATGTAAAGAGATTTCTGCTAACGCTGGTGGGAATTTCCTAAAGATGGGGTAATTTTAAACTCCTTCAGCCCGTGCAAAGGCTGGGGATTGGCCTCTCTGACCTCCCTGTTGCAGTGAATAGCAGAGGGGGCTCACCTGGAGAACAGCTTTTTGCTCCTCGCCGCAGGTGCCGAAGATCTCGTTGCGCTGGCTGAACAGCTCGTCCATGGAGTCCTTGTGCCGGATGATGTCGATGGAAAACGCCTGCAGAAACAGCAAGGGGACAACTCAGAGCTGAGCCCAGCCTCCCTCCAGCCCATCCACAGCACCCTCCTGCCAAAGAGACCCCGCAAAACTCAGCGCAGGTGTCCTGTGGCAAACTGAAAAATCTGTCTGGGAATGCAGATTCCTGCCTGGTTTCCTCATCTGCACAAAACTCTCTCTTTCAAAGGCACAAAAACAGCTCTTAAAATTAGGTATGATCCACACCCAAGGTCCTCACTGGAGGAAAAACTCCATCATCCATTTGTAAGTGAATGCTACCCCACAAAATTATGCTCTCCAGAGCTGCATCCACCAATAACTTTGCCATTCCCAAGGTCCAGGAGATTAACAGCGGGAAGCTGAGCTCAATTTAACTTAATGCTCGACGGTTCAGTCCCCCTTCTCTTATAACACTGTCTTATTTTCCTTTTTTTCTCTTTAATTTTAAATCCAATAAGCCTGCTTGCTGCTCTGATTGCCCAGGCAAAGGGAAGAAAAGGGCCGTTTATTTAAAGTGCACGTTCTTTCAGGCATGAGCTCATCTCAAAGATATATAGAAAAAAAAAACACCCAACCCCTCCAGCACCTCTTTGTTCCACGTCTGGCTGCCAGGAGGGAACTGTGGAGTCCCTCACTGCAGGGAACAATGAGCAAAAAAGCAAATGGAAACCACCCTCATTAATCAATATATACATTTCTCTAAAGCCTTGCTGCTGCCAGCACCGGTGAGACCCTGGCAGAGCTTGGCCACAAGGAAAAGCTTCCATGGGAGCAGTTCTCCCCAAGGGAGACCAAAGCAAAGCACCCATCAAGCCCTAAATGGCTCCTGTAAACACACAAGAAGCTTTTTCCTTGGATCCAACACTTGGATGATTTAGAGCCATTTTTTCCCTTTGTTTTGTTGGTTTTTTTTCCTTTCACATCTCAAGGACAAGGTTTGCGTCTCTCTTGCTGCTCTGGGCTCAGCACTGCAAACCCCAGGGTAAAGCTGCTCCCCCAAAACGCATCCCATGACCCAAACTGGACCATCCCACCCCACCCAACCCATCGGGGGAGTGCACACAGACCTTCTGCACCTGCAGCTGAGCCGTTGTCTGGTCCTGCTCCAGGCGGATGGGACCCAGAGCCATCAGCTTCCGCTTGGTCTCGGCCACCCAGGCCAGCTCTGCATCAGCTGCCTGCTCGTACTGGCACAGGGGGAGAGGAGGGGAATGGTCAGTGCTGGGCAGCAGGGATGGAGCACAAAGGAGAGCTGGGGACAGTGGGAATCACAGAGGGGACAAATGCCTCGCCCTGGTGCGTGGGGTGGGGCTCAGGTTTCTGACTCCACGCTGCCCTCATGGCTCCTGCAGCTGGTTTTGGGGCAAGCTGGAGCAGCCACCTCTCCCTACACCCTCCCTGCCTGCAGGGAAAGGCACATCCCTATAGATAGGAGCATTTTCTTTGCTCCTTCATGGAGAACAAACTCCATGGAGTGAGGTCAGGTATTCCCAGCACTCCACAGCCTCCAGTCCATGCAGGACAAGCCTTTATGGGGAGGACTGTTGGCCTGGAACAAATCCCTGTGCTCTCCCAGCAGGGGATGACGCTTTCCCAGTTTTCCCAGTCACCTGTCACCAGTTTTACACCATCTACATCACCCCTGCAGGCAGAAGTTCACAGGCAGGATAATACAGAGCTGCTCCAGAGCTATCCCATCCCAAAAACACACCCCAGGACGGGCCAGCCACCCTCCCCTGCTGCTGGGGTCCATTTCTTTGCATTCCTGATGGGATTTACCCTTCCTGTCTGTGCCTGCCATCCCTCCTGCTGCCATGGCTGCTCACTCCCACTCCTCCCAGCTCCCTGCAGGGGTTACCCACTCACCTGCTGAGACCTCTGAATAGCAGCATCGATCTCCTCCACCCTCTGCTTGATGGTGTCACTGACCAGCTTGTAGCGCTCGTTGGTGTCCGACACCAGCTTGTCCAGCCCCTCCCGGGCTCTCCAGGGCACCAGCTCCAGCAGAGCCCGGCTCACCTCGTTCACCGTGTCCAGCACCAGCCTGTGCTCCATCACCTCCTTCTTCAGCTCCTGTGGGAGGCACCCATGGGATGTGTGTCCTCCCCAGCTCCTCCCCAAAGTAGAGAACAAAACCACCCCTCCCCTCCACACACTGATATATAAAGTTTTAGCTTTTATGTTTTTCTAATTCTGTGCTGTCTTGGGTGCAGTTTTAAGCCTCATATTAAGTAGGTAGAAAAAACAAATCCTTTCCTGAAAACCAAGGACAACTTTTGGGCCCAAAAGCACAAACAACATTGGACTGAAGAGAGGAACAAGAAGGATGAGACCTCACAGCCTGAAGCTGTAATTGGACAATTAAACCCCAATATGCAAATAGACCCAAATTTATAAAAGTGTAAGGCCTCGAACCCCAGGCCATCTTGTGACTATTTGGGGTCCACCTGGTCAGGCTCTTGTGTCCAAGGTGTATCTTAGGGCCTTTCAATAAACATCTACTTTATTCTCTAACTCTGTCCAGTCTCTGTTTCAGGTCAGCCTCCCCAAGGCATCAACCCCCACCCCAAAAGTGCTGCTCTCCCACCTTTTGCCGCTGCTGGAACTGGGGGATCTGCTCTCCAGCAGGGGATTGTGCCCCGCTGGAAGCCAGCTCATCCTCCACCTTGCTCATCCAGCCAGTGAGCTCCTCGTGGGTGGACTGGAATTTGGTGGCCAGCTGCCGGGCCTGCTCCAGCGTGCGCAGGGCCTTGGAGCTGGCGGCCGTGATGTCGGAGTAGCGCGTCTTGATCCCATCCAGCTTCTCCTGGATCAGCAGCACCTCCTCCCCTGTGGGGCAGCAGCAAAGGGGAAAATGATGCTGGGCTCTGGGGGCTGAGGGAGCCACCCCAGGAGGCTTCAGGAGTCACTTTCTCTGTCCCTGTCCCTTTCAAACAGTTCCTGCCTCACTTTTCTTTGTGTTAATGCAACTTCAGCCTGTTGTTACTTAGAGTTGACACTTTCCACCAGCATAACATCCACCTCATCCCTGGGATGGGATGGGATGGGATGGGATGGGATGGGATGGGATGGGATGGGATGGGATGGGATGGAAAGTGTCCTGCAAAGCCCAGCTTTGCCACAAGCCCCAAAGCCGTCTCAGTTCTCAGCAACGTGTCGCAGCTCCAAGAAAAAAAGGGTCAGTTCACCCCTCGCTGCTGTTTCCAAGAGGACACAGAGCTGCCTGCCAAATCCTTTGTAATCACTCTTCCTGCTCCACAGCTCCCACAAGGACACAGGGCTGTACATCTGCTCTGAGCAGACCACATCTGAAGGAAACGCAGCGCCCCGACCTCTCTTCCCACTCATAAACATAAACTCACACCCACGTGGCAACAGCCACAACTGCTCAGCCTGGGAAAGCAATATTAGGAGAGGGCTGGGGGTATTTTTAACCTCTTTTCCATGTGATTTAGCAGCTGGCTGCAGTGAGAAAAGCCTCCCTCAGCACTGAGCAACCCCACATCAGCAGTGGGAATCACTCGCTCCCCAAGCTGTGAGGTTGGGATTTTGGGACCAAGCAAATCCTAAACTGGAGTGTTTGTGGCTCAGCATCCAAGCCTGGATGCAAACCAGAACTTTGGGAGTTTCCAAAAAGAAATGAAGACCTGAGGGAGAAAAGCCTCCACCCAACACAGCATGGACTTCCCAAGGAAGAGCATGTGGAGGATGGATTCCCAGACCCCCCACATTTCCCAGAGCGTGCCAAGATCTCCTCTGTGTTACCTGTGGTTTGCTTCAGGAGAGCTTGTCCATTTCTAATGGCTTGGTCCACGTTCTTCTTCCTGTTCAAAATCTCCTCATTCAGAGCCTGAAGAAAAAGGCAAATTTGGGTTATCCAGCTGCAGGCAGGTCCCTGTGTCCTGCCAGTCAGAGATGCTATGGAGGGCATGAACCTCCCTCCTGAGCACGGGCAGGGTGGACAACCCATCTGAAAACTGTCCAGACATCCTGCTGTGGGAATTACTGGGATTTTTGGGACTCAATGGCCAAAATCTCAGAGCAAACCCAACCCAACCCATTGGATCAGTCACCAAAGGACTCGCCCTTGTATTAGACAGAACCTCTCTCTTGAAAAGAGCCTGCACAGCCCCAGGGAGCGGAAGCAGAGGCTTCCTTGGTGGCCAGCCCAGCTCCAAAAACCCACCAGACTTTCCCAGCTCTCAATTTTGGAAACAGCATCCAGCTTTCTGAAGGCACAGGGTGGCCAAGCTGGCTCAGACACTGTTCAACAAATCAAACCAACCATCTGAAGTTCCCCCGCCTTGAGAAACCCATTTTTTGGGGGTTTATAACACATGAAATCTCTTTACGCTCCTCTCCAAGCCTCAGACAGACCCAGCAGCAGAACGAGCTCAAAACTAAAGTCGGGCCAGGAACATAAACAAAACCAGACAAAATGCAACAAAACAAACAACAGAAACATGGAAGAAATAAAAGAAATAAAAAGAAAAACAACAGAAAATACCAGCTGGTCGGCATGCTGCTTCTGCAGGACGTCCCGTTTGTAATCCTTTATGGACACTGAGCCCAGCTTGTCCTCCACCTCAGCCAGCCAGTTGAGCACTTCCACCTCCTCCTCCCCAAAAAGCCTGGCGTTGGCCAGAGCCTGGTCCAGCAGTGCTGCCTTGCGGCCGCACCGCTCCCGGACCTCGCCGTAGCGGCTCTGCAGAGCCTCTAATTTCTCTGCCAGCAGCCTCTGCTCGGTGGCACAGCTCAGGGAGGACAGCGACTGCCCGACCCCCAGAGCCCGAGACACGTCGGCAGCGTGGCTCTCTATCTCCTCCTCGAGAGCCTGAATGGTGCAGGGTAGAATGGACAACAGAAAAACAACAACAAACAAACAAACAAAAAAAAAAGAATGAGGGAATGAGGAAAATAAAAGAAATGTAAAATGGGGGGAACGGAACTGGAGAAATGGAGGAGACACAAAAGCCGCCCGTGGAAGGGCAAACTGAGTTGAAATTAAAATGAAACACATGGATGGGAATGGTTTTTTTTTTTTTTTTTCTGTCCAAATCTGCTGGGAGGTGCAAGGACATCACCAGTTTAATGTTTACCCACGCCGGTGGGTCAAGGCTTGCAGCCTTCTCTGTTTCATAAAACAGCCTGGATAACTCCTCCAGTCCTTGTTTGTGCCAAAAACCCCCTCTTTGGTTGTGGTGGAAACAAGCACTGGAGCAGGACCTGACTCCAGCCACCTCCATCCTGCTCCTGCACAGGTCCTACCTTGTGGCGGCTGATCTGCTGCTGGATTTTGGCAGTCTGGGTGCCAATGGGCTCAGAGTTGGCCAGTTTCTTCTCTGTCACCGACAGCCAGTCGGACACGGGCTCCGTGGTTTCGTGGAACTGCTTTGCCAGCACCAGGATATCCTCCAGCTGCTTCTGCCTATAAAAAGGAATCATAAAATTAGAAGGAAATCATTGTTCAAGGGCAGGAACAAGGTGGTTTTTAAGGTCCCCCCCTGACCAAAACCAGTCTGTGATTCTCTGAGTCAATGAAAACACTAAGGAGCAGCTCCCAGCTGGAGCCAGGCATGGGAAGCAGCTTCAGGTATTTGGAAGAAGGAACCAAAGCAGCTCTGCTCGGAGCAAGGTGAGACACCATTGTCAGGCAAGCTGCAATGGCAAAGATAAAAATCAGTGTGGAGGAACTGCAAAATAAGCTTTTCCTGCAGCTGTGCCTTTAGGATCCAGTTTATTGCCCTGGGAAGGAGGGCTTCCCCATTGTGCAGCTTTTCATTAAACAGTCTGAGATCTGAAAGGACCTTAAAGATCATTTTGTTCCAATTCCCTTTTGTTCCATCCCTATCACTGTCTTGGAGACCCCTCAGCTTGTGGCCAGGCTTTTGGTGTTTCAGAGCTTCAGATTAAAGACAGTCCTGGATGGACAGTCCAGCTTGTTGGCAATGATTAAAAACATGGAGAAGGGTCCAACGTGGCCCTCAGAAGTGACTCCACAACCTCAAATATCAGCTCAGGTAGAAATAAGTAACTCATAAACAAGACTCTGGCGGCATAAAGGTGTCAACAGGATGTTGCTAAACGTTAAAAGCTCGCAGGAATAAAAATAACATCCCTCCCCTGCAGGGAAATTATTTAATCTCAGCTCTTCCCAGCCATTGTAAACCACTGCTATCAGCATCAGCTCCCAGCCAGCCTTTGATTCCCTCATGTTTTCCAGCTGTTTCCAGGATGTATCTGCACCGACATCTCCGCCAGCTTCCCGAACGCTGTCACCCCAGGCTCGGGGGCACTGTGACTGCAGGGGGATGAGTCCCCAGTTGTCCCAGTGTGGTCCCAGTGCCTCTCACCTGGCAGCTGCCCTGCCCAGCAGCCCTTCCCAGCGCCGTGCCAGGCTCTCCAGCTGCCCCACGATCTTGTCGCGGTCCGCGGGCTCGGCCGCCTGCGCGATCCGGTCGCCCTCGGCCTGGATCATCTCCACCGTGGCCTTGCGATCGTCCAGGAGGCGTTGGAGCAGCTTTGGGGAGGCAGAAACGGGGGGGAAGTGACCAAAATGGGGCAGCACAACCAAATCCAGCCCTCGGAGGGGTCAGATCTCTAATTGTGGCTCAGAACCGCTGCCAGCGCTGGGCTGAGAGCAGGCCCGGCCCAGGGGGATGGCTCTGCCTTCAAAACCAGTTCAACAAATTATAGAGTTGTATTATATTGTTATATTATATTGTATTACATTATAATAATCAGATGCTTTGATTTGGGCAGCCCTGAAGTGGTCAGGCAGCTGGACAGGGTGATCATTGTAGGTCCCATCCAAGTGAACTTTCATCTATTCTATTCTATTCTATTCTATTCTATTCTATTCTATTCTATTCTATTCTATTCTATTCTATTCTATTCTATTCTATTCTATTCTATTCTATTCTATATTCTATTCTATTCTCTATTCTATTCTATTCTCTATTCTCTTCTCTATTCTCTATTCTATTCCATTCCATTCTCCCCTTTTCTTTCCTTTTCCCTTCCCCTTCTCTCTTTAACACTACTCAAGATCCAAACCACTTCCGTGCCCTAAGAGTTTTCTGAGTCTTCCCCACCAACCCACTCCAACTTATCAAGTCTTTAACTTCCACTTGAAGCACATTTCCTCTTCCAACCTCCAAGGGCAGTCAGACCAAGCCTGGGTAAGAATTCATTTCTAAAATATTTCCCCATGACCACACTTGACCTTCCCTCCTCCCACTCCAAGGGCAGGCGCCGACCCCGGGCTGTTATCTCAGCAAACACCGGCACACCTCGGGGCTGCTCTCACACTTTGTAACATTCCCTTTGTCCAAACACCCAAAACCAGGCCCTGCACCACCACCAGCCCCCTCCTGACACAGCAGAATTATCAGCACAAAGCAAAACTCAGGGCTGGAAAAACCAGCAACTTCAAGAGGCAGTGGGAAAATGAAGGGATTTGGGCAATGGAGTGTTGAGTGTGGGCAAACTGTTCATGACACTGTGATGTGAGGAACTGAGATCCACCAGGAAAGAAGCATGGACATCCCAGCTGGACCCCCAGAATATTGTCTGGTTGTCCTGAGATCCCCTCCCACAGAGCCACCCAGTGCTCACTCACCTTCTGCTCTTGGATCTGGGCTTTCACCACCTTGTACTCAGCAGAGGGAGGTTTCTGGTTGGAGATGAGCTCCTCGGTGTCTGCCAGCCAGCTCAGCAGTGGCTCCAGGGCATCCTGGAACTTCCCACAGTGCAGCAGAGCCTCCTGCAGCTGAGCCACACGCTGGGCCACCTGCACCCCAAAAACAACCCCACTGCAGTGTCAGACACCAGCACCGGAGCCTCAGCTCCCTGCCTGTGATCCCCTCCTTCCCCCAGACCCCAGAGAAACCGGAGACAGCCCCTCCCCACGCTCCCACCTTCTTGTTGAGGGTGTTCCAGCGGGTGTTGATCTCTTCCATGTCATGCTCCAGCCCTTGGACATCACAGTTTTTCCCGGCGCTTTGGATGAGTCCCTGACCAACTCCATTGACTTGCTGGAGCTTCAGCTGCAGGGGGTCCACTTGCTCCTTCTGGAATTGCTGTGGGTGGAAAAGGTGGGAGACAAAAGGTGATTTATAAGGCTGTGAGCTGCTCTTCCAGCCACTCAGTCTTTCCATGGATACAACAGGCTTTCCTCTCTAGGGAAGGTGCAGTAGCCACTTGCACTGATTTTATTGGAATTGAGCAAGTTTGTCTGAACTCCTCCCTCGCCTTGACCTACTGACACAGATGTCACAGGAATCTGCTGGTGTGGAGCACAGCTCAGGGTCTATCCACACCCACCTCTGCTTTTAAATGGATAAATCCCATTTTTCCAAGCACTGGAGTGAGGTAAAAAGAGAAAACCGAGGAAGAAATGAGAGCATCGGCTCTGACTCGCCATCAGATTGGGAAATAATGCTCCTGGGGAAAAACCCCAAGCAATTCTCACAGTGAAGCTATTGAGAACGGAGACCTGACATCATATGAGTTTTGTTAACCACGAAATTACAGGCAGTGAGGAGCTCGCTGAATTTCGAAAGACAAAGGCAATAGGCAATTAATGTGCGAGTCGTTTACCACGATTTGGCACGGTCCTGCCTGGGAATCCTGTGGGGAAAAGCTTTCTAAACCAAAAAAGATTTGATAGGGAAGGGGGAGGAGAGCGAATGAAGCTCCCCATTGTCAGGAGAGGCAGCAGGGAGAATCCTGTTTCTCCAGAGGAGATAAATGCTCTTTATCAGAGCTGGGGATCTGCTGGAAACACGCGCTGCCTGTGCACCCTGTCCCTCTGCAGTCCTTCCCCAGCAGTCCCAAGGGACAAACCTGCCTTGTCCCCACAGCAAACACCTCAAAAATAGGGAGCAGAGTCCTGGTTCCCTCTGCTCCCCTGGCCCACGAGCCCATGGAGAGCACAGGTCACCCCACAGCCAGCACTGGGCAGGAGCAGAGGCCTTGGCCCTGTCACAACATCTTTCCGTTGGGAAGCAGAGGGGATGGCAGGCAGCCACCTGCTCCCTGTGCCCAAGAATGTACAGACATTGCCTACACTGAAAAATTCCCACTTGGATGCAAGACCTCCCCCAGCAGAGATCCTGGTGGAGGACACAGCTCTCTGCACCCAGTAACCACTTTGCTCTGGAGGAGCACGAAGCAAAACCCCCTAAAAACACCAAAATCCCCCCAAAACACACATCCCGAATAAGAGGCACTGCTCTGACTTTCCCTGCCTCACTTCCAAAGGAAAAAAAAGCTACTTCTTCCCAGCAGAGCTCAGCAAGCGGCGGGCAGGGAGGTCCCTCCAGGACATGAGCGAAGGGTGAGCTGGCAGACACTGTCCAGAGCTGTTTGCTCATGGAGAACTCTGCCACAGTTGTAAGAAATAAATGGGGACTTGGAATCATCGATTCCCGGGCTGTTCTCCTGTTACTGTTTATATATGGAGCTGCTGGGTAGAAGAGCCAAACCCACAAAAGGATCAGGCTGATAAGCCTGGCATGCCAGGCTGCTCCGAGCTCTCCATGTACTGCAAAAACAAACTCCAGAGGAGCCAGGCAGGGAGGGAGCCCTCTGGAAAACCAGGGGTACCTGCCACACAGGTATCAGCCAGCCTGAGAGCCTGATTCTCCCTGAGGGAGCCTGACAAAAATAACCCCAGCAACAAGCCTGAGGGTGAGTGTGTCCAACACACTTGTTTTCCTTTGCTCATGAAAGATTCCAGCGATTTAGTTCATTAACCTCACTGTGACTCAGCTTGGAAACAAATATTTAACGACTCCCCTTTGCCGTGGAGCGAGGTGTCCTGCCCTGGGGAAGAGCTGGACAGACATTTTGGTGAGAGCAGAAGGACATCTGCTCCACCACACCTCCTCCTCCTCCTCACTCCCAGGAAGGCTTCGCAAAGCATCCCCTCGCTTTCTGCTTTCCCTCATCTCCCTTAACCCCACTGCTGCTGGATGTGGAATTCCAGGAAGCATCCCCAGCAATGCCTGGAGCCAGGGGAAGGTTTGTGGGGTTAAGAATCAGAGGTGCTGAACCTAAAATAAGGATCACCCTCCCACTGAATTTCAAACAATAGACAACTATGGCAAGACCCCAATGGTTTTTCCCTCATCCAGGTCCCCTCTGGGTGTCCCAGCTCGTGCTCACATGGACCCCCCATGTGAAACCACCTTTCCAAGCCCCTCCACGTGCATATCTCAAAGGGGTGGTACAGCCCAAAGGATGAGTAATTGCCACCAAATTGGGATTTTTGGTGCTGACTAACTTCTGATGTCTCCTTAGTGATATTTCTCCTAATCCAGATGGGCAGGAAATCAGTGCTCGGCTGTGGGAACTCCAGCACTGAGGTCTCTCCAGGCAAGAGCCACGAGCAGCACAAATCCCCAAACACCAGAGAGAATCTGAGCCCCTTCCCAAGTGCCTTCTGAGCCTCAGCAACTCCCTGAGTCACAGAAAAAAAAAACAACAAAACTACAGACAGCAATGACTGCACGGGACAGGAATTGCTTGCAGTTAATTCATTTTACAGGTTTCTCTTTCCTGATATATTTTCTGCTTCAAAGATGGGAAGTCCCTGCCAGGAGCCAGCAAGAAGGTTTTTTTTCTGAAGTCCATGATTTCCATCTGAGTGACCACAGTGCACTTTAATAAGCCAAAAAAGTGTAAGTCAACATTTCAGGTCATCGAGCAGCGAGAATCTTTTCCCTCCCTTACACAATCACACAATTCCCACCCCACCCCCCAAAAAAAACCCTTTTTGCCTGCCAAATTCAAGCCAATCTCGGGAGGGTTTAGAAGGCTGTTTGGGAGCCCAGATCGTGCGTTACTGAGTGGGCTCCCACCTCCCACCCACCCCTGGAGTGCAAAATAAAGCGATTTCTGCGCCTGCAGCCCCGGCTGCGGGAGCCTGAGCAACAAATACCTCGTTATCTGGAACGAATCCATCTGGGAGAGCTGGGGGCCCTTCTGCCATGAGGGCGGCGCCGAGGGGTCCCTCCGTGCCCGAGGTCCCCTCACCCTCGCTGGGACAGGGGGAAAGGGCACCCCCACAGCTGCGGGGACGGAGGGGGCCCCTCAACACAGCCCTGGGGAGGGTTTGTGCCCTGGCTGCTGTGGCAAAGTGTGTCCCCAGTAGCTCTGGACTCTCTGGGAGGGGTGAGAAGGCACCAGGGGGACCCTCCCAAGCTGCCACCCCTGCTGCAGGTGCACTTGGAATGGGGTCATCCTCCACAGGCACCGCTTCAGCGGGCAGGTGCTCCAGGATGGGTGGCACAGCCATGATGGCAAAGTCATCTGTATCCCCCAAGGCCACTACCAATGGCACGGGGTCCCCACTGAGGTCCCCGGCACTGGAGGGGAGTGGCTCGGCCCCTGGTGGTGGCAGGGTGGCAACAGGCACGTCAGCAAAGGGTGGTGGGGCTTCCAGAAGCTCCTCCACCATCAAGGGCATGGCAGTGGTGGTGGCTCCTGGAGGTTCCTCAGCGTCCATGGTAGGATCCCCAGTGGCTGGTGGCGTCTCCTGAGCGTGGGGCTCCAGGACAGCCACGTCTCCTGGTGGAATTGGGTGGGGTGGAGCAGAAAGCTCCCCAAAATCCCATGGGATGGCGGGCCCTGCAATGGACAATGTGCCAGGAAGCTCTTCAGGGGCAGCTGGGCTGGCAGGACATGGGACCTCCCAGCTGGGGACAAACAAGTCCACATCTCCTGGCTGCAGGATGGCTGCTGCTGTCCCCCCATGTGTGACAGCCACCTCCACGGGGCACCCCTCTGTGTGGGCAGCCCCTTCCAGAGACAGGCCATGTCCCAGGGAAACCATTTCCCATGGGAGATCCTCAACAGGCACCGGGAATGTTGTTGGAGCCTTGGAGCCTGGCTCTGATGCAGAGCCAGCGTGGAAAGGCAGCAGAGAAGCACAGCAAACATCTCCACTCTCTGTTGGATGAGTCCAGCCCTCAGCTCCACTCCCTGATCCCAAATCATCCTCAGAAACCAGTTCTGGGACATCCCAGTTGGCGACCTCAGTCCTTCCAGGCAGAAGGTGATGGGTCCTGAATGGATCCATGCCCTCAGTGCCAGCCTGGCTGTGCTGTGGGGGGGACCCCAGCTCCTCCATCGCTGTGTCTGGAGCTGGGGGCTGGCAGGGGGACACTGGGCCAGGACAGGTGCCCTCAGGAAGCAAGTCTGGATTATCTTCACCCCACCCCACCGGAGCACTGGGGTACCCATCTCCCCCCAGTCCAGCAGCTGGATGTGCCCCTGTGGCAGGACACGGCACAAATTCCAGGTCCACGAGTGGGTCAGGATCAACCTCCCCCACCAGCGCTGGGGAGCACTCCAGGAGAGAGCCCAGCCCTGCCATGGCCACGGGGCTGGGGGAGGCCCCTCCATCCGAGTCTGTCGGGGTGACAGCCAAGGTGTCCCTTTCTGAGAAGGGCTCTGTCAAGGGCTCCAGCGTGCTCAGCACCTGTGAGCTGCAGGTGACATCAAAGTCCTCCAGATCTGACACAACAGCAGAGTCTGAGGCACTGATATCCAAGGGGGCCCTGTGCTGACCCTCTTCAACCACCAACACACCCAGTTTGGCTGAGTCTGGGTCCAGCCCCTCTGAGTCCATTGGGGACATCTGCACCTCCAGGCAGCTGGGGACAGTTTCATTACCCCCATCCTCATTCAGGCACTGCTCTTCCAGCTCCAGGAACATCTGCACAGAGTCTGTGTCAGACAGCTCAGGGCCCTTGGGGCTGGTTGAGCGCTCCAAAACTGGAGCAAAGTCCTCAACCCCACATTGCACTGCCACATCTTCCGTGCAGCACGTGCCACCATCCCCTGGGGACGTGCAGGACCGGGAGGTCCCCGGGCTGGGGGCAGAGCCATCCTCCGGAGCAGTGGATTGTTCCCTTTCTTCAGAAATATCTGCCAAGCAACAGCTCCTCTTCTCCTCTACCACCAGCACAGCCTTTCCTCTCTCTGACAGCGTCGCCTCCTCCCACTCCTCCATCATCACCCAGCGCTCGTCCTCCTCAAATCTCAGCTCAGACTCCGTTTTCTCCCTGAGATTGGAGGTGATGAGAATATCCAGTCCCGTATCCAGCAGCTCCTCACTAAGGCACGGAGAGAGGTTGACGTTCTCCACTGTAGAGTCCGACTCGGAGGCCTCCAGGGTCTCCTGGTGCCCATCGTTGAAGTTTCCCCTGATGAAGTTCTTCCTGGCTCGTGGCCAGGTGGCACTGGGGAGCCGGCGGGCCCTGGCCAGGTCCCTGGCACGGCTGTCACCGGCATTCAGCAGGGCCTGGCGCTCGTCCCGGGGGCCACCGTAGCCATCCCCACCAAACTGCTTGGCCGCCAGAGCCTCAGCCGTGCCAGATGACTTGGAGACGTGCTCCAAGGTGAGAGACTCGGACATGGGCTCTCCGTGCTCGGGCTGGCCCGGCAGCTCGGCCAGCATGGCGCTGGAATCCCGCTTATCCCGCAGGGAAGGGTTGGAAGCGCCCGCCTCCGACACCTCGCTCAGCGAAGCCCCCATCCTCTCGGCAAACTCGGTGAAGTTGGGCGGCATGAAGGACTTCCAGGAGCGCCGGTTGACGTTCTCCTTCTTCTCGGGGTTGGGCCGCCTCTTCGGCGGAGCCGGCGCCGGTTTGGAGACGTCGCTGCTGAGCTTCAGCTGGTCGAAGATGACTCGCTCATCCAGCTTTTTGGGTTCCGGGGGCCTGGACTCGAAGACGTTGGCAGCTCCCAGGGTCCCGTTGCTGGATATGGTGCTGCCATCCCCCTTGCCGAGGGTGCTCTTGGAGAGCTGGTTGAGCTTCGATCCCTGATCGATCTGCTCGTTGATTCTCATCGTGTCGTAGATCGATCTCTGGGGCACGTAGCAATCCTCTATATAACCATCCTCATCCTCGCCCTTCCCCAGGCAAGTGCGGTTCTGCCGTAAACAGTCTGGCCGGCTCAGTGGTTTGCCCATGCTCTCGTCCTTATGGGTGACAGAACCACCCCGGCAACCTTTCGCCCGCCACGGCAGGAAGCATCACACGGCCACAGCAGGTCCCAAACCCGCCGGGGCAGCCTCTAATCCCAAAGTGACACTACGGGGACGACAGGGGGGACCGGCAGCACCGCGCCGGCTCAGCAGCCCAAGCAGTGAAACAACCCATCTCACCCCGCCCCCTCGTCCCCCCTAAAAAACCCCCATCCATCAGCGGATCATCCAAAATCCAACAGCTCCGGTAAAATATTCCAAGCGGTTCGCGCCAGAAACGGCGGAAGAGTTTGAAGCTCTTAAATTATCCCGTCCGTCCTTCTTTAACTAACAAAGGCACTGCTTGTCCCGGCCGCTCCCGGCTGGCGGTGGCGAGCGGCTCCGCGCGTTTTCTGCCCAGCTCCGAGCGCCGTGCAAGTCCAGCTGGTCCGAATTAGCCTCTCCCCCCGACTCCCGTGTTTTCATTTGAACCGAGCTTGTCAGCGGATATTCGTACAACTTTAAACACAGGAAGTTCTTCATTCAGGGCAAACTCGGGGGTTTCCTGTCTCAAAAACATGATGGCATTGTCGCTGCCGTCACCTCGCCCGGTGCCACCGGCGGCGGCGGAACCCCCAAAATGCAGCCGGTGGGTGCGCGGCGGTGGCGGCACGGCCGCCGAGTCCGGAGGTGCAGGAAGGCTCTGCTGGCTCTTCGCTTTTTATTTTTTTCTTTTTTTTTCTCTCTTTCGCTTTCTCCCCAGGAAGAAAAAAATTGGCTATCAAACGCATCCAAAAATGGCAAAGGGACGGAGCGGGATGGAATCCCCTGAGTTGCCTCCGGGAGCCGACGGGGGGGACGGGGATCAGCCGCGGCTGGAGGCGGCTGTTGCCGCTGCTGCTGCTTCTTCTTCTTCTTCCTCCTCCTCCTCCTGCTGCTGCTGCTGCCGGCCCCGCTCGCACTAACTTTCCCGGCGGCCGGTGTCGGGCTGCGGCGGCTCCGCGCCTCCGGGCGGCCCGGCCATGGCGGGGCGGNCCCGCACCGACCCCCGGTCACCGGCCCCGGGAAAAGGAGGGGGGGACCGGAGCGCGACCCGGCTGGGGAACGGGGAATGGCAAGGGGGGGATGCTCGGTGGCAGCGCGGGGGTGGTCCCCGCCCGCCCCGCCGGGAATGGCCCCTCCTCCGGGGGGAGGCGGCAGCCCCCGACAAAGAGCAGCAACGCCCTGGCTCGGCGGCGGCTCCGGCTCCGGCTCCCACCGCCACCGGCCCCGCTCCCCCGGCCCTTTGTCCGCTGTTCCCCGAGACGGCGCTGGGAGGGAGATGGCGACCCCCCCAAAAAATTGGGTCTCCCCTGCTCCTCACACCCGCCCTCGCACAAAGAACCCAGTTTCTAAATCACCGGAGAAATCCACCCGAAACACCCCCAAAGTAGCAATTTTGCCTTCCCCCATCGCTCTGCCAGAAAAGCCACCCCGCAACTTGCCACCGTTCCTCTCAACCACTGCAGGCTCTTTTCCTTAAAAATCATGATTTTTATAGCCCCAGCTCTACGGCAGCATCCTGCTCCTCCCATCCTGAGTCCTGTCACCCTCTTTTCCTCCCCCAAAGCCCTTTGGGTTTAAGAGATGGGGAACATTGGGAAGTGGGGAGGGAGGCAGCCCGGGCGCGTGAATCACCGCTGCGAAGTGATGCTGAGGGAAGTCACAGACTTGGGAGAGAAAACAGGAGGGTTGGGAACAGCCTCCACGCATCTCCAGGCAACAACCCGCCCCACCAGCCACCCGGCCCTGCTACTTTGGGATGAATTATGGCATCGGGATAAAAATACGAGGTGTTTAATACAGAAAAACGTGCAGCATTGCACTCCAAAAGCACCAGCGCCGGGAGAATCGGACCTCGGTCTGTGCTTTGCTGTGCCACAGCTTCACCAAAAAGCCTGCCCACCTGGCCATGCTGAGCCACAGCCAAGGAAGATGAGATCCCGAATATTTTTGGATGTGCTGCCATCCTGAAAACGCTGAGGCTTTGCCAAAGTCATGGTATGGGGTGGTGGGAGCCCAGCTTCCATATCCCCAAGCTCTCAGACCTTTCATCCCCATGTCCCGGCACCAACTGCACGAGCAGCAGCTCCAGTCCCTCATTCCCAAAGCTTTGTTTTGCTTTGGGAGAGATGGGGACGGGTATTTTATGGAAGGGGAAGGTTCAGGGGGAGAACTGCCCATTTAATTGCCCGAAGTGCTCCTCATATGGAGATTTCTGCACAGTAGGAAACCTTTGGAACCCCTTTTTTCCCCCTCATCATTAAATATAACCAAGGAAAAGAGCAGGAGACAGGGAGGGAGTGGAGATCCGATTCCAAACATCCCTCAGGGAGCCCCTCTGCCCATCCATGTCCCCTCCACATCCCCCCAGAGCCCTCCTGGACCTCCTCCCGGACATTCATCCCCTGCAGCCTCCTCCCGCCCCAGCTGCCAACACTGCCCAGAGTGTCCCAACGCCCGGATTTTTCCCCTTGGCGGGGGACACCGCAGCTCCTGGTCGCTGGTATTAATCCAGAGCAGCTGAAACAACAAGAGGACAACGGGGGCCGTGCCAGCAACGCCAAGCCCGGCTGCTCTGCTACCACCTTGGCCGGGAGCTGGCGGAGCTGCACCGTTACCGCTCCGGGGCCCCTCCGCCAGGAATCCCAGGCATCCGGGCTGGGGCGAGGAGGATTTTTTGTTCCACTGCGAAGAAGGAACGACTTCTCCTCTCTCTCTCCCTCTCTCTCGACGTGGAGCTGCCCCGTTTCACAGCCAAAAATTCTTTTCCCATTTCCTCACCGAGTCACGTGCCAGGAGCGAGCCGAGTCTCCCCCCAACACATTCCCCCCACCGACAATTTCTAAAACCATTAGGGAAATATTGGGCAGGGATGAAAGCCAATTGGAAACCTGCTGTGCCTGGCCCCAAGATCCCAGCCACAGCTCTTGAAGGTTCCCCCCAAATCACGGCTTTCAGCCTCCAAGTGCCACCCCAGCGATGGGGACAGGAGCCAAACAGTGCTGGGAATTGCAAGGTCAGGGCTTTGCTTGAGCTTTGTGTTGGTTAAGGGATGGATGTGGAAGGACATGAAGGGCCTGTCTGATTTTTGTCCTTTTGGGTGACCCCTCATTTGCTTAGTCCCCAAACCTCCCTCAAACAGCTCCTGTCACCCAGCCCAGACCTGGACCCACCCCAGGCCACATCCTGCAGATAAAACACCCTCAGCTAAAACCCACCCAGAGGTTTTCCAAGACCTTCTCCAAGTAGGAGCATCCCCATTTATCTCCTGAACCTGCTGGCTTCAAGCTTCCCTCACATGGCCACCAGCCCCAGAGCGTGGGGATGTGCATTGTCCCTGTCACAGGCTGATGTCACCCTGTTTATGGCTCTGCCACATCCTGCCACCACTGCTGCTGCCACTGTTTACATGGCACAGCACTATTTGCAAACCAATGTATTTTTAGCTTTCTTTTAAAGCATCTCAGCAGCTGGAAGTGAGGGACCTGTGTTGTGTGACAAGCAAAAGAGCTCAGAGGCAGCTCAAGATCTCTGATGGACAGGTCATTTAGGAGATCAGGGTGCAACCAAGAGTCTTCACCCTCAAAGCTTCTTTAAACTTCACCTTGGTGCCCTTCTGCCCTGGGAGTGGAGGGTGGATGGAGGAGAACTCCTGGCTTGGCACCATGAGCTTTGTCCCTACAGGTCTTACTGACCACGTCATAAAATCATAGGAGAGTTTGTGTTGGAAGGACAGGAAAACTCATCTTGTCCCACTCCCTGCTGTGGGCAGGGACACTTTCCACTAGACCAGGCTGCTCCTTGAGGGATGGGGTAGCCACAGCTTCTCTGGGCAACCTGTCCCCTGTGTCCCCTCCACGAATGCCACCCCTGGGCTGGGACACAGTGCCATGTCCAAGCAAGGCAGAGGTGGATAAGCCCAAGTGCCTCCAGCCCAGCAGAAGGACTGAGGGTGCATTTCACCCTCCCTCAGACACTGCAATAACAGCACAAAGCCAAATCAAGCACACACAAAAATCTCCCTTAGAAACGGCGCTTTAGGTTGCGCTGGGATTTTTAGCAGAGGATTCATGTTTTTTTTAAAGCCTTTGCTGCAGTTGTCAGGTCAGAGGGACTTCTTTCTTTCCCTCTTGCTCTTCTCCTCACTCATTCCTTTTCCCAAACCTCTGCCATTTCAGTGCCTGATCCAGGCAGGAGCACCGGGGCTATTCCCACCCCACTGTGCTGCTCTGGGTGCTCTCCCTTATCCCTTTGGCTCACAGCTGACCCCAAAACAACCTCACATCAGGGCTCTGCCACCACTCAATCCCTCTTCAAAGGCTACAGCTGCTTGGGATTCAGGGAGCCAGCACATCTTTAAATCAGCCATTTGGAACCTAGAGCCTGTTTATTCAGGACTCTCCCCACCCCAGGGCTGTGGGAGGAAATCTTGGCAGGCCCCGTGGGGGTCTGCACCTCCACGGGGAAAGTTTTAGGAAGAGGTTAAAATCCAAACTCCCAGAGAAACCTCCTGCACTTTGGATGCAGAGCTGCAGTGAGCACTGTTCAAAAAAAAACAAAATTCAATTAATCTTGTTCTTGCAAGAGTGCAGGAGCTGCACCACAGTGCTTTTGCTGCAAGGCAGCTAATATAGATGTTGGTATAAATAATTCTCCCGAACGAAGCCTGGAGCCCACGTGTACCAGCAGCACTCAGCGTTCCCATGGAACCCCATCTTCGTGCACAGAGAGCCCCAAAACTCCCTGGCAGCAGCCTGAGATGGGACTGGGAGACAAGGGCAGAGCCACGTGCCAGGGCCCTCATGGCCAGGAGGTGAGAGCTGCTGCAATGCCCATTTTTGTCCTCAGCTGCTCTGTTTCCCTGCAAACTGAGGCACCCTGGGCTCTCTGGGCATCCCACTGCCCACAAAACTGCAGAAGCTGCTCCCCAGAGCAAAGGGGAACAACAGGGATGGGGTGATTAATGAACTGTTCTGAAGGTTTCTTAGGAAGTGAGGTAAGTGTGTTATCATCCCGAGCATCCTCTGGATGGGAAGACATCTAAACCACTCCTTCAGCAGCAGAATTGGCAATTGTTCTTGAAAGGCTGCAGTGACTAATCCAAGCCTGAGTCCTTCCCTGCTTGCTCCAGACTCAGTGGCCACAGTCCCTCCCTTCCCAAGGCTGGCTTGGATGCTGTGGGTGATGGGAATGTCCTCGTGGATCCCACCCCCCTCCACGGCTGCATCCTGCCAGGACCAGGCTCCTCTCCCTCCTCTGCTCAGCCCTTGCAGACAAAAAGCTTCCCATCTCCTCCTCCCTCGGATCCTCAGCTCTCCTGGTCTTATGCAAAGCCGGTATTTTTAGTATCTCCTGGAAACACTGCGAAGTGTCATCACCACCAGCTAACGAGTGCTCCGGGAGAGAGGACATTCCTCCGGCCACCCCCCTCGGGCTCAGACGTGGCAGGGTCACCAAAGCATCTGCAAGTGGGTGGCTTTTGGAGCACCGACCCAAAGCAGCTCCTGAAAGGCACCATTTGATCACAGCCTGATTGTTTCACGGTCAAGAAAAGAAAAGGAAAGGAGAAAAAAAAAAAAAATGCCTCGCTACGATTTGGTCGATCTCAGCAACTCTTGGCTTAATTCACTCTTGTTCTCGGGATCAGGGAAGCGCCCGTGCCTCTGCTGACACGTCAAGGTCAAAGCCCACCCGTGGCTTGCTGATGAACCAGCACAGCAGCAGCGTTCCCTCTGGAAGGAGGAGCTCCAGGGGTACGTTTGCTCTTCCCTCAGCGCTAAAATTTACATCCCAGGAGCCAGGACGCTGCCGGGGCCACTCCTGCCCCTCTTGTGCAAGCACAAAATCTCCAGGTTAGAAAAGCACCGAGCCCCAGCACGGCTCTGCAGCTCGGGCCACTCTCCCCCAGCCAGGCTCGGTGACAGCCCTGTCACCCAGCACAGCCCGTGCTTATCACCCCCCATTTATCATCCCCTTCCCCAACGAGGGGGAGATGGTGCCTTTAAGGCAGCTTAACAGCTGTCAGAGAGGAGGCATTTCTGCCTGTGCTGCTGATGCTGAAAATACAAGCCAGAGATACTTTAAGTAGGTCTGGAAAGCGTTCAACGAGAAGACACCGTCACGCAGCCTGTCCCCACTCCCAGCCCGGTCCCACCCAGCTGCTCCCAACCCCACGACTGTCGGGAGCCTCACGCATTCCTCCGGGGGCACAGAAGGGTTAAAAATACCCTGGGCCAGGCTGGGGCACAGCAAGTGGCAGGGAGTCCCTTTTCCCTGCCACATCCCGTTCTCAGAAACCCACCTCCCCTCGCCCACCTGCCGAGGGTTTGGCTGTTTGATGGGGTGTGGAGTGCCCAAAAAAAGCCAGCCCCGAGGCGTGGGCTGGGTGCTCGGGCACTGTCTGTGTGAGCACTTGTCCTGGCTGAGCCTCATCCCTGCTGCCTCCAGAAATTAAGGCTTTGAGTGTCAATAGCTCGTGCCATCAGCACACCCAGTCACTCCTGCAGTCCCAAAATGGGATGCTGCTTTTCCTCTCTGCCCATCTCCTGCTCTCCTTAGGAAGGTTGGAATGAGATGATCTTTAAGGTCCCATCCAACCCAAACCATTCTCTGATCTTCAAGAGCAGCTCTGCAGTGGCAGGAGCAGAGCTCACAGTCCCAGAGAGAGCCACAAAATCACTGAGGTTGGAAAGGACCCTCAAGATCACCCTACAGAGGAAGGCCACAAAAAATGTCCCTTGTGCACCCAGGGACCACCGAGGAGCACGAGCTGCAAACCTAAAAGGGCTAAATCTTCTGGGGAGAAACCCAAATTTTGATCCTCCTGCAAAATATCCTCGGTGAAACACTGCAGGATGCTGGGCAGTCATGTCCCCATCCCTCCCTGCCTCTGACATCAATGGCTCATGCAGGGGACACGACGAGGTGACATCAGTGGCAGCCCCCTCTCCAAAACCATCACCCTCAGGCAGTGCCACCTGGGAGAAACCCAGGGACACGAAGCACCAGTGACACTCCTTTGAGTCAGCTCTCTGGTGGAAAGGTTAGGGGAATTACGAGTCATAAATAAAGTGCTGAGAGAAGCTGACACCCCCCAGGCAGGAAGGGGGGCAGGAGGAGGGCACAGGAGCCTGCGTGGGCTCCCCAGCCCTGCCTAAGTGCTGCCTTCTCCCGGGGAGGACCTGGAGCAGGGTCAGACAGCAGCACTGGAATGGCCAGATGAGTAATTCTGGTCTGGGCCTCGCTCACTGCATCACCACTCCCGGGATTTCTTTCCTGGTTTGTTTTTTTTTTTTTTTAATTGAAGCAGACAAAGAGGGTGCTGGAGGCACAACGGCTGCGCCGACCTGACCTACTCTAAAATAAAGCAGTGAGGCTTCAGTTACTGCTGTCTAGGGATTCTCCCTCCCCCTCTTCATCATCCAGCATTAAACCTTTATTGGTGTGACACAGCACTGCCAGACTTCACCGCGTTGAGCAACTCCAGTTTCCAAAGAAACCTCCCCAAAAACGCCAAGAGCAGAGGCAGGATCCCAAAATCCCATCCCTTCCCTCCGCTGCCTCAACAAAGCCATCACCCTCTGAAGGCTGGATGCGGGGAGACCCCCTCCTGCTCCTCCTCCCCTCCTCTCCAGGGTGGGGTTTAATTAACTCCGGGAGGCGAGATCCTGGATAAACAGCCCGGCTGTGCCAGCTGCGGCAGGTCCCGGCTCGCCACATTCCTGTGCCCTGCCCCAGCGCCGCCGAGCTCAGCTGTGGTGACAGCAGGAGCCACCAGCCCAAGCACAGACACGTCACCAGGTGTCCCCTGCACCCACCCGAAGTGACAGCGACCTTTTGGTGAAGTTTGATGGGGTTTTTTTTCCCCCTTGGGTTTCATTTTGGGGGAAGCGCGTCGGATTCTTGCAGAAATCCCTTCTGGCTGTTGAGCACAGCTCGGAAGGAACTCAAGGTTGATCCTGCTCACAGGGACAAAGTGTCCCCAGCAAAAGCAAAGCACTTTGGGGGAAGCGCGTCGAGATTGTTTGCTGGAGGAAATGCCCACAGAAGCTGTGGCTGCCCCATCCCTGGAGGAGTTCAAGGACAGGTTGGACCTGGGAGAGTGGAAGGTGTCCCTGCCCCTTCTCACCCAAACCATTCCATGATTCCATGACTGGAGAGGCACCAGGATCCTCCACTCCTGATCATTGTGAGGCCAAAAGCCCAAAACTCCCTGACCCAGGGCTGAGTGTCAGTGCTGTGCCTCGTAGGTGAAATTAGGAGTTTGTCCAAAACCAACACCGTGAATCAAAGAGGGTCCCAGATCAGAACTGCCAATGCCAAGCACAAGCCAAGCTTTGAAACCCAAGTTCAAAATCCACTGTGTAAAAGATAAACACAAGCCAGGCTTAAGCAAGCTACCCCAGCACTGATGTCTCCCCCAAAACACCCAAGGATTTGGTTCCACAGGCTCCGTGGCCCAGGCTGATGGGTGCTCTTTGGCCAGACAGGACGAGCCCATGCCTGAGGCTTTCTGGCACCTCTGCTCCCAACCAGAAAACCCCTCCTCTGTGTAAAGGAGGATTGAGCCACTTGCACTGAGCAGCACAAGCTTTATCCTATTTATTTCACAATTTTTGGGGTGAAGAGATCTCACTCAGGGCCATGCAGCTGATGATGGAGACAAAGCAATGCAGAAACCCCCATGTGAGTGACCTCCCCTGTCTCATCTCTACCTGGGGAATCATCTCCCTGGGGAATTCTGCTGTTTGCCAAACTGAATCCACGGAGCTGTTATGTTTAGAAACATCTCAACTGTAGCTCATTTGATTCCAGTCATTAAAATTTAATATTAGTGTAAGCTTTGAGAAACCTGAGCTGACAGCAGAGACAGTGGAGGGGGAAGGAGTGCCCCAGCCTAGAAACTCCTACGAGCAGCTCTTGCTGGTGCCTGGCACTTGTCCCTCGTGCTGAAGAGCCCGACTGGGCCGTGTGAAGCTCAGCACAAAGATTCTCCCGACTTTTAGCACCTTTTTACACAATAAAGAGGCAGCAAGGGAACGAGAGCCAGTTGGGTTAAACTCCTGCTGGAGATCAGGAGTTAAAGATGAGGTTCCTTTGCTCTGACAGCTTCACATGAGCTAAACCCCCGTTGTTTCTTCTGTGGCACAGCTGGATCCCAAGCGATCCATCGGGATGTCCATATAAGCACAGGCTCCAAACCACAGAAATGCCTTTCAGCTGCACTTGATCTCACCAGAAAACTCAGGGCTGAATTCGATGACCCCTTAAAAGTCTCCTCCAAGATGGGGTCTCTTACAATCCTGCTACAACCGACCAGTCCCTGCCTGGTTTTCCCACACTCCCTGAACTGCGGCTCCGCCCTGGATCATTGTCCTGGCTCCTGATGGCCGTGGGAGCTGGTGAGGACCCGTCCCCAAAATCCCATCAGCTCGCTGAAGCAAAACCCCTCCTGCAAACAAAGCTTCCCCCCTGAGCACGATCCAACAGCTGCTTCCCAGCCTCCTGCCTTGGAGGAACCCAGCCAGGAGGAAAACTTACAGCAGGAGAGGGCTCATCCATCCCAAAGCCAGGATTAGTCCCTCTGTGACCTGGGAAAAGGGCTGGGGGGGGGAGCAGAGAGGAAATGCACAAATGGCAGCTTTCCAAAAGTTAAGGAGGTTGTGGCCTTTTGGGGAAAGAAAAGGGAAAAGAAAAATACATGGGAAGCTTCAAATTCGAGCTGCTTCCAAAGTCATCCGTTCCCAGCCTCCACCAGAGCCTTCAATGTATCTTCTTTATTAAAATCTGGACACAATGAGTCCAGAAGTGCCCACCTTTGTCATGGCTCCATTGGCAACTTGCCTGGAGCCCCGGGGGCTGTGCCTGATTTGCATCTCATTTACACAGATGTTCATTAAAATTAATGCCTTAAGACATAATATCTGCCTGAATTTGAGCCTTCTGGACAGACAGAGTGCGACCGCTCCCGGGGAGCCCCCGTCACCCCCATCCATCACCCCATCCCTCACCCCATCCTCCCCCCAGAGCACTGCCAGCATGAGGAGCTCCTCTGCTCCAGCAGGACACTCCAGGCACGCCCCTGGTTTGCAATCCAAGGAGGGCAGGAGTTGTGATATCGTCTTAGAGAGAGAATTTATTGGGAAATAAAAGCCTGGCGCAAGCAAGAGGAGCCCCCCTGGAGCTCCCCACAGAGCACAAGCCAGGATTTTCCTCTTTTCCACAGCTCTCCCTCCGTCCTGCTGATGCCCTTCCACGTGCAGATCAGGATCTGGGATTGTATTTCCCTTAGATAGCAGCAGAAGGTGAAGCTTTGCCAAGATCAGCTCTGTAACCTTTATGATTTGTGCAGAAATCCCTTGGGATGAACAGTGCACGGGAGGAATGGAGGGAAGGGGGAATGAGGGAATGCTGCTGTAACCACGATTGCTCCATCCTCCCTCTCCTGCTTCTCTCCCCCATTTCATTCCCAGCCATTACACAGCAAAACCTTCTCACCACTGCTGCAACTTTCACTTTCCCACCCACAAAGGCCCCCAAACTGCTCCACGTGGCCTCCATGGCCAAGGAATGACTCTTGGTGAGGACACCTCAGAGCCCCAGGCCCCCTCAGCTCAGGTCACCCATGCCTTAAAGGGTCATGCTCAAGGTCACTGAGCTCTGGACCACGTGCAAACCCCACGGTGGGTTAAGCTGCTCCTGCCCAGTCTGGGTTTTGTCATTGTTCCTAATGAGAGCTGCTCAGCCAGGAATAATCCCTTGCTCTGCAGGAAAGGTTCACTGATTTTTAAGGACTAAAATCTCCTTTTTTAGATATATTTGCTCCAAGTGACTCTGTGGTGCTTAATGATTAAATCCTTCTCATTTGACATCAGCTCAAACTGCCCAACACAAGAAACACCATCAGGTGAGGTTGAATTTGTCCCATAAATACACTTCAGCTCTTTTTTTTGTTGTTGTTTTGGATAGGCAAACCCCAAACCAGAAACACCTTGTCCTGGTGAAGGTTTCACAGAGCTGCTCAAGTGGTGGAACGGGATCAATTAGCCATGAGATGAAAAGTAAATGGCTGTAAAACTGCCTCTCCTTCCCACCCCCCCATTAACACCAGGAAACCAGCAGCCAGATGTAAATCAGCCCAATCATCAGCCCCTGAGCACATCAGGAATAGAAGTTTCACAGCAAGAGAATTTCTAAGCCGTGTTAATATAATTAATGTAGTGTAACAGCATGACCCAACATCATAATACTGTACAGAAATATATCAAACACAGTCCAACTCTTCCCTCTCTCAAGTCTTGATGGTCTCCATCAGCTCCTTGCTGGAAATGTGAACAGCCCATATAAAACTTCACCTTGGTTTTATTTCCAAGGTATTTCCTTGTCTCACAGTTTATCTGTGGCTCTTCTTCTACCCAAGGATCCCAAAATGTGTGACCCAGATGGAGTGAACAACAGGAACAGTGGGCCAGGCAGAGCCAGACCTACAGGAGGATCTGGTCTGGACTAGACTCTCAAATTCACAGCTCAGGTGGACTCAAACCCCTCCCTGCCTCCCCCAAAATCTAAATGCCACCCACCTCTACCAGCCCACCAACATCACACATCACCAGGAGAACAGGGATTTTCCTGCCAGTCCCAGAATCTTTCCACACCTTTTCACCACAGACTATCAAGTCCACCAGCAGGATTACACATCCTCCAGAGCAAGGATATTTCAGTGCAAACCCACTCACAATCACAGCAACAAACAAACGGAGACGCCGTGGCTCGAAGCCCGCAAACAAAAACCACAACGCCGAAAGCCACTCGAAAAAAAAAAAAAAATCGAAATTATTATGGAATCAAACTTACCTTGAAGTCTGCCAGCTGCTGGTTGATGGTCTCCACCTCTGTCCCCACCACCCACTGCAAGGCCTCGTTCTCCTCAGCTGCTGTGGTCATGTGGCTGAGCTCCTTCAGGCGGCTGTAGAAGTCCTCGACGCGGGCCAGCGTCGTCTCCACCTGCTCCTGCCGGTTCCTGCCCCTCTCTGTCAGCTTGCTGCACTGCTTGCTCAGCGTCTCCAGCTCCCTCTTCAGCCCCAGCAGGTCGGGGCTGCCCTCGTCCTCCAGCATTTTCTTGCACTCGCCCTCGGAGGACTCGATGTCGCACCTCAGCCCCTGGAGCTTGCCCAGGAAGGCGCGGACGTCCTCGGCCTGGGACTGGAGGCTGTCGGAGTCTCTCCCGATGGGGCCCATGCTGTCCAGCTCATCATCCAGATCTGCCAGCTGGGAGAACATCTCCCTGACCCTGCTGTTGAACTGGCCGATGCCTTCCAGCTTGTTCTCCATCAGAGCGCAGCAGTCGTTGACTTTCTGCTTCACGGCCTTGAAGTCCTGCTGGGCCACCTCAGCTTGGCTCAGGAGCTGGGAGCAGTCAGATCCATCTGGAGCATCTTCTACCAGACCTCGGGTGAGGTTTTTCAGGTAATCCACTTGTGGCTCCAGGGCCTGCAGCACCTCCTGCTGTGCCCTGAGCTTCTCCAAATTCTTGTTGCTGCAGGCTTGCGGCCCCAGGGCGTCGTAGATCTCCAGCTGGTGCTTCGCCCCTTCCAGCTTCTTCTCGATGTTCTTGAAGCTCTCCTGGAACTCCTTGAGCCTCTGAGACATTTCTTCAATGGAACCAGTCTTGGTTTGCAGCTCTTCTGTGATGGCATCCATCTTCTGGTTGATGCTGGCCTTCTCATCCCGGATGTCATCCTCGTCCGTTTGGGAAGCGTCCGTCAGGATGTCAGCAGCACTGTTGAGCATCTCCAGCAGGGACCTGCGCTTCTCCACGTCACTCAGCATGGCCTTGGACCTCAGAAGAGTGGCCTCCAGCTGCACTGGATCCAGGGTTACCTCCAGCTCTGCCATCCTTGCCTTGCAGTCCTCCACCCAGGGCAGGAGATCGTCCGCGTGCCGCTGGTACTTCTGAGCTTTCTGCAAGCAGTCCTTGAGCTTGGAGTGTCTGTCAGCAGCCTGTTTGCTGAGCTCCTCCCAGTGTGTTTTCAGGCTGACCAGCTGGTTCTGCAGAGTGGTCTTCTCCTCCCCAGGCTGGACCGAAAGCAGCAAAGATTCTCCCTCGGCCACAATCATCTCGTAGGAGCCGCTGTGTTGGTTGAGGCTCTTCTGGAACTCCTCTTGCTCCTGGATTTGGCTCTGCAGCCTCTCCAGTTTAGCAGAGATGGGTTGGCTCTGGGCTTGCTGGCACCTTTTGTCATCCAGCCAGGTCCTGAGTTCATCAAACATGTGCTGGAACTGCTGGGAGCTGGCGAGCGCAGTCTGCAGTCGGTTCATCCGGTCGGCTGCAGTGGCAATGAGATTAGATGGTGACAATTAAGCTCAAATCAAATAAGCGAAGTGCAATTATTTAAAATCATCTCAGATGCACCAACTGTGTTTTGATTAACAGGAAGGAGCTTTCCATTGCATCACCAGCCCTTTTTGCTCATTGATTCATAAATTTCTTAAGTAGTAAGAGGCGGCAGTGCAGAAATCTCAGCTCTCCTGCCCAGTCCCTAAATGTGACCTCTCAGAAACCAGAAGATGCACCCCAAGATCAGAGGGTGGCCACTGGGGTTTCTTCATGCCCCAATCTGAATTTAGGAATCAGTTTTTTTTTCCCAGGCACATGCCACCCTGCTTGGTGAGGAGCCACATCAGTGGGGCTAAACAGCTCTGCTCCCACCCCAGGCTCAGGTATTTCTGGAGCTGGAACTCTCCCATGTTTGGTCCCACATAAAACAGCCATCAAGAACCCTAAAAAGTGATAAAAGGTGCTTCCCCTATTATTTTCATAAACCCAGTGATGGGAGAGCCCTTTGGCAAAGAGCAGGGGTGGAGCTTGACATCCCAACATCTCTTAAGCAGCTTCTCCTCAATCTCACCTGCCAGATCTTCCAGCCCTTTGAGGGGAAGTGCCACCGTCTCCAGACGTTTCCTCAACTCATCTTTGAGGTACTGCTCCCCAATCAGGACGGAGAGGTCATCACAGAGGGTCTGAGCCTCTGAGATCTCCTCTTCCAGCTGCTCCAGGTCGGAGCGGATCTCACTGGTCTCCTCCAGCTGCTGTTTGACAGCATCAGGCTGGGTGCTGATGGCAGACTGGCTGCTCAGGCGCTGCCCAACAGCCTTCACCTTCTCTGAGAGGCCCTGCAGAAGCTCCTGGTACTGGGTGCTCTTTACTATGGCTTGGTCGATCTGGCTGGAGCGGGAGTTGAGGCGCTCCGTGAGCTCGGACCATTTCTGGTTGACCCCTTGGAGCTCATCCTGCACCTGGCTGGTGGATGGAGAAACATCTCCAGGGCCAGTCAGGATGCTCTGAGCTGCCTGGTTGAGCTGCTCGTGCTGTTGTCGGCGAGCTTCGAATTCCTTCAGCATAAACTGCAACAGGAATAACATAAAAATGTTTGCATTAAAACTGACAGCTTCGAGTACACACAGTCAAAACAAACCAGACCTCCAGGGGCTTTATCCAGCCTGTGGAATCAGCAGGAACAGGCCCTGGGGTGGGACAGCAGTTGGGCTGGGCAGCCCAGGATTTACTGTGACCTTGGAAGTTAAAAAGCTGGGAGGGGTCTGCGACTCCAGGACTTTGCTTTCTCTCTTATTTGTCTTGTAATGCAGCATAAACCCCTTAGATGGGATGAAAATCTAATTGTCTCCACTGGGGCTTTTTTGCTCCGTGATGTGGCTGGTTAGAGCCATGTTAGGATTTGGAAGCAGGAGGAATGGAAGGGCCAGGCTGGCAGGCAGAGGGGCAGCATTAGCAAGTCCTGCAGAGCGTCAGCACCAGGCCTTGTTTAAAGCAATTCCACTCTCCAAGAGGGGGCCAAGTGATTCACTGGTGAATCAATCCAGTGCCGGAAGGGAGCTGAGCACTTTTCAAGTTACTCACAGCACAGTGGGGTTTGGAGGACTTGGAAGAGGTGCCACAATGTCTTTGATACCCCCTGCACACCAGAGTGCTCACAAGACAAGCAGAATCTTCCACCTCCCTCCTGGACGAGACGCTCTCCTCCACCCCGCACCCACCACGAAGACACAAACCCCTCTCACCTGGACCTGCTGCTTCTGAGCACTCAGCATGTTGGGGTCGATGGAGAGGGGGCCCAGCACGCTCATCATCAGCTCCTTCTCCATGAGCCAGGGCCTCAGCTGGGCCTCAGCAGCCTGGAACGTGGCCAGCTGGGTGGCTGACTCCTCCAGCTTCTGCTGCCGCGCGGCCGTGGCCTGGCTGGCCCTCTCCCACCTGCAATCTGAAGCACCACCTCTGTTGGCCGTGGTCAAGCTCCTTGGCCAGATCACCCCTCCCATCACCAAGGTTATTTTCCCCTCCCCGTGGTTTTCCAAATCTCTGTTTTCCAGTAAAACTAGTGTGGCTCTATCTGCTCTCCTTCTAATAAGCCATTAACCAAATCTAGTGGCTGCATGGTCTGAAAGATCCTAGGAGAAAACCTTGCAGGCAGGATTTCTGTGCTCTACTACTGCCTGACCTTGGGTGAGCCATCTCACATCCCTGGCCTGATAAATGAGGATCCTCTCATAAGCACCCATCCTCACTCAGATCTCCTGGACAGAGTCAACACATTCCTGCTACTTCAAAGACAGGAATCTCTGGGCTTCTTAAACACACAGCCTGTTTAGTCAACACCTAATTACCTAGGATAGCCTCACTAATGACTAGAATTTTATATCAAGCAGTGAAGCTTTTAATCAAAATAATCCTGTGCCACCAAAACATCCCCCCCCCTTTTTTTTTTTTAAGAAGCAATTTAAGGAGGCAATCCTTTAAATCCACATCCATCACAGAGATTTCATCAATCACGACAGTGCTCATCTCAGGAACACCTTCCACAGCAGACAGCTCAGAGCTAGGTTTGCTATTTGCTGAATTTTAATTAGAAGTGACTCTGCTCTAGCGTGACTTTGGGATCGCCCCACACTCCTGAAGCACGTCCGACGTGATGGCTGGAGACAGAAGCCTCATTAATGCTTCAGGCACTTACTCAGGTCCTCCTGCATCTTCTTCCAGTTCGCTGCTTCTGGGGAATCTGGATATTTCTCCAGCAAGCCAGAAAGTGCTTCCTTTACCTTCTGGATCTTCCCAGAATTCTGTTCCAATTCAGCGAGAAATGCCTGGGAAAGAATGATTTGAAATTCCTCAGATACAGGGCAAAAGGATCTCTGAGCTGGAATGAAGCAGCAGCTACAAGCTGGAGCTGGGTAATTTGTGTTATTTGCTCTTTAAATAAATCAATTTTTTAGCAATATTGTGAACTAACTTGGCTGCAAGGACAGGGAAAGGCTGGGAATTGCTTTCCAGAAAAAGCTGGAGTGACCCAGCAGCAAAATAATCTCTTTCCCTCAGCCTGACATCAACAGGTCTAAAAGCAAAGGGGAATTTTGGTTTGCCTGGAATTCCTGATCTGGGAATGCCCTTCTTTAACTCTAATTCTGTGCAATAAAGCAGATCTCTGGGATCCTTTGGAGATGCCTGGCAGAGGGGTGGAACTGCACAATCTTTAAGGGCCATTTCGTGATCCCACAACCCCACAAAGCCGGGAAGAGAAGTCACCTTGTTGTGCTCAGCCTGAGCTCTCATCGTCTCCGTCTTGGTGGGCGAGGAGGAGGCTTCCAGCTCGGACAGGGTCCTTTCCTTGGACTCCAGCCACTTGAGCACGGAGCTGGCCTCCTCCTGCACCTCCTGCATCCTGTCCAGCATGGCAGAGAGCTGCTGCAGGCGCTCCCGCAGCGCCGCGCCCAGCGCCTGGTACCACCGGCTCACGTCCGACACGTCACACTGGATCTCTGTCAGATCTGCCCAAAACACCCAGCCTGGGGTCAGCACCACTGCTCTCCACCTCAGAACCATCAGGTTCTAAACCCAGCCCCCAGGCAGCCACAGAGAGCTGAGATGAGGAGCGAGAGGCCACGCTCTGTCTGCCCCGCGTCGTCCTCACCTCTCCTGCCACGGGGGATTTTCCACTTTGTGCCCCCAATGCCCTTTGACAGTTAACAAGCAAAGCTCTCTGTTTGTGAACTTGATGCAAACTGAGCCCCCTTTTCATAAAGCCACTGTTAATACAAGGTTAAATGATTTGGCACCAAGATATGGAGCCATTTTTATGCACCTATTATCTCGTTGAACCGGCGAAGTAACAGCAGATAACGGGCAATAATTAAAATTGCTCTTCAAACTGGAGGGTTGGATACTGTTATAATCCCGTAGAACCAATAAATTTAATTGCAGGCCTTAAAATGATCTCCCATTTATCAGCTCCTAACACCACCTGACGAGGTGTCAGGGTGCTGTCACTCCCCAAGGCTGCCCCTCTCTGTCCTTCAGCCCGACCTCCACCCTCCATATCAGCAGCTGAGAATTCCCAACCCATTGCCAAGCTCGTTTCCCTTCCACTGGGATAATGAAGGTGTCACATTGAGGTTTGTATTCCCAGGGAATGGAAATGCATGGACAAAAAAGGGACAGGGGGAAGGCTCAGTGGTGTTGACAGCGAGCTCACCTTTGCAGGTGTGGTATCCATTCACACTGCCTCCTGAGCCTCCTGGAGTGGGCAGAGTGGCACCTGGGCAGAGGGGACAGGGACAAGAGGGACAAGACAGAAGTGTTAGGGATGCAGACAGAATGGCTGCTGCATGACAGGGACCACCAAGCACTGACACTGGGTCTCCACTGCCCACCTGCCCAGCTCTGGGCATTCATTTGGTTTGGAGTCCTTTTATCTCTCCTCATCCTGCTCCCTTCACCTTCCTGGAGCTGCTTCTGCCTTTCTGGAGCTTCTGGAGCTGGGCAGCTCTCCCAGCATCCCAACATCACCCAGAGAGCAGGGATAATGTGGCTCCTGCATGGGCTGCAATACTGGGGACACCTGGCAAGTTGCTACCCTGAGCATGATTATACCCAATAAAACTGCTGAATGCCTTCCCTGAAGGGATTAATTACCCCAGATTCTCCTTTTTTTCTATGGGATGAAGCTATTCAAACCAGCCCTGTGTTCATGCTCTGTCTGCCCAGAGATGCAGGATGCACCAGTGTCCCTTCTCTGGACACCAGATGTTGGAGCCAAAGGGAAATTCACATTTTCAGGCAAGTCTCTCTTTTTTAACCTCATATTTTAAAAGCTTTCATGGACATAAGGGGCTGCACCTTTGGTCACCCACAAGCCTCTCCTCACTTCTCCTGATGGTTTCCCAAAGAACTGCTCATGAGCTTAATCCTAACAAACACATCCAGACCATAAATTCCTGTAAATTCCCATCAGTGATGAGAGTCCAGGGACTTGTTCTCACAAGCTGGAAGACATCTTTGAGCTGGTTTCCAAATGAACCAGACATAATCTCATTGCTTCACAGACTTGAAGCCAAAAGGGAGACCAGTAAATCACATCTGACTATCGCAGCCCCAAATGACATCCAGATATGAAACCCAAATGCTGGAGGTTGATTAAAACACTCCAGCCCTCAGGAGGCTGAAGAGCATCATCAGGAGAGAGCAGAAGCCACTTCCATGAGCTCCCAAGCTCTATCAGAGAGTGCTATGTGCCCCCACAGCAAACACAGGGCAATGCAGAGCTCATTAGGCTACAATTAATTAAGCCAAGTTAAAATTACGTATTAAAGCAATGAGAGCCAGTAACTCAACCACTGGGCTGAGCCCCACCATACCCAGATCACCACAGGCCCTCTGAATTTGGCCCTTAGGGGGAAATAACCCCATTTTTTTGCTCAGGGCAGGCTCAGAGAAGATGCAGTGGTGACAGCAGAGTTGTCCTCAGGAGTGTTGGCCACAACTCACCTGCCTTGGGCGGGGTGTTGGGGGCTGTAATCTCCACAATCAGGTTCTCCAGGAGGGTCCCTCTGCGGCCAATCTCCTCCACCTGGGGCCCCTTCCCCTTCCATTCCTCCAGGAGATCCTGCTCAAAAGCAAAGTTTGGGATTGGAGGCCACAGCCCTTCCTTCCTCACCTGTCCCCTCTGTGGTGACATGGTGACACCAGGACACAGCACCCAGGGAACCCAGCTCATGGCTGCACTGGGGGAAGTGGGTGTGACACATCTAATTTTGCCAGGGGGGAATCAAACAGCAAAATGCTCTTCCCAACGAATGGATCTGCTTGAAGGAAACCTTCTCCCTCCCACCATTCTGGGGACATCCCTCCTCCCCCTCCCTGCAGAGCCCAGCCTGGCTGAGCCCAATCCCGAGGTGCTGTGGGGTGTGAGGGCTGTGGGTGACTCAGCAGAGCTGCTCTGCCTCTGAGTCAAACCCCGGGCACATCCTGATTTTATCACATCCCTGAGCTGGAGCGCAGCGGGGGCTCGGGTGACAGGAGGCCACCTTCCACACCTACCATGGGAAACACTGGGGAAAAAACTGTGTGCTGGGGTCTCCCACTCCTAAATCCCACCCAGAGCAGGCTCAGGGAGTGACAGGAAACCAGGCAGCACCCAAGAAAACTCCCACACTGCTCCCTGCTCTGCAAGCCACAGGATGCACACTGAGGATTCCTGAGATCATAAACCACCTCCCAGGCCTCTGCTTCTTGGGATTTGCTTCACATTCCAGCACTTCAATGCAAAATCCCAGTTTGGTTCCAGCTCCCCTGGCCCACCTGGATGTGCTGCCTGCGCTGCTGCAGCTCCTGGGTGCCCAGGGAGGTCTCAGCAGGTGGGATTTTGCCTTCACTCTCCCTCAGCCACTTCCTCACGGCGCCAACCAGATTCCGAAACTCATCCAGTTGCTCCTGGCAGGATGATGCATCCTTTTCTCTGGTAGTGAAAAGGTTTTGGAGAGTCAGAGCTCGTGCTCTGCCTTGCAATTACCCCCTCCTGAATGTAGCATGGTTGTGTCTCTCTAGGAGCCCTTTTTTAAATGATGATTATTATTAGATGTTGCCTGGGAGCGGCACAAAATGGGGTGCACCCAGTGCCAGCCCCTCACTGCTGCTGACCCCCCTCAAATCCTGGCTGGTGGCACTTTTGGGCACCCCAGTGGTGGCCAACAGCCATGGGACCATCACTGCCAACCCGCCCAGGCTCTTTGTGCTTGGGGAAAGCGTTGCTTTTGGGAAGACAGGGCTCATTCATGCCGTGTCCCCCCAGGCACCTGCATCCCTGGGGAGCCCAGGCTGTGCAGCTCCTCCTCCCTGGCCACAGCTCCATCCATTCAGCCCATCCTGGAGGAACAAGGCAGCCCCTGGATGGGAGTCACAGGCCCCTCTGGCTCCTCCTTGCTGGCTGCAGCTGCGAGCAGCCTGCACAGCCCTGAATTACTGGGGATTATTGAGAATTTCATCTGCTTTTCCCCACCACCTTCCCTGCATTCTGCAGGGATTTCTGACACACAGCCAGAGAGGTGTGACTGCTGAGGATGCTGTTGCTGTGACCCTGCTCCAGCTCCCCTTTTATCCCCATTTCAGGGCACTCCAGGAACAGGCTGCTCTGCTGTCAGCTTGCCCCTGATCCTCCCAGCACCCAGCAGGATGCTGTGGCATGGAGCTGTGGCAGCCCACACGCCGGGAAACGCAGAGCTCCTGCTGCAGCACCAGGAATTTTTCACAACGCCCCCAGCCAAGGCTTTTTTTAAAGCGTCAGCTGGAGCAGAGCTGCCTCAGGATCCTGGCGTGGGAGGAGGGTGGCAGGAAGAGTTGGCTCGTGCCCCCCTCTCCTTTGGAAAGGAGATCTCCACAGGGCCTTGCTCGGGCCATGAAGCCACCCCCCAGCTCCCCCTCCCTGGGACTCACCTGTCTTTTGCCACCTTTTGTAGCTGCAGGAAATCTTTCTTCAGGCTCTGCAGCTTCTCCTGTTGCTGGAAGGAGCTGGGGGCGAAGCCACAGGAGCTCAGTTCCTCAGCCAGGTGCTCCAGGGTGGCCAGGTCCTCCTGGTGCTGCCTCATCTCCGAATTCAGCTCCTGCCAAGAGCAAAGGGAGATGCTGACCGTGTTCCCCAGCAGCAGAGGGGATGAACTGGACAGTCCCATGACCTGGAGAGACCCTCTGTGGGCAGTGCCATGCGTGGCACCAGTGCCAAATGTTGGGCACAGCTCACTGCCACCTGCTCCTCCAGCTCAGCAAATACTTTGAGCAGCTGCAGGGGCAAATCCCACTTTCCCCAGTGCTGGTGACTGGAATGGGATGGGATGGGAGGCCCTAGACCAAACCAAATCAACCCCTCCCACAGCACAGGTGTCTGGTTTCATGTCATCTTCCAGCATTTCTGAGGCTGTGGATGAAGCACCCTCCCTAGCAGAACACTTGTGGGAAGTATTCCAGAGGGAGGAATCCTGCACAACCACCATGGTTCACAGCACCCCTGAAAGTGTCCAAGGCAACCCTGAGCAACCTGGAAAGTGTCCCTGTCCCTGAGAGGGGGCTTGCAATGAGATGATCTTTCCAACCCAAATTATTCCAGGATTCTCTGGCTCTAAGACCTCCAAGGTCTCTGTCACATCCTGCACTGCCCTCACTGCCAGCACAGGGGTATTTTGCTGTATCAACCCCACAGAGTCTTTAATTGATAAAATCCTGCTACATTTGGACCGGATCCTAAAAGCCCGGCCACAAACCCCATCTGAAAACCAGCCTGGCTCCTGGGAAACGCCATCCCCTTTCTCCCACAGCTGGGAACAGCTGGACCCTGCCTCAGACAGCTGGTGCAGGTAGAACCTGCTGCCCCAGTGGCTCACCTGGATGTGCTGGGAGAAGTGAGCGATGTCCCGCTCCGGCTGGTTCCCGGACGCCAACATCCGCGTCCTGCTCTCCGTGAACTGCTGCAGCTTCTCCGACAGCTGCTCGTACTGCTCCACCTTGGGCAGGAGGCCCTTGAGGGCGTCCTCCCTCTCCTGCTGCTGCTGGCACAGCCTCCCGAAGTGCTCTGTCACCTGGGCCAGCTTGTCCTGCAGGGCGGAGGCGGCGGGGCTGTCGGCGGCCTCGGTGAAGCGCGTCACCATCTCCCGGGTGGCTTCCAGGCAGCTCCTCTGCCGGGCAATGTCCTGCTTCAGCTTCTGTGGGGGGCACATGAGGAGAGGGAGGGTTTCTTAAGGAAGGTTCTTGAGCACAACTAACTGGGCTGCCCTTGGGAGCAGCAGCAGGTTGGCACAACCAGATTTGGGAAGAAATTGTTTTATATCCCAGTTTTCTTTTCCTTTCTGAACTGCCCAACTTTTTCCCTGTGTCTGAAATCTTGTTAGCAAAGAAAAAAGGAGGTTCTCAACAAGGCTGTGACCTTGGACAGTTTTCCCAGAGATGCTGGAGCTGCCCCATCCTTGGAAATGCCCAAAGCCTGACTGTACAGAGCCCTGAGCCACCTAGTCCAATGGAAGGTGTCCCTCCCCATGGCAGGACATTGGAATTAGATGGTCTTTAAGGTTCCTTCCCACCCAAACCATTCAGTGATTCTATGAGAATAAAAAGGTTCTGCTCACATTCCTTTTTAGGGTTTTTTTTTTTGATGCTTTCAGAACTCAGTAGTTAAACCCCTGCACGGTGCAGGTGCTGCTCTGGAGTGTTTGGGGTGAAGGAGCTGGGCCCAGCCTTACCACACTCGTGGCAAGCGAGTCCTGGATGGAGGCAGAGGAGAGCACAGCTGGCTGATCCTTCTCCAGGTTCTTCTCAATCTCAGCCACTGACTGGAGGAGGCTCTCCAGGCTCTCCTGGACACTCTGGGACTGGGCAATGGATTTCTGCAGCAGGTCCGAGCGCTCGGACATCTGCTGGGAGAGGCTCTGGAAGCGGCTCACAATGGCATCTGCAGGGTTCAGCACAGAGGACACTGAGTGGCACAAAGTTCCAAGTGCTCAGAGGGCAGCCAGGGTCACACCTTTGGCTCCCCCAAAACTCTCAGTGATGGCAAATCCCTGTCCCCAAACTCAACAGCGAGACGAGGGACACAACACAAGCAGCCACATCCCTCCCCACACACAAACACAAACACTGAGGATGTGATCACCCTCAAATTCCCCAAGAAGTGATTCATCTTTGCCCCACTCTGGCTTGTTCTCACCCTCCCTGCCAACACTGGCAGCTGCTTTGCTCTGTACCTGTTGTTTCCTGAATGTGTCTGTGGTCTGGGGCCGGCTCCCCTTGGATGTCCAGCAGGGTCCGAGCTCCTTTCTGGAGCTTCTCCACTGGCACCTGGTGCTCAGCCAGGTCTCCCTGCAGTTGCTGTTTTCACACCACCCAAGCCAAAATCAGAGACGGGTCCCAGGCAGGATTCCCACACTCATGGAGCTCCATTTACACCCTCTGAGGGATCCTCTGCACTTCATCACTAAATCGTTAAAAAATGACAGAAAAATCTACCCCCACACTGCAGGCAGAGCTGGGTCAGAGGGTTTGGGCTGTCCCAGTGCTCTGGCACTCTCATGGGGGAGGAATGTCCCCCTCTATGTCCCTCTGGGGTGTCTGTGACTGCAGTTCCTGGTCCTTACTCTGAGCATCTCTCCCAGAAGTTTGACCCCACCAGAACCTGCTACATCTGCAGCTGCACCTTCACCCTCAATCATCAAAAAAACCCAAACAGGTCAAGTCTCCCTGCTGCTGACTGCTCAGAGCAGCCAAATTCCCATCCAGACTCCAGCACTTCCCAGGAAATCCCCCAGGTTCCCTGTACCTTGGTGCTGGCGAGCTGCTTCTGCAGCACAGCCAGATCTGAGGAAACCGTCTCTGAGAGCAGCTTCCCAAGGGCAGCTTCACTCTCCTGCAGCCACGTCCTGAGAGACTCTGCCACCTCCTGGAACTGCTGGTAGTGATCCAGCAAGGTGTTCAGGTGTGAGCCCAGCTTGGAGCACTGCAAAGGAGCAACGAGAGGTGTCAGGGATGCAACAAGCTGAGCAACCCGTGGGAAAAGGCACAGAAATCAGCAAGAAAGAGAAAATAATTAAAAATAAATCAATCTTGCCACAGGCTGAATTAATTGCCAGGGGTAACATGCAGACCAACAGCAAGACAAAGGTGTTGCCCAAGCCCTGAAGAAGACAATGCTTGTCCTACAATCTATAAACGTCCTGGAAGTCCAGGCAGGCAGCTGGGACAAACATCCCTCTGCCATCACTGCACAGAAGGAAAAGAACACCCAGGGCTCATCTCACAGCCCTCCCCATACCTTGGAGTGCAGCGTGGTGTATCTCTGCGTGGCATCCTCCAGCTTGCTCTTGACCACCCTCCTGGACATCACCAGCTGGGATTCAGCCTCCTCAGCATCCTCATCCAGAAACTTCTGCCCGGACATGGTGACGAAGCGCAGGTCCCCCTTGTGGGAGATCACATCCTCCGAGAAGCTCCCCTGCCGCCGCAGCAGCTGCCTGAGGGAGGCGGGGTCGCCGTCGCCTCGGTACATCCCCTGCAGGTCTTGCTCCGCCTGCTCCAGCCAGGCCTGGAACTCGCCGTGGTCCCTCAGGAATTTCTGGAGCTCGTCCCTCAGGAGCTGGGCCCGCTTGAGGCGCGCCTCGGCCCGCGCCATTGCGGCCGAGTAGCGCTCCCTCAGCTCGGCCTGCTGCGCCTGCAGCCGCGCCCGCTCCTCCCCGCACAGGCTGTGCCCCTGCTTCTCCAGCAGAGCCTGAGCTGCCTGCGTGGCCAGGATGACGTCCTGCTGCTGGGACAGCAGCTCCTGGTGCTGCGCCTGGAAGAGCCGGAGGGAAAAGGTGAGGCTCGGGATGGAGGGTCTCTGCCCGCCATGCGTGTGTCCCCCAAGAGTTGTGGCCGTGCCTTCCCTGAAGTGTTCAAGGCCAGATTGGAGCTGCCTGGTCTAGGGGAAAGTGTCCCTGTGGATCTTTAAGGTCCTTTCCCACCTAAATCTTTTCATGATTCCCTCACAAAGCACCAGCAGGGTGGGGAAAACTGGGAACATGCCGGGTCGGGCTGCAGGATGGCATGGAACAGGAGCAGCCTGTTTGCTGAGCTCCTCACAGTGTGTTTTCAGGCTGAAATGTGACGGCCACCAAAGAATGACCCTTTCAGGCATCTCTGGAGCCTGGATTACACCTTGCCATGGCACAACACCCACCACACGTTCTGCATCTCCTGCAGGAAGCCAGGCAGGGCCTTCCCGAGCCTCCCACATGGGGAATCACGAGTTTTCAGAGGCCAAACCCATCCCACACCGGGGTCAGGAGGCTTTGGGTGGGACCAGGTGTCAGTGCTGACCTTCAGCCTCTCGTACTGCTCGTCCAGGCTCTCAGCAGCACTGTCTGCTCCCACAACGTGGCCATCAGGGACATCCCCAGAGCTTTTTCCTGCTTGTGTCCCAGTCCCTTGAGTGACAGGGTGTGGTCTGTACTCCGGGAGCCCTCCCTTCTGCTCCAGCGATGCCACCCAGTTCAAAAGGGAATCAATCTTATTGCTGTTCTCCTCCAGCTCTTTGGCAGCTTTCACCTGAAAGCACAAGGGCTCCATGATAAGAATGACCCAGTTCTTGCATGTTCAGCAAACTGCTGCACGGGGGAGGGAGACAAAAATCAGCAGAAGAAAAAAAAAAGAAAACCCGAGGAGTTTCCCAGCCTCAGCAAATGCCTGAGACACTCCCAGATCCTTTGTGTCTCTCTGGAAGGTGCAAAGGAGCTGTGAAAAAACTCAGGCTCGCTGCTAAATTGAATTTCTCATCCTGACACAGCCCAGGGTCCCTACCCCAAAAGGGCTGGGATGTGATTGACAATCCTCATCCATTAAGGGTCACCCCACAGGCAGAGTAAGGGACCTTTTCCTCCCCTATTCCCTCCACAACCCAGCTCATCCCTGGCTGCAACTCCCAAGGCATTTCATGACAGAAATATCTGGGGGAAGCCTCGCCTGGGGAACACCCAGGAAGGAACCACAAATTGCTCTGTGCTGCATCCCCCCAGATGGCTGCTAGGACCTCAAGCAAAGCCTGGAAGCTCCACAGCTCCTGGCACGTTACCTTCTCAGTCTCCTGCTGCACTGCAGCACTCACAGCACTCTCCAGCTCCTTCTGGGCCACCTCTGTCCTCTCCTGCAGGGACTGGTACTGCTCCTTGGCACGCTGCAGGTCCTGCTGCAGTGCTGCCAGCTCCCCGGGCTCCAGCTTGGCCTTGTTCTCCTCCAAAAACTGCTCAGTGCTCTTCAGGACACCGGCGAAGGAGGCGGCTCTGCTGTGCATGTTCCTCTGCAGCTCCTGGGGAGGATGACACCGTGAGGCTCTGGGCACTCCTGAGGTGACACCTCTCCACCTCTGCCCCTTTAATTTTTTTAAATATCACTGACCTTAACATCACTCTGCCTCTGCTGCAAGGCAGACAGGTCTCCTTCTGCTCTCTGCTGCTCTGCCAGCGTGTCCTCTGCCTGCCCCAGCCAGCGGCTCAGCTCGGCCAGGCTCTGTGCCCGGGCTGCCTGCTGCTCCTGCAGTGTCTGTGGGCACAGCAAAGGGGGGCAGGGGGACAAGGGACAGTCACTGCCAGCCCTGAACCTCCTCTCTTTCTGCTGAAAGGCAAGGTGAGGTTACAGCTGGAGCAGCTCCTGGAGGGGAGGATGCAGCACAGAAGACTTTGTGGCTCTCTCCAGGTGCTCCCTGTCCGGCAGCAGGTGCCACGTCCCTGCTGAGCTGGTGGCAGCTTTGTCACCATCTGAGGCTTCTCTCTTGAGGAGCCCAAGGTGGAGCTGCACTGCTCTCCCAGGAAAACTCAGCCACGAGTTTCTGTGCTTTTTCCACTCCACCTTACAAAGATTAAAACAGCAGCAGAAACTCACTGAATGAGAAGCAACAACAACCTGGGTCAGGCAGTGCCACTGTGGAGCCCCAGACAATCCCAAATAAGGGTGATTTTTAATGATTTGGGGTTGGAAAGGGAGCCCTGGAGAGGGAAAGTGTTTCTGTAGCTGATCCAGCTCCTCTTTTTTGCTGCCAGAGCACAACACAGAAGCGCCTGTTTGAGCAATTGAGCATGATGTGACCTGAGAGTCCCTGTGACACCCCTGTCCCCCTCTGCCAGGGGTGATAAAAGGTTTTTTGGGTTTTTCACTGGGCATTTCAGCAAGGTGATGTACAAACTGGTGCAAAACACTGTGCCTGTTTCTCCCAGTCATAAGATAAAACAACAGAAGCAAATTGCAAGAGCCTTCTTAAGAGCTCTTCAGCTGCAAAGCGAGTTCTTCCTGGGTTAGGATGGGCGCACACTCAATCTGAAAAGGCAAAGCAAACTGGTTAATACACACACACACTCCAGAGAGGACAGGCAAGAGTTACAGAGAGCAACTGTTAATAAAAAAACCACATTAATCCTGCCTTGGATGATCCATGCAGTGGTGGGTGCTGCAGCAGTGCAGCAGAAACCTGAGGACTTGTTTTTGGCCTTGCCAGCTGTTTCCCTGGGACAGCAGTGCCTGATGTGGGCAGTGGAAATAGGATATTAAAACTGTTGGGTGTCTGTGGTGGCCCCCTCTGCACAGGCATTTTGAGGATTATTACAGGGTTTATTCCACCCAGCCCCAAACAATTCCATATCTAGCAGAGAATTACTACCCAGACCTCGGCAGGGCTCCGAGTTTTGGGAGCAAAGAAACCTTCTGCCTGGTTGGAAGAAGAAAGACTTTTAGAGGAAGCTCATGATGTGCAGTGAGAACTCCTGAACTGGGAGCAGCATGCAGGGAAAACCCTAAATTTGAGGTGCCTCAGCTCCTGTTCCTGTGGCTGGGAAGTGCTTCAGCAAGCAAAGGGCAGCCAGGGAGGAGATGCCTCACAACCTTCACCTGGTCTGTCTGCTCCACTTGCTGGAGACAGACCTGCAGCACCTCCACCCGTGCTGTCACACGCTCTGACAGGTCCCTGAAGGCTTTCTGCAGCTCATTGAGCAGCCTCAGCAGCTGCCTGCTCTGCTGGGGGGTTAAATCCTGGGCGTGCTCCGAGATGAGGAGCTGGATGTCGAAGGCAGTGGCATCCAGCTCAGCCTTGGTGTCAGTGAGGGGCTCCTTCAGCTCCTGAACGGGAGAGAAAAGGTAAAATAAGCAAAATGACCCTGCAGCCAGGGCTGTGCTGCACTGCTTCCCATCTGCAGGTGCCACAGGAAACATATTCCAGAAACACCAAACTCTCCCAAAACAACACTCAGCATGGAGGTGAGAGCGTCTCACCACAGGGATTTTCCAACTTCCCTCTGCAACAGGTGCTGGAGGCACCTCACCAAGACATTTCTTGGATGTGTGTAGGGCTGTCCTTGGGTCTGAAGTTGACCCAGACCTGGCCACAGTGGCTCCATGTGCCACCACCGGCTCTCAAAGCCTTCAACCCCCTGATTTCCATGCCGAGGTGTCACCACCAAACTTGGAAATAATCTTTAAAGCTATTGCTAGAAGATGGACAAGGAGACTGGGCTCCTCCTACAGGTGATGGAGACCAGGGCAGGTGTGATGGAGCAGCTTCCCAGAGGATGCAGCTCTCTCCTCAGGAATCTCCCTGACAGCTCACTCAGCCACCACCACACCCTTGCACGGGAGCATGTCCAAACAACCAAACCAGGCCGTGTATTATGGAAAACGAGTGACTTTGGGAGAACACCCAACACAGTGGCTCCTGCTGCAGCACAGACTTGGGAGAGAAGCAGGATTAAAAGCTCCTCCTCTGTGCAGAGGGCAGCAAGTTCATCAGCCTGCAGGATTAGGGGCATTGCCATGGTTACCTTGTAGTGCTGCAGGCAGAGGCTCAAGCTGTTGGCATCGGCGGCCTGCTGGAAATCGCTGTCATCCAGCGACTCCATGGTGCCACAGACCCAGCTCAGCAGCTCCTGGAGCTTGCCCTGAAGAGCCTCGTGGTGGGCCAGGATTTTAGCCTTAAAAGCAGAAATTGATGGTTTAAAAGGAGGAATTTTAGGAAGCTTGTGAGGCAGCAGGGGGCAGTGGCCAGCTCTACCTTTTCAGCTTCTGCCGCCCCGCGGAGGTTTTGCAGCCGGGACTGCAGGACTTCATTTGCAGAGCTCAGAGACTTCTGGAGGTTCTTGGCATCCTTCTCCAAAGCCTTCAGTAACTGCTCAGGGACTTCTTCAGGGGGGTTGGCCACAATCCTCTGCACAGCATCCAGCTCCTGATTCACTGGGAAGCTCAGCTCCTGCAGCTCAGCGCCCAGAGCCTGAGACAAAGACAGCAGCGTTATGTCTATGACAGGGTGACTTCATCTCCCTGCTGCCAAAACCCAGCAGGGGTTTTGGAGAGGCAGCTCCAAACACGGAGTCTAGAAAGATTCATCACCACCCTCCAGCACTGCTCAGCTGCCAGCACTTTCCTGCCTTTCTGCAGGCTGTAAAATTCAAGCCAAGCTCAGGCTGTTGTCTGGGCAGGGAGGAGAAGGTGGATGGATCAGAAGGAGGGTTGAGGTTTGATGTAAAAGCCTGTTAAACCTGAGACAAAACTCCCAGAAGCAGGGAGGGGTTCAAGGGCTGTGCAGGAGGCTGGGGAGAGGAGAGGAAAGCTCTAACAGCAGCCAAGCCTGGAGCAGCCTCACTCACCTCTGCTTGCTGCCTCAGGTCGTGCAGGGCTGCCAAATTCTGCTCTGCTGGCTGCACCCGTTTGATTCTCATCTCGATATCTCGGAGCATGGAGAGATAAGATATCAGCCTCTGGTCGTGCTCCAGACACATCTTCTTACTGAACTTGATCTGCAAAGTCAGACAGGAAATCAAAGCTTCAAACTTAGGCAGAAAAGGAGACAAAATGTTATATAAAATTCTTTTTTTTTTTTCGTTTTTCCCAAAGGAGAAATTTGTTAATAACGTTCCCGCTCATGGACTTGCCACTTGCCAGCCTTATCTGCAAGATTTACTACAGGAAAAATAAAACACATGGCTCTTCTTCCAACATAAGCTTATAAATGGCAAAAGATCTCTTGGTGTTGCAGCAAAAAGTGCCAAAAAAAGTGTTCTGCTTGTTAGTCATTTAGCAGTAATGCTCCAGCAAAAGGAGCCACAGCTAAGCCCTGAGTGTTTCCAGTTGTACATCACTGGCTCCATTGCCAAATCCACTGCAGCTGATCCTGCAACATCCACTCCTCCTGCTTCAGCTGCCCTCTGTGCTGAGGATCTCAGACAGATTTAGCACCAAACATGCACAAATAGCTCAGAAAAACTGCCAAAATAGCAAAAAATATTCACTGACCTGAGCAGGTCTCGTGGACTCCCTCGAGGTTTCCAGCAGCTCCCCCTCCACGATCACAGGCAGGAGCAAACCCCGATCAGCTGGGCCTGGCTGCTTGGTCCTGTCCTGGGGGGTTTCTTCTTGGGATTTTGGGGGAGCAGGGGCACCCCCTTGGCCTGCTCTGAGCTCAGCTGTTTGCTCGTGCTGTTCCTCCTCTCCAAGCTCCAGGACTGCAGAGGTTTCCTGAACTTCTGGGGGTTCCTCTCTGATAATTAAATCATGGGGCAGTTCCTGTGCCACGGTGGCTGTGCTGGACACATCCCAGGTGGTTTCCACCCTGGTGTCTTCCTGAGCCAGCCTTTCCTCCAGACTCAGTGCCACCAAGGAATCCTTGATCCCACCTTTCACCACCTCTTGCTCAGGGGGCACAGGGAACAACTGATCCTCTCTGGGGGTTTCTGCATCTTTCCCAGGAATTGTTTTCTTTCCTTTTCCACCCTTCTGCTTGGCTGTGTCTCGTGCCAGCCCAGCAGCAGTCTCCATGCTGGATTCACGTTTTGGCTCTGGTACCCTGGAGACAAAGTGCTCCTCCTCACCCTTTTTCCTTGGAATTTCATGGGAAACCAGAGAAGGAAGGAGCTGCTTTTCTGCAGAAGGTTTCTCTGGCTGAGCGCTGTCTCCTGGAATGCTGCCCTGCTTTGCTTTCTTTTTCTTGCTTTTCTGTTTCTGGGGAGGTTTTAGCTCCGTTTCTCTTGTTTTTTCCTGATCAATGGGACCTTCTGTGTGAGAGGTTTCTCTTTCTGTGTGTTTGACAGCTTTTTTCCCTGCAAGCTCAGCTCCTGCAGTCTCCACAGCAACACCAACCTCAGGGGGTTCTCCAGACTCTGCAGGACCCATCCCTCCCTTCCCTGGGCCCACACTGACAGATCCCCTCGGGGCTGCTGGTGTCTCCTGGACCACAATGGTCACTCTCTCTCCTTGCCCAGGGACCACCACTGCACCTTCTCCACCTGCCACAACTCCCTCTGCACTTACAAGCTCTCTCCTCTTCCTCCTCTCCTCACCATCCTCCTCCCTGTGAAGCACCTCAGTGCCCAAGAACAACTGCTCCTTCTCCAAGCCCACTTTCTCTGTCCCTTCACCCACTTTGTCCCTCAATTCCTTCCCCCGGGCTGCTCTCACTTGGGAGCTGCCTTTTGGGATCTCTTTTTCCACAGCCTCTGCCACCAGTGTCTCTTCAGGGAGAGATGCTGTCCCCAGCACTGAGGGGTGCTCTGGGGTCACCTCAGCCTTTGCCTGGGGATGATGAAGATGATGATGCTCATCTTGGGGATGGACAGCACCCTCTGAAGCTTCCTGGGGTTTTAATTCCCTTTCTGTCCGTGCTTTGGGGGGTTTCTCAGTGGCAGCAGCTGCACTCTGAGCTGTGTCAAAGCTCACAGCTTCAGGTTGAACTCTGGGCTCAGCACCATCAGACTTGGCAGGTTTGGCAGGGAGGATGACACCTCCCTCTTTCAGAGATAATTTTTCTGCTTTTTCCTGTGCAAGTTGAATTTTTTCTACTTCGCCCACCTCAGAACCAACCTTCTCTTGGGATATTTGCACATCCCTAAGACTGGCAGCTAATTTTTGGCTGATCAGTCCTTTTCCAACAGCTTCCTTCACAGTCAACCTTTTCCCACTGGGGGCATCAACAATCCCCCCAGCCCTGAGCTGGTTGGTGGCGATGACTTTGGCCATGGCCTCATCCAGCACCCCTTGCTCCACAGCTGCCCTCAGGGACAGCCTCTTGCTGACAGTGCCCTCCACCACCCCTCCACTGTCTGCCTGTGCCTGCAGCAGCCTCAGGGTGGGCAGGGGGTCCACCTTGCCCAGCCTCACCGCCTCAGCACACGGCAGCTTGGTCCCTGTCACCTCGTCCCTGATGGCCTGGAAGGGATGGACCTCCAGGTACCTCTGCCCGGACTCGATATCGATTTTGCACTTCTTCAGCAGCTCTGAGTAGGGAACAACCATGCAGGTCTCGGGGTCTACAATTCCCTCCCTCATTTCTGAAGATGACAGGACTTTCTCCACCACCTGCTGGGGCACCAAGCCCTCCTGCAACGCTTGACACAGCGCCAGCCTCTGGCCAGAAGCTGGATCAAGAATGCTTCCACTCTCAGCCTGGATTTCCTGCACTTTCCTCTGCAATTCTGGGCTAACGAGCCCCAGTGACACTGCCTGGGGCAAGGGCAGCTTCTCCTTTGTGGCTGGATGGACAAAGTCCTGCAGGACCACACTTTCAGCTTTCCTGAGCTCCTTGCAAAGATCTGGATTGATCAAACCGTGTTTCATGGCGCTGTCCACTGAAAGCCTCATCCCAGACACGTGGTGGATGATCCCTCCATCAGCAACCTGCTTGGTCAAGAGCTGAAAAGCTTTTTCCTTCTCCAGGAGCCCTTTCTCAACAGACTCAGCCACAGTCAAAGGCTGTTTGGTTTCAGGATCCACAATTCCACTGGTCTCAGCCTGTAAATTGATGAGCTTCTGCCTGGTCACCTCATCAGTGCCTTTCCCCTTGGAAGCCTTCTCCAGCTTGACCAGCCCTGTCTGGCTCGTTGGCTCTATGAGGCCCAGATTTGAAGCCAAAGTCACCGACACCTTTTTGCCACGTTTCAAGTCAACAATCCCCCCAGTAACCACCTGCCCTTCCAAGATCCTCATGGCTGTCTCCTTGTCCAGAAGGCCAACGGCAGCAGCGTCCTTGATGGAGTAGACAAAGTTGTTGCCTGGGTCAAGGACACCGCTGATGGCTTTGTCAGGCACGAGGACCTTCTGGAGCAGCTCCTCATCCATCAGACCTTCTTCAATCACGTCCTCGGTGGTCAAGGGCTCGCACACCTGAGAGTCAAAGAAGCCACTGAACATCTTCATCCTCTCCATGAGTTTCACGGCCGTGTGGCCGGACACCACTCCGGAGGCCACCGCCTCATCCAGCAGCAGCGTCTCGCCCGTCTGCTCGTGGATGATGCCGCCACTTTGGAGCTGCTCCAGGAGCTTTTCCAAAGTGTCCTCTGCTTCCTGCTCCTCAGCAGGGGCTGGCAGGGATGGTTCCTCAACGCCCTCATCACCTAAAGCTTCTTCCTGCTCTCCTTCTTCCACTTTCAATGCACTTTCTATGTCCTTGCTCTGCCTCTCTGCCTCTCCACTTGCAGGGAGCACAACCTCCTCTCCTGCCAGCACACCATTTTCAACTGTTTCCTCTTTCATCAAATAAACCTCTCTAACGTCTTCTGCCTCTCCTTCAGGTTCCCTCACACCCTGAGAGCTCTCTGCCATGATTTTCACTCTGTCTCTACTTTCTGGAACACCCATTGTTATGCAGATTTCACTTTTCACAACCCCTGCCCCACTTTCCAATGCCCTCTGCTGATATTCGGGACCTTCCACTCCATCTGCTGCAGGAGGCTTGGACTCTTCTTCTGCCTCAATCATCATTTCCTCTGTTTCTCTGATTAATCCACTATCAAGGTCACTGGGAGCTTCTGGCATTAATAATTTTTCCTGATGTTCATCTTTGGTTGTAAAAGTGACTTGTTCTCCTCCAAATTCAGCATCAGTTTCACTCCTGAGGGTCTCCTGTTCAGTGGAAATCTGCTCCTGCTCTTCCATAGGCAGGAAATCCTCTGCATCCTCCAAGAGGAGACTTTCAGGTCCCATCGCCACCTCCCCATTCTCCAAAGCAGTTCTGGGTGGTAGCATCTTCTCACTTTCACCTTTTGAAGGAGCAAATTGAAACTCAATCTCCTGCAAAGCCAAACCATTGCAAGGTTGGCTTTCAGGAGCTGCATCTGCCTGTGTCTCCTCGAAGCCTTCCAACACCTGTGCACAGGATCCATTTTCTTGGCTTTGGATGAGAGCTTTGGTGAGAGTGTTCAGCTCTGCATCCACCAAGAGCAGTTTCTGGCCGTCGTGGATGTTGATGTAGCTGTGGGTCATCAAGTGGGACATCAGCTTTTCCTCATCACTCCTCAGCAGAGGCTCCTCATGACCTGTGGGGCTCCTTCCAGGGGAGCTCCTGCTCGGAGATCCAGCGAGCTGCACGCTGCCCATGACATCAGGTATGGCTGTTGAGCTCAGCTTCTCCACCACCTCTCTCCCCAGGATGCCCTGCTCCACTGCCTTCTGCCAGGACAACACCTCGGTGGTTTCTGGCATAAAAACACCCTGGAGGAGCTGTCTCTTGCTGAGAATCTCCTCAATCAACTCCGTGGAGAGGATCCCCTGCTCCAAGGCATCTGCAACAGGGATGACCTCCCCCATCTCTGGCCACAGCAGGCCCGCAAAGGACCCCAGGGATTCCAGGACCAGCAGAGCAATCCTTGGAGCCACCAACCCCTTCCTTAGGGCTTCATCCACGCTCAGCCTCTCTCCTGTGACGGTGTCAATGATCCCACCCATGTGCAGCTGCCGGATCAGCAGCGTGCAGGCCAAATCCTGCTCGATCAAACCGTGCCCAACAGCCTCATCCACGCTCAGCCTGTGTCCTGTCCTGGGGTCCACAATGCCACCAGCAAACAGGTGGGCTTCCAGCAACCTGATGGTCACCTGCCTGTCCATCAGCCCCTCCTGGACTGCACGGAAGATGCTGACCTCCCTGCCTGAGCTCAGGCTCACCATCCCACCCGCCAGCTGCTTGACTGGCAGCAGCCTCAGCCCAGTCTCTTGGTGGATGATGCAGCGCTGCAGGAGCTCAGGCAGACTGATCTTCTCAGCAGTGTTGGGGTCAATCAAATCCTTGCCACCTTCCAGGTGAGACAGGAGCCTGGAGTGAAGCTGGGGGGGAAGGAGCCTTTCTTGCACTGCTGTCTCCATGCTGATTCTGCCCTGCTGGAATTTAAAGCCCCCAGTGAGGAGCTCGGCCTCAAGAATCTTCAGCCCAACGCTCTCACTGATCCTCCCCTCTTCCATGGCAGCAGCGACGGGGAGGAGCTGCCTCCCTTCACACCTGACTTCTTCCACCTGCTGGAGAGCATCCTTCAGTTCCTGCAGCACCTGGAATGCCCTGAGATCAATGATGTTTCTTGCCAGAGCTTTCTCCAAGGAGAGTTTCTCACTGGTCTCTGGGACAACTAAGTCAGAGGTGATCACCTGGGCCTCCAAGAGGGCCAGGCCTGTGTCCTGATCTATCAGACCTCTCTGCATGGCACCAAAGACAGGGAATATTTCTACCGTGCCAAGATCGATCACTCCTGCCACGGCTTCGCTGCCCTGGAACAGAAAGAGAAGGAAAAGAATTAAACCAAAATCCAGCATTTCCAGCTCTCATTGCAGGAGCTTTAGGGAGGCCTCAGTTAAAAAAAAAAAAAAAAAAAAAGAAACAAACTTAAAATCCCCAAACAGGCTAGAAAGTCCCTAAAGTGTTTGAAATCTAGTCCATCACCAGGGCAGCACCAAGATGCTTCCAATATCCACCACCAGTAATGCAGCAAAGCAGCAAGCACCAAAACTCAGCATCATTCCTAATGCTCCACAGAAAAGAGGGCAGAAGACCAACAAGCACAACAAAGCCCTTCAACAACTGCAGCTTCAAAAACTAAAAGACAACACAAATCCCACTCATGGGGAAGAAAACCCCCCAAAAACCACCCACTCTGGGGTAAAGAGGAACCTCTCCCAGCACAGCCTCCATGCTGATTCCTGCCATGCTGAAAATCCTGCACTTCCCAAGCAAACCCCAAGTGCCAGGATGGATGGGGAACACCACAGAGCCCCGTGCCATGGAGCAGCTCCCAGCCATGCATCAGGGCAGGAGCAGGACAGCTCCCCAGGCATGACCATGGCCCACTCCAGCACCTCCAAGCTGCTCCTCAGACAGGGCCAGGGGAGAAATGGAACAAGTTGGAGGTTCCAGCAACAGACTGGGGCCACACCAACTACTGTGGTGTTTTTTAGAGGGGCTTTTCTTGCTGCTATCCCCACGGGTAGGGCAATAATTTAGGTGATAAAGAGTGTCTTTGTTCAAAGGCTCTTTGGACGTTTTGGTTTCTCCCAGTGCTACTGGAAAAAGTACAAGGCTGGCCCAAGCACGCCAAAATTTTTGTGGGGATAGCAAGGAGGGAGAATCAGGACTATGGAATGAATTCCTTTTGCATCCCAACACCCTGCTGTGGGGACAGGAGGAACCTTTCAGGGACAACCTAAAGCTCTCCACCACCACCACCGCCAGAGCCTGACGTGCATACTCAGAGACGAACAAGGACAGAGAAGAGGGAAAGGGGGGAGAGAAACAAAAGAGAAAGATAAAAAAGGAGGTGGATGGGAGTAAAAGGCTTTTACTTACCGACTTGCAGGGTGTGCCTTGAGCAGTTAAAGACAGAGCCTTATGGAGCAGTTCAGCCGTATCACACACAGTGTAAAGCTTGGGGTTAGCGTCCAGCATGCGACTGTTTTGTTTTGCAAAAAGAACCTCACACACAGGTCCGTCCTCTTTCCCTTTTTTTTTTTGTGTGTGTTTTGTTTGTTTAAATCCCAGGGGGGTTAGTCAAACTTGTAAGCAAGGATGTCAGTTAATCTCAAAAACAGTTGACATGAAACACAAACCGTACAGGGACACATCATGCTCAATAATTTAGCGCGCTCTGCTTTGCAGTTTTTTTTGGTTTGGTTTTTTTTTTTGGTCTTTTGTAACTTCTTTTCTGACAGTTGGATGTTTCCAGCAAGCAAATGTTAAAGAGTTCTTCATGCTCCCTCTACAGTGAGGCAATGGCTCCGCACCAGAGCCGCAGGGATGGTTTTGCAGACGGGGATTGAAGGTGAAGCCCCACTGCCATCTCTTGTTTTGCTGCCTGGGCTTCATCGAGTGTGTGAGTGAAAACTGTTCCAGCCCCAAAGCAGCCTCATGCTTAACAAGCCCTGGAGAAGGCTTTTGCTCTGAAATCATTTTCCTGACCAAAAGGGAGGAAAAGGGAAAGGAAAAAAAGCATCCATTCCACGGGGAGGCTGCATCAAATCTGTGATGGCTTAACAAAATGACTTGTCCACCTTCCTGCTGCCAGCACAAGGGCTAAAGGGCTTGTAATAAATCAATTCCTGCTCCCAAAACACCTGGAATGTGCTGTAAAACCCAGTGTGGAGCAAAACACTACATATTTAGGTGAAGGCTGGACAGGCAGATCTCAAAAAAAGCAGCTCTGCCACCTTCTCGCCACGAGTGGCTTGAACAGGGCTTCACTCACAGACCTGAGAGCCAAAACCTGCGTCTCACAGCCAGATGTGAGCGGGCTGTTGCTTCAGGGTAGAGGGAGCCAGCAAGCAAACACACAAAAATATCCATTGACACATGAATATACACTTAGAGAACACGCACACGTAAATCTGTGAATGACAGCTCGTAACAAGAGGCAGTAAGGATGCGCTTCCAGCCCTCCCTACGAGGATGGGGCTTGGTGGATGTGAACAGGGAACAGGTCCTGAAGGTCACCCAGGTCAGATGAGGGGCTGGACTCGTTGTCTTCCAGAAGGAAGAGCTACTTGGCTCAGCCACCACTGAGAAAAACCCTTGGCCAGACCCTGAGATGCCCAAGGCCACGTGAGTCCCACCTTCCTGCAGCCCCTGTCTGCAGGCAGCCTGTGGGATTGAGCCTGGCATTGAGGTGACAGCCCTCAGAGGACACAGATTTCCTCAAGGGCACCATTTCCAGGGCAGAATTCCATCTGCCACCCTGCTTCACCAAGCATGAACGAGCCAACCCTTGTGCAGAGGGCAGAGCCCTGATGGGAACCAAAGGACAGCTCTGCCATGGCAGCAGGAAAACAGCTCCTGCTTGGCCTCCAGGGACCACCAGATGCTTTGGGTGACCGTGGATGGAAGAGAAGGGAGGGCAACCTTCCCTGTGAGTGGCCACGAGGCACACAACAAAATGAAACCTTTTCCACGCCCTGAGGAGGGAAGGTGAGGAGTGAGCAGGGCTGAGCAGGGAGCAGTACCTTGTGCTCTGTCTCCTGAGCCAGCTGGCTCTGGAGCTGCTGGAGCTGCTCCGTGGAGTTGCTGCAGAGAGCTTGGTAGGTTTCCTTCAGAGCACCAATCTGAGCAGAAATCTGGTCCTTTTCTGGTTGGGAAAGCCTGCAGGGGGAAGGGGAAATACCTCAGGATACTGCCCAAACCATGTCCTTCCAAGCCCAGGAAAAGGCCAAATCCACCATGAGTCCCTTCCTCTCCCTGCTCTGCTCCTTGCCCAGCTCAGCTAAAACCTGCCAGGATAACTCAGCAAAGGCTGAGCTGCATGGTAACAATCAAATCCCCAAATATATGGGGCTACATCTCAACTAAAGAGGATTAATATTGTCCCACAGCATAAATGGGTTGCACATTTCACAGTTCTCAGTGCACACAATAAAGAAGACAATTGTCATTGAGGAGTCATTGTTTTTAACTGAATCCCATGGATCCACCAGCTCCAAGGAATCTCATCCCCAGCCCCTGTCATCCCTGGGTCACACTCACTTGTGGCTGTGTTTAGCCAGGAAGATTTGGGAAGTTTTGATGGCCTCAGAGACCTGCTCCTTCTTTGCACTCAGCTCCTCATTCAGGGCCTGGAAAAAAAAATATAAAAAAGAAAGAAAGCAGCTTAATGCAGCTGTGAAAAAAGAGCACAAGTTAAACCTCAGGCTCTGGTGCCACTCCTGCTTTACCTGCTGCTCTGAGATGGATTTCTCGATGTCTCCCAGCTCTCTGCTCCCAGCAGCAGCTGTCCTGCCCTGCACACTCTGCTTCAAGCCCAAGGCCCAGCCCAGGAGCTCCTTCACCTTGTCCACGTGCTCCTGCTTCTCCTCCTCCACCACTTTCTGCAAACAGAGCAGGAAGGAGGAAGACAACCACGTCAGAAGGGATCTCCAAAGGGGGAGCAAGGCCCTCAGCATGGAACAGCATCCTCAGGGACGGAGGAAATGTGGGGACAGAGTCCAGGGGTGTCCCAGGCCCTCACCTCCTCCTCCTCCAGGCGCCGCAGCGCGTCGCTGATGTACTTCACGTGCTGGGTGGTCAGTGTCACCAGGGCTGTGTAACGAGTCCTCAGATCCATGAACTGCCAAGGGACACAGGGGAAAACAGAAAGGAAAGGGGGTGCATCAGTCCTGCTGGTGGATCTGGAGCATCACCCTTCACAGTACACGACATGGATGAGGCACCTCGGGCTTGGGGAACTCCCCCAAGGCACCTGGCAGAGCCGGGATGGCACCAATGGAATGCAGCAAATCTGTTGGGGAGGGTGGTGGTGGCCACACAAGGCATGCTGCACGACACTGGAGCAGAGGGGAGACTCCAGCCACGGACACTGGGGGTGGATGCTCAACTCTTACAGAGGGCTACCGGCATCTTTAATTATCCACACAGAGCAGACAGAACCTCGGGTCCCCTAAAAAAAGGGTTCTCATCCCAAAGATGCACACACAGCAACACTGCATGGTGCTCTGGTTATTTACCTCACAAGGCTGAAGGGCTGAGCTGGATTTGACCCAGGGGTTCCCAGGAGTCAAGGTATGGCATACCTGGTGCTTAGGGCACTAAGCCATCCTCTCTCTGGCTATTGGAAAAAACAGCGAGGGTGGAAACTTTATTTGTACAAGAGAGTTCAGCAGAAAGGAGCTCATTTCACAGAGGCTGCTGGGTGGTTTTGCTGGGCGTGGAAGAACCCCCTGAATGTTCCCCCTGCTGGTCTGAGGTGGGTTCCTACCTCCTGGGTGATGGCATCTGAGGAGGAGAGCATCCGCCGGCGCTTCATGGGCGACTTCTGCTGCGACTCCACAAAGGCCCTGTAGGTCATCAGCTGCAGCTCATAGTCCTGCAAAGGTGGGGAGACGTGGAGCTCATGAGAATCTGCAAATTCTGCAGGGGCTGCTCCTGCCCAGCCCACCCCACCCAGGTGCAGGGAGGGGATTTGTACCTTGACGGCAGCTGAGTATTGCTGGGAGAATTTCTGACACTGGTCCAGCTTGGCCTGGTTTTTCTCAATTTCTGCAGCCAAAGCCTTCAGGGAAAATCAAAGCAAAAATGGTTGTCAGAACAAGTTGGCTGAGCTGTTGTTCAGAGAAGCTGTGGATGCCCCAGCCAAGGAAGTGTTCAAGGTCAGGTTGGATGGGGCTTGGAGCAACCTGGTCTGGTGGAAGGTGTCCCTGCCTGTGGCAGGAAGATGGAAACAAGATGATCTTGGAGATCCCTTCCAACCCACCCTTTCTGGGATTCTATGGGGACCAGAATTCTGGTTGACATCCCTGCACTTTCGGGTAAAATCTTTACCCTCTCCAATTTTTTACGCAAGACCTCATCTGCACCTTGAGTCAGGCAGAATTCCTCCACTTCCCAGACACCCAGCTCAGGCCTGCAGCCTCTTCCCTTTTCATATTTCCAAGCTCAGAGATGAAAAGAAGTGACACAGCAGCAAGGAGACATCACGAGGTCCTGCCTCACCGTTTGCTGACTGAGCTGCTCCGACAGCACCCGGCTGTCCTCAGCCTGGCCAGGCTTCATCAGCTCCTGCTGCGCTGTGATCTCCTCAATCCACTGGATCAGGGCGCTGTGGCACTGCCTGTAATCACTCAGCACCTCCTGGATGCTCTCCAGCTCCGTGTGGCTGAGAGGAAAACCACCACAGGTTAAAGAGGAAGGGGTGAAGGAATCACAGCCCGAAAAATTTCACCACCACCAAGCCTGGCCCAAGCTCTCAGCTGGAGGATGGGAGTGAATCTCTCAGGAGAGGGGGCAGGAGGTGTCTCACCGGGTCTCGATCTGGGCACAGACTCGCTGCCAGCGGTCCCACAGCTGGCTCCCCTTCTCCTGGAAGCGCTCCAGGTCGATGCTGCGCTCCTGCCTCAGCCGGAACAGCTGCTCCCCCACCTCCCTGGCCTTGGCCATCTCCTCCTCCAGCGTGGAGAACACGGAGCCCTTGTCCTTCACCTCGCCCAGCCATTGCTGCAAAAGGAGACAGCACCGGGTCAGTGTCACTGGAAGCAGAAGGGACCAAGGCAGAGATGTTGTCCCACACAGAGGTGACAAAACTGTGGGTTAATGGGTTTGTTTTCCCACTCTCCTTGACCTGCGAAGAACTGGGAGGTTGTAGGAGGTGTAGAATGAAGGGGGAAATGCTCCCAGGTCAGACCAGTTCAGGCCCTGTCCTACAGAGCACAAGCCACAGCACCTCCTCTACACTCACAAAGCAATCAGGGCTCTCACATCAGCAGCACAAAACCCTCTCAAATGTACTGAGGCAAGAAAAACGTCCCACAGTCCAAATTCAGCAGAAAGAAGGGAAGGACGCTGCTTGACAAACCAGCAGCACCAACCTGCAAGGCTGTCCTGTGAGTGTGAATGGCTGCCAGGTCAGCAGGAACAGCCTCCTCCTGGCTCAGCTTCACCTCGTAGCCTTTGACCAGGGATTCTGCTCCTTGGGTGTTGCGGATAATCACGTCAACCGTCTTCAACCTGGCAAGGCAAACACAGCAGCAGGATGACACCCCAGATGTGGCAGAGATCTATCTGGAGGCTGCACCACGTGCTGCAGGGGCATGGATTCAGCTGCATCCAGCACAAGGTGGCTTGGAGGGACAGTTAATTAAGGCCTTCAGTGAACTGGGAACACTGAAAAGGGTGTTTTGGGAATGGAGGCACATCCCAACTCACTTTTCCAGGTAGATGGAAGACAGCCCATGTGTCTGCTCCATCTTGTTCACCACCAAGTCCAGCTCAGACCGCAGCTGGGGCGTGCTGGGCCCCGCTGGAGCTTTGTCCAGGAAGCTGTAGCACCTCTCAGACACAACCCGGAGCTCCGACTGCAGCTGCTGCAGATCCTCCTGCGTGCGCTGCAGAGGGAGGGAGGGAGGCAGCGTCAAAGGAGAACCCAAACAGGCAGGGAAAAGGCAGCACTGCCCTTGGCAAAGGAGCTGGCAGGAAACAAAGCAGGCTGAGGTTTCCTCCTGCCTCCTGCGCAGCGAGATTCCCCCAAACCCAGCACCCTTCACCCCAGGCAGAGGAGCCGTGGCTATTTTTGGCTATTTTTGGGTCTGGGTCATCCCATTTCTCATCCCTCCCGTGCCCACCTCCCAGCAGCAGGCCTGACCTCCTGCTCGGCGATGCGGAGGGTGTTCTCCTGGATGGTGTCACCGTCTGCCCGGGCGCTGCTCGGGGACTGGATGCGGCTCACGAGCCGCTGCTCGCACTCCTCCAGGCGCAGGCGGATGTTCCTCAGCTCCGACAGGTACGTCCTGGCAACGCTCTCATCCTTGTCCTCTGCAGGCCAGAGACACACACAACAGCAGCTCAAACACCACTGGTCAAGATCTGTCCCAAACAGGAATTCACAGAGCTCAGCACAGCCCAACACTGAGACTGCAATCTCTGCTCAGATGGAGAACACTTTAATTAAATCATCTCGTTCTGGAAACGAGTCCAGCCACAGGGAACCTCACTGGAGTCCTCACTCCTAGTGGGACTCACAGTGTCACAAGTGCCACCACCACGTGTATTTTCCCAAAGACTAAATGCAGGAAGAGCTCCTTGCTTGGAATGCACCCCTGTTGCCAACACTACAAGGGGAAGAGGACTCAGCAGCTCAGCTGAAGCTGCAAAGCCAAGGCCTCTCAGCAGGAATAGAGCTGGACAGAGGCCGAACACTTGGATGGATAGATGGAGAAATAAGGAGAGCAGCTGCTCACACCATCAACCAGCTAAGCTCAGCACAAGAAGAACACGAAACCATCCCATAAATCCTTTGTTTATGAGTTCCCACAGCTCCTGGTTAAGCCATCAGGCCCCTTTGAAGCTCACCGTTCTCCATGGACTCCAGCAGCTGCCGGATGTGTTCCTTGGAAGACTCCACTTCCTCCTCCAGGCGCAGCCGGTCCGACACGGAGAAGAGCTCCGAGTCCCGGCTGTCCTGCAGGAAATCCTCGTAGTGGGCCTGCAGGCTCTTCAGGGCTTGCTGACACTCCCCTTCAGCCGAGGATCTGAGCTGCAGGGGGAAAAAGTGGCACATCCAAACATCAGGAACAACTTCCTGCACACAAACGTCATTTGCCCAAGGAGTGTTTTCAGAGAGGGAAAGGTAAATCCTCTGTGTCAGACCCATACCTCCCTCCAGCCCTGCTCACTCCCTTCTGAAATGCTCAATCCACAATCTCTCAGCAGCAGCAAACTCCTGAGGCTCTTTTTACTGGCAAAAGCTGCAATCCTTTTGCACAGCACCCCCAAACTCAGGTTTTCAAGGTGTAAATTCTTCCCCTTTTCCCCCCCTGCTGTAAACTGTGACCTTTTCCAACGTATGCACTGTTCCAGGTGTAAAGACCCTTGACTTCCCCAGTCTTGCACTCTGCTTTTCCCTTCTCTCTGGCCACACAGAGAAGAGCAGCACAGAAGCAGGCAGGGAAGTTCCTCAGTACCTTTTCCATGCTGAAGCTCTGCACCAGGGTGATGTCCTTGCGCAGGTAGTTCCAAGAGATGAGGCTCTTTGTGTTCACGTGGAGCTGGTGCCAGAGAGCCATCACCTTCTGGTACAGCTGCTCCACCCTGCAAGGGGAAGGAGCGGATCCATCAGCCCTGGATCTTGCCAGCAAACCCAGCCCTGACCCCGTTAATCCCCCAGCCATCAGTGCCAGACAGCAGGACGTCAATCCAGTGATCCCAGTCTGGCAGCACACAGGGAGTGATGCTCCTCTGTTCAGTGCCAGAGATCCCTGAGGGGATCCCTCCTCCCAAATTGGCATTTTTTTCTGGTGGAAGGCTACTGCAGCAGTAGCTGCAATGGAGTTTGCAGCTGTAGAACCATGAGGGATTCCTTTCCTCACCACAAATCACTTCCATACCTCCATCCCCACCCTTTTCCCATTCCCGCTGCAATGGTGTCCCCTCCCATGCCATCATCCCATCTCTCTGTGCCTGCCACCAAGTTACCTGTTTGCCATCTCGATGGCCTCTTTGTTGGGTGGGGGGATCAGAAAGCAGACAGAAGGCACCATGGCCTCGTTCCCTGTGGGGCTGATCACCTTCCACTTGGTCCTCTGGGAATTGTCCTCCAGGACACACTCATCATTCCTGCAGATGGTGATCTGCAACGGCACCAACGCCAGCAGCCCATCAGGAACCAGCAGCTGGGCTGTGTCCCTGCTGCCAGCCCCTCTCCTGGGGGTGAGCCAGCTCCCAAAAATACACAGATGGATGTGTTTGAATGAAGCAGCAGCCTGGAATGGTGCCAGGCAGTGCAGCACGCTCGTGCCGGGAGAGGAAGGGACAAGGAAGTCACAGGGAGCTGGCTGCCACCCACGTGCTTGTTTGGCTGAAACTGATGAAGCCAGTCCCCCTTGGAAGAGGAAAGGACTCCAGCTCCTGCCCAGAATAAATCTGAGACATGGAAATCTGCTCCAGGAAAAACATCCCTGCTGTCTCCCTCCCTCTGCCTTCCCACTCTGCTCCTGCTTTCCATTGACAGATCCTACGGCGCTCACCCTAAAAACCACCACGGGGGTGTCACTCCCCCTGCCTTGTCCCTGCCTTCCCTTTCCAAGTGCCACCAACACCCTGGCAGCCCTCACCTCGATCTGCCTGTAGTCACAGACAGCCTTGATGGGGATGGTGCTTTTCACAGCATGCTCTGGGTTCCTGGGCCGGAGCTGGACGATGCTTTTGGACCTCCCCACCAGGCTGGCCACCGAGCTCTTGGACTGGATGAGCTGCTCCTTCTCATCCTGGCAGGGAGAAGGAGGATGGGTTGCTCAAGGATGGGGAGGGGAGATCTCTGCCAGGCCTCTTGGCTCTCCCCCCACCCCAGTGCTGAGCAAACACGTCAGGAGGATCCTGCTGCCCTGGCAGGATTGGGAGGAGATGGGATGGGAGGGAGGACGGACGTCACTGCTACTCCCAGTGCCCTGCAAAGCCACATGCACACCTCTGCCTCCCTGGCTGGCAGGACAAGAAAATGCTTTCTTTCAAAAGGGCAAACAACAAAAAGAGAACGGGACATCCACCAAAACGAAATCCCAGGAGCTGTGAGGGGTTGAGAGCAGGACAATGCCCAGCCCAAAGCTGGGGAGGCTCAGCTGCCTGGAGGAGAGCCCAGGGAAGCATGCTCCCTTCTCTAAAGCAAAGGGTGAAGGGTGTTTAAACCAATGGCTGGAATGGGAGACGATGAATTATGGGGATAAAACATCTCAGGAGAAGGGGCTCAGGGTGGAGCAACCACACAGGCCTCTGGTTTTGGGGAGAAATCTGCCAGCTGGAAGTGATTGATTCCTACAAATCCCTGCTGGGTTTGGTGATGGGACAAACCCCGGGGGGAAATGGTGGCAAAGCTCCCCTGGAACAGCCTCTGGCACTGGGGGAGATCACAACACTGGCAGCTCGTGTGATTAGTGACAGCCCAGCCCGTGCTGGCTGTGGAAAAGGTCTCAAAAAAAAATAAATAAAAGGATCCCAGAAAAGGTTCTCCCTCATGCTCGGTACCCTGGGGTTTGTTAGTGTGCTACAACAGTGGAGGAGAATTTAATGAATTTAAAAGAAGAAAATAAAAGAAAAGAATAAATGATTAAATAAACTACCTGTGCCTGTCCCAGGGAGCATGATTGGAAGAAATACAACTTTAACTTATTAGGTAAGAAAGGTTAATATAGCTGAGCTCAGGGCAGCTGCCCCAGTCCTGGGTTTGTGGCCATTCTGTGGCTGCCCAGAACAGCCTCTCCCACCCCAGATGGCACCTGCCACACTCCTGATGTTCCAGGGCTCCCAAACACAGACCCCAGGAGCCAGGACAACCCCAAAACTGTGACAGAGAGGATGGGGGAGCCCCCAGGCCTCCCCAGGAGAACAGATGTACCCATCACCCCCAGTAAGGGCATCCCAGTGCCACTGGGAACACCCTGCTGAGCACCAAGAGCAAAGTGACCTCCACACACTCAGTGTCACCTCCTGACCCTGCCACCACAGCTCAGCACTTCAGCCACAGCCCAAATCCTCCCCTGGCCCTGGTGTCAAACACCAGCTGATGCTTTGCTGCCTGGGGGTTGTTTCTAGGTTGGTTTTTTTTCAGGCCAAATCAGGCAAGAAGGTGACAGGGCCACGGCCTGGGCTCAGCTCAGCTCAGCTAAGCCAGGCCACGTGCTCAGAGATCAGCCCCTGGCACAGCCAGGCTGCCCTGGCTCTCCCCCCATCCAGCAGGATGGATTAACACGGGATTTGGGCTGGATAAAGAGCAGGCATTTCTCCACCAGCTCCAAAGCAGAAGCAGGAGCATCCTGCAGGCCCTGTCAGCAGCACTCCAGCAGGATGGGCTTGGCAGGGGCAGGAGCAGCTCACACATCAGGCTGTGACCTTGCACAGACAGCACAGGCTGCCTGCTCCTCCCCCTGAGGGCACAGAGAGGTCAGATGGTGCCTCTAAATGACAGTGACTGGCTCCAGCCACACCACAGCCTGCAGCTCATTCAGGGAAAGCAAATCACTGCCCGAGGTGGGAAACAAACCACCAAAATCCCACCAAACTGCGGGGATGAAGAGCCCAGCTCTCCCAGGGGAAGCAAAAGGTGTCCCAGGCAATGCTGCTGGAGCAGAGCAGGGTGGTGGGGTGTTGGAGAACCCACCATGGAGTCCTGCAGGAGGTCCTCCAGGCGGGTCAGGCTCGTGTTGTGGTCGCAGGAATATTTCCTTTTGATGGAGTCCTGCAGGTTCCGCAGGTACGCCTCCGACTCCCGGGCGTCGCTGAAGAACTGCCAAGGCAAAAAGGGTCACAGGGGCCTGGACATGCCCCCTGAGCAGCCTGAAGGCAGGTAAAGAGCACCCCAAAGGCTCAGCCAGCAGTTCCTGACAGTGCTCTGGCTTCAGGGCTGCAAGGGCAGGACCATCCCACATGGATGACCAGAATTACAGGGATGTTGATCCTTTTTTCCCCTAGCAACGCCCAGGGAGCAGCTAAGAGATACCCCAGAGAAAACCCAAATCCCTCCTTCCCTCTTCCCCAAGGAGAACAGCAGGGTGAGGAGCTCATGGAGTGGGACTCAGGGAATTTGGTCCCAAATACCTGGAAATAGGCAGCGTTCTCCTTCACGTGCTGCTCCACGCACAGGCAGAGCTGCTTGATCCACTGCCACTGGGTGTGCACAGCTGCACTGTAGGCCTGTGGAAAACATGGGAAAGGGCACTGGAAAAGGGGCTTTCACAGCCAGGAGGGGAACAGTGAGCACACAGAGCTGGAGGGAGGGACAGAAAGGACCAAAATCTGGCTGCAGCCTGCAGGGTTTGGATGCAGGAGAAAGGAGATCCTGTCTCAATGTCCCCATGTCCCACACACCCATGATGCCAGAGGCACAAACAGATTTACTTTTACCCCACAGAAAAGGTTCCCACAGCCCTTTGCTTCACCACCACAGTGTCCCTGGAAGCCTGGATGACTCCAAGGCCATTCCCTGCATCCCCTCACTGCGGGAAAGCCTCATGCTCTGTGTGCTTGTGCCTTAATTTGAAGTGGGGATTATTTGGGAATGGCCACTTCCCAAAATTAAACAGCTCTACCACTGCACTGATGTCCTGCCACCACAAAACACCTCATCAGGCACTGTGGGGTGGGGCTGCAAGTCTCCCAGTTGCAGCTGAGGTGGTTTGAAGCCCACAGCTCTGCTCACCTCCACGGTTTGCTTGGCCGGGTGGTTCTCCAGGGAGAGCAGCTCAGCCGTGTCCTGCAGGGAGCGGAAGATGTCCTGCTTCTCTTCCAGCTCTGCTGTCAGCTCCTGCAGCAGGGAAAGTCCAAATCTCAGCCCTGGGACCTCGCCCAGACCGTGTGTCCAACTAACACAGTGTAAAGGAAGTGCCAGGGGATTCCAGCACAGCACCAGAGCCCCTTTCCCAACAGGAATCTGCCTCCTGTGTGCTAAACAGGCTCTGGAAACTGCCCAGGGACCTCTTCAGCTCCACAAGTGTGATTGGGGAGAGAAGGGAATTTGTTTATACTGCTTTAGAGAGGAATCATTTTTCCTCTTTGGCTCAGACTCACTCCCCTCGCCCCCACTAGTTCAAGATGCCTTGAGCTCCAAAATAATGCTAAAAATACATCTTTTGATGCCTTTTTGATTGCAATTCAATTGAACACACACTTCCATTTCATTTTCTGCTCTAGGGAGAGCTTCCATCAGCTCTGTTCAGGAACAACAAGCTCAGTGAGCTGGGAGGGAGCATCCAGCCTCAGGAATTGGGGTCTGTTGGGAGCTGAGGTGGATCAAAAGCAGCACCTGCCCTCCCAGCACTCACTGAGAAGTAATTCTTCTTGGCTGCAATGTTGGGGTTGTTGTCACTCCAGTCATAAGCCAGTTCCTCCTCCTCCTTCTCATTCAGCCAGATCAGCTCAGCAGTGGCCCGGGACACGAATCCATGCAAGCTCTGCAGGTGCCTCAGCCTGAAGCTCGAGGTTTCCTGGACACAAAGAATTATTTATCATTCCTCCTCCCTGCTCTGCAGCTGATGGGGTTGTTTTTTTTCCCCCCTCTCCCCAGCCCTGGAGCAGGGACAGAGCCCAGGCTCCCTGGGCAGTGCTGGGAGCCCACTCACCATCAGTTTGCAGTACTGAGTCTCCAGCTTGCCCAGTGTCTCTGTGTAACTGGCACGGAAATTCGGAGACATTTTACCCTGGAGGATGAGAAATGCCCCTGTTACCCTTCAGAGCATCACTCAGAACCCCACCCCCAAATCTCTCTGCACAGCTCTGTGTGAGGAAGGGGAGGTGGAGAGGATGGCTCAGGGCAGCACTGCATCAACTCAGAAGCTTCATCCTTAAAAATCACCTCTGCCCCAGGAATGTGACCCACAAGAGCTGATCCCAGTGCCCTGAGCCCCCACGTGGGGCCATGCTCTGTGTCCCCCACCATACCTCATACATCCTGGCCTCCTTCACGCTGGAGCCCAGCTCCTCCACGCTGGCATGGACGTGCCTCTGGGTCTCCAGCTGGGATTCCACACTTGGCAGGTCAGTGCCCCACTCTGCCCGCTCCAGCCTCATCTGAAAGCAAGAGGATCAGGTCAGCACTGCTCATTCTGCTCTCAAAGGGACACCAGGAACCCTCCCAGGTCACCCCAGAGGGCACAAACACCTCCCAGTGCTGGTAGAAGATCCTAAGCCAGTGCTCCAACATTGAATATTTCTGGGACAGCCTACAGGAGCTTCCCACCCACGTAAGACCAAGTGCCTGCATCAGCACAGATCTGCTCCCAGCTTTGAAATGCTCCTCTGATCCCCAGTGGCCAGCAGGACAAGCAGAGAGAAAACCCAGCTCCAGACAGAAGCCTCAGATCTCCAAAAAACCACCAACCATCAAAGCAACTACTCCCAGATAAAGGCAGGAAAAGGCCCTGGGGCAGCTTCCCACACATCAGTGTGAGCACAGGGAAGGGGTTTGGCCCAGCACTCACCTGCATCTCCTCCACCCAGGCCAGCAGCTCGTAGACGAAGCGGAGGTTGCCCTCATCCTCGGAGGAGGAGATGGCCACCAGCTCTGTCCTGGTCATGGGCTTCCGGAACCAGGAGGCCGAGGAGGTGTGGAGCCCTTTGGTCAGGGACTCTCCTTTCAAGTGTGTTGTGCTCAGGGTGGACGTGGGCACCAGCTCCAGGGTGGAGAAGTGCCCTTTCCTGTACAGGTTGGTGCACTCCAACCTCAGCGTCACCAGCTCGTCCTGCAGCCTCATGATCCTGGGGAAGGCAGCAAAGGAGAGGGTGAGGAGATGGACACACACACACAGAGCAGATGTGCAGCCCCTGAGGGAGCTCCTCCGTGGTCACCTGAACACCAGCTCCTCCAGCTGGTAGTAGTTCTCGTCCCGGAGGATCTGCACGTCCACCTGGAGCTGGCGGAGGAGCCCCTCGCACTCCTGCAGGTACACCACCACATCCGACTCGTACTGCACGGGCTGGCCCGACTCCAGGTGAGCAGCATCCTGTGGGGACAGGGGACACACTCAGGGATGAGTGTCCCTCAGCCCAGCAGGGGCAGGGAGAACACCACAGCACCCCAGCTCAGGGACTGGGAACACCTTTGGATCCATGAGCTTAACTGGAGAAGAATGTGAATCCATCCCCACACACCACACCTTTAGGAATCATCTGGAGATGAACTGAAAGCTTCCAGGAATAGATGGGATCATCATTTTTAGCTCCCAACCCTTTCAATCAACATCTCTTTCTCCCATAACAAAGAAAACCTGTTCAGAAACCTCTCCCTACCCAGGGTCTGCCACTGAGTCCTTTCCGCCAGGCAAATAAAATAGATTTTGGGGGTTTAAAGCCTCATTATACAACAATAAATATTCAACAAATTTCCCCAGAAGTGCTGTTCTCCTCCACATCAGCACCTCTGCAGATATCCAGCCTCACTTGCTGTATTCCCAGAGGACAAGACCATTCCCCATCCCCCTGTCCTCAAGGTGATCTGTGGATCACCAAATATCCACCAGCTCCCCTACAGCACCTCTGGGACAGGCTCAAGGGCAGAAAAGAAAGGAAAACTGTCCAGGGGAACCCATCACCCCAGGCAGAAGAGAAGGGAGGAGAAGGGTACAAAAGAAGAATAGGAAATCAAATAAATCAATAAAATCAGGAGGGGGAAAACCCCACACCCCACTCACAGCCTGTAGCGTGTTCTTCGCCAGGGTGAGCTTTTCTTCACAGCTCAGAGCACCATTCTGAATTTTGTTAGCGATTTGTAGCAGCAATTCCAGCCTGGAATGACAGAAGGAGATGAGGGAGGGGTTTTGGATGTCCCTCTGGCCAGAGGAAGGGGCAGGGGAGGTCCCTGCCATGGGCACAGCACCGACCTCTCCACCGCCGGCCGCAGGAGCTTCTCGCGCTCCAGCATCTCAATGATGAGCTTGCCCCACTCCTCCTCCACATCGTTGGGGTGGTAGCCCTGGGGCAGCTTGATTCGTCCAAATTCAATCCAAACCTGGGGGGAAACATCAGCAGGGTGGCATTTCCCACCTCTCCCCTGAGCTGGAGTGAGGGGAGAGGGGCTCTGCCTCCGCCCCTGCAGTGTGCTGCTCACTGCCTCGTTTTTATCCTCAGGGTTATTCCCACTTCTCCATTCCAAAATAAACCTGAACTGAGCACAGCTTAGTCTTGCTAAAAAAGCACAACATCCCCACCTACCAGCCTCTGGGCAGCCAGGATGATCCTTACCTCGAGCAGTTTGTAGAGCTCCTCTATCTGTCCTTTTTCCTGCTCCCTTGCTGGGATTTCAGTTTCTTTGAAGTGTATGTACTGGTTATAAAGTGCCTGGGATGAGAAAAGCTCATCAGGAACCACCCTGGGGAATGCCAGCACCCATCCCTCAGTGCTGGACACAGGATACACCGAGGAGAGACCTTGCCCAGGACCCACCTTTAGCTCTACAGGGTTCTGGGGGAAGGATTTGTCTGACATGAGTATCGTGTGCTGCTTGATCCACGAGATGAGGGACTCCACACGGGTCTGGTACTCCAACCACCTCGAATCCACCTCCTGTGGGGTCAGAGTGTCTTTGCAAGCACTGCTGGTGGGCAGATCTCCATGGGGGGATAAGGGAGAGCCCAAAGCACTGAGGGAACTGAGGTGCCACAGACAAGCTGTGATGCCATCCCAGGTACAGGGAGGAGGAGGATCCTCCTTGCCAGCTGCTCTCTGGAAGCTCAGCCTTTTTCCTGCAGAGCTGTGGCCTCACCGACACCCAGCAGGTCACAGACACCACAATGGGGACTTCCTCCCTCTGAGCCTCTTCCCTCTCCTCAACCCTCTTCCACAGGGAGCAAACCCTTTCCCAAACCCTTCCCACAACCCCTAACTGCCTCCCAAATGGCTGTCCCAGCCTGGCCAGCCCACAGCAGTGCTCACAATGGCGCTGATCCCTTCTCCTCCCTCGGGGACTTTGGGAAAGGCATCGTAGATTGAAGACACGTAAGTTATCACAGACTTCTCATCCGGAGAGGGGACATCCACGTCTGGCAGGAGGGAAGCAGAGAGGCAGTGAGGAGAGGGAGTGGGAGGAGAGGCTGGCACCTCCCTGCACTCCCTGGGCACCCACCTTCAGCGTCCAGCAGCCGTGTGACCCCCAGGCGCTCGGCGATCTCGAAGGCCTGCTCCAGGTTCTCCCGGTTACTCTGGATCTGCACCCTCTCCATGTCCACCAGATCTGGCCTGCAAAGACACACCCCAGAGTCACAACCAGCACCAGGTGGCCAAGGCAGGGCACCCTGGGTGCCTCCCAGGGTTGGTCTGAGCCCCTGTCCCTGCGTGGTGGTGGCTCTCCAAGGGGATCTGGGCTGCAGGACTTCCCTGTCTCATCCTGTTTGGGAAAGGGGTTCAGGCTGCAAAGAAAAACAGCTGGGGAAGAAGGAACCAAGAGAGGTTTAACTGCTGCTTGGGAGATCTCTGAGATCCTTGGATAAAAGCATGGATGGAAGTGCTGCTGTTCAGGGAGAGCAAAAGGGCAGTGCTGACACGTAACCACTGCAGCACTCAAGAGTTTAAAACCTTTCCTTTTCTGCCTCTCTCCCCAGCCTCATTAAGATTTTTTTTTTCCTGCAACCTGATGTATTTTTTTGCTCATTCCAAGCATCTCCCCTCCACAGCTACCCGGCAGAAGAGATAATTCCAGGTAAAAAGAGACACTGCCAGCCTCACTCCAAGCACTCCAGCCCATCACTGACCACAGTGGGAACCCCTGGGAGATCCCCATCCCTCGTGGCACTCCCCCATTGCTCCTTCCTGCCCACCTGTATCTGTGGATGAGGGCGTTGAACATTTTGCCATCGCTCCAGCAGGAGGAGAAGTTGGTGCACTTGAGCCCGATGTAACCTGCTGTCACCTTCTGTGTCCACAGCAGCAGCTTCTCCTTGGCTGACATATCCCCCAGCTCCCCGCTGATGTAGATGTCAGAGATCTGCAAGGAAGCAGCACAGCCATGGGAGGATGCAGGGGCAGGGAAATCTCCACCAGTTTCTATGAACTTGCCCCAGACCTGGCGACCAGAAAAGGACAGGAGGAAACTCATGGGGCAGAGGGGACAGCTGAGGAGCTTGGGAAGGGGTGGTTTGGGCAGGAAGCAGAACAGAGCCAGACATTTAGGAACCCCATTTCACAGGGCCCAGCTGGGACACGAGCTGACAGCACCAAACCCCAGCTTCCAACAGCCACCAGAGCCACTCCCTCTGCACCATCCCTGTCCCCACCTCACTGGGAACACAATGTCCTGGAGAGAGGAGGCTCCAGGCAGGTCCTTTCCTGTCTCTCCCTGCTCCAAACACGCTGTGCACCCTCCTGTACCCTCATTCCCCCTGCCCAGCACCCACCACGAGGAGCCCCAGCACCCTGGGACACCCAGGGCTCCTGCAGGAACAGCCACTCCCACCCAGGGTGGGCAATGAGAAGGGACCACCACCAACATCTCTTGTTGGGGCTGCAGGTGTGGCAGGGGAGCCCCACCTGGAGCACCCTGTTGTAAAAAATACCAGTTTAAGAAGCACAAAAACACTTGGAGAGGAGGTCTTGGAGAGGAGCCCGTGGTGGGGGAAAAGGGAAGGGTGAGGAGAAGGATGTGACATCCCCCCCTACTCTGTCACACTGGTGCCAGGGGGTGCTGTGACCCAATTCCCAACAAAAGACAGCGACAGTCACGGACCCCTCAGACAGGACTGGCTGCGAATCCCAGACTGGCACGTGACGCCACGCACGTGTCCCCACATGCCAGCATATCCCTGATTGGCACGGCTTCCTCCTCACCCTCCCCAGCTCCCCACTTAGTACAATTACCTCCCCTTAATTAAGGGGGAGGACAAAGGGGAGGAATGGGAGCCGCTCGGATTTTCCAGGGTGCCCAGGGAAAGGCAAGGCAGGCTCTTTGCTCCCCGGATTCCTCCTCCCGGCACTGGAGAAGGGGAGCCAGCCCTACCCAGCGCCCTGAAAAACACCCAGTCGCTTTATCCCTCCCCAAAACACACCCAGCTGGGTGCTGGCACCGCTCAGGTCCCAGCTGTCAGCCGTCCCTGTGCAGGCAGGAGACGGGGGGACCTGCGGGATTATCGGTGTCTGCCGCCGGGCGGGCGGGGCGGGTGCTGCCGGTGTCATTGGTATGCTGCAGCTCACCTCCCTCCTCCCCAGCCTGATACGCTCATCACACATTAAACTGCTCTTTGTCAGCTGCTGCCACGCTGCCGGAGCTGCCTTTAACTCCTCCAGCCCCGGGGCTGCCTTTGCCCAGGGATGTCGGGAGGCAGCACCCGGTGGCAGAGCCGGGATGGATGGGACAACGAGCTGGGTGAGCAGCAGGATGGGACCCGCAGGGAGCAGGGGAGGAGCCACAAACCTCCCTCTGCTCGGCACCCCTTTATGAATTGGCTCTTAATTAAAGAGCAGGATGAACCCTTGTGTGAACCCAGCCACCGGCTGTGCCCCACCCGGGCTCTCCAGCAGTGCTGCCCATCCAGGAGCACCTCACAGCACCCAGCTCTGAAAAAAATCCTTTATTTTTAATCCCTGACACAGCACTGGGGTTGTCCAACCACTGGGCCTCTTCCCTGAGAGCATCCTTGAAGGAAACTCTCCTAGAGATGTGCTGGCTGAGGTGCAGGGTGCGGCACCAGCCCCACCCTCCTTTCTTCACGTGTCTGTGACAGGACAAAGATTTAGGGAGGCAACAGCGAGAAAAGAGAGTGGAAACTCGCAGGACTCGGGTTCAAACCCTTCCAGCATTGGCTCAATGCATCAAGCAACTGGTGGCAGGATGCTGAAGGCCACATGGTGGCTGTGACACTGCTCCCAACCCTGGCAAAGGCATCAGGGCCACAGCCCCACAAACCACACGCTTGTCCTGGGGCACTCACAGCCTGACCAGACCCAAGGGCACCTTGGCCCACGGTATCACCCCCAAAACAGTGACCACCAAACAGCAACAGGCTCTGAAACACAGCATCATCCCCTCCTGTTGCCCCTGGAGACCCCTCAGAGCAGGGGATGTGACATTGTTCATCCTGCTGCCGTTCATCCTGCACGGGCAGCAGGAAGGGGACACCCCAAACTCACACCCGAGCCAGCAGCCCTGAGGGCACGAGTGGCACTGGTGACACCAGCTGCACCAACTGGATGCAGGGACTGTCACTGCCAGCCTGCCAGTGCCAGGAGCAGGGGACAGGACAGGTCAGTCCCCAAGGGACACTTTCCCAGTGGAGACACCGAAGGAGAAAAGACTTCAGGAGCTTTCTGCCCCAGCACCCTGCCACCCCCGCTCAGCACGAGGTTGCCCCTCTCCAAAACGACCATGCCCAGGAGCCACCACGATTTGGGATGCACTGAGTCAGGGGCGGGATTTGGGGAAAGGGGGCGAGGGCACACGCACACACTGACCATTGCCGCGGCTGTCCCCGAGCTCCCCCTGCAAGCCCGGCCCTCCACAGCGAGCCTGAGGCCACCATCAGAGGGTGACAGCGTGGTCCCACCAGCTCCTGTGCCCTTGGCCGGCCGCTCGCTGCCGTACCCCGAGGAGCTCCGGGCCGCGCTGCCGCTGAAGGAGGAGGGGCTGCGGGAAGCCGCCAGTCCGTGACCATCTCCCTCCCCGGCCCCAGAAGACGACGACGGCAACCCCGAGCTTCTCCCCGCGCTGGGGTTTTCCAGCTGATCCACCATGGGGGACGGCGTGGACAGCTCGGACACGGTGCCCGGCTCGGCTGCGGAGGAGGAGCAGGTCCATGCGGCGCTGGGATCATCGCTGCCTCCTCCTTTCCCCCAGGCATCCTGGGCGCTGCTGCTGGGCGCTGCCTCCCGGCCGGGCACGGCGCTGGCCGGGGACAGGAGTCCCCCAGCACGGCCATCGCTGCCTGAGCGCAGGGGCAGCAGCACGGCCCGGCAGCTGCCGCTCCTCTGCAGCTCGACCAGGCGGCTGAACGCCTTCTCGCAGTCCTTCTCGGCCGGGTTCTCCAGCAGGCGGGCGATGACGGTGGTGCCTTCCTCCTCCTCGTCGCGGGATGCTCCCGCCACGCCCGGCCGCTGCGGCTCCAGCACCAGGCGAGCTTTCTGCAGCTCCCCCTGGAAGCGCTCCTTCACCTGCACGATGATCCCGGGCTGCAGCGCCGCCGCCTCGGGGTCCCCGATTCGGGGCTCCTCTCCTCCCTCCTGCCCGGGGGCTGCCTTCCGCTCGGGCGCCTCCTCATCCTCGGCCACCTCCAGCGCCGGCGGCTCCTCCTGCGGGGCTGCCTCGGGCATGGCTCTCCTCTTCCCTCTCCGCCTCCGTTTGAAGCGGACCCTTTTTTTGGGAGACAGCGGTGCCTTGCCCACGGCTTTTTCCTTCTGCTCTTTAACGCAGCCCAGCGAATTCCCCATCTCCTCCCGCTCGGCAGGAAGGCAGCTGAGCGAGTGGCCGGCTCCCGAACCGAGCCCGAGCCCGAGCCCGAGCCGGGCTTCATCGGCTCCAGCGCCCGGCGCTCAGCGGCGTTGCGAGCGATGCCCCTTGTCGCTGTCCCCTCCCGCCAGCCCTGCCGCCACCGCCGCCGCTCCAGACAGCCATCTTACAGCCTGGGCGCTGCGAGAAGACAAATTCAAAGCATCCTCACTGCAGTTCAGAAATCACTTGACCTAAAAGCAGAGGGAGCGGGGATTGGCTGCGGCGTCCTTCTCTCCAAATATGAGGTAATTGGAGCACGGCCCTTGCCAACACAAACAGGGAGGCAGGAACCAGGCAGCGGAGCGAGGAGGGGAGTGGGAGAGGGTGGGGAAGACGGGGATAAAACACAAAACCTAAGGAAGGTTGGCAAAGGTAGAATAAAGGAAGGGGTGGGAGAGAAATGGGGAAAAAAAAAAAAAAGGAAAAAGCAGGGAGGAGTCAGAGTGACTCGGCACGCTCGCCAGCCGGCTCCGCAGGGCTGTTTCTCTCCAGTTCGGGAGGTTTGCTCCTTAATTCTGAATTGCGGGAGCCCCAAAAACACAACTCAGGGGCCCACGCTGCTGCCGGGCTCAGTTTGGGGCACAGAGGGGCGGCTCGAAGTGGCCTTGGGGACCCGGCATCGCCTCAGGGAGCCTCGGTTGGAGGGTCCCAACAGGAACGGGAGGAGAAGTGATGCTGCCCATCCCAGTCTGGTCCCAGTCCTGCCTCTCTCCTGTGGCTCCTGTGCCCTCCCAGGGCAGGGGTTTGAGGAGCACGGAGCATCCCGACTCTGCCTGCCAGCTCTGAGGGACCAGGGCAGGGTAAAACGCACCAAAAGACAAAAATTGGGGAGCAGGGGGCATAAAGAGGGGGTGGGGGGGGAGGGACTGAGCCCAGCCCCGGGAAACAGGGAAACATTAAATGAGAAAACACTCGATGAGGAAACGCTCAACAGGGAGCAATCCAGAAGATGACTCAGGGAAACCAGTGACCACAAGAGCTCCCAGGGCACAAGGAAAAGCCCCCAGGGCACGGGGGCACCCCCCTCATCATCATCATCACACCAGAGCTGGCCGGTGCCTGAGCTCCACACCAGCACCATCCCAGCCCAAAACCTCTCCCGGGGCTCTCCCAGCCCTGCCCCCAGGCAGCAGCACTGGGATATGGGAGATTAAGAGGTTCACAATGGAGCTACAACCCCAGAAAAAATCCCGTTAGCGCAGCGGGAGGAGGAGGAGGCACAGGCTCTCCTGTCACCCGCCCTGTCCTCTGCGCCAGGGTGGCAGTGTCCCCTCCCAGCCAGGCATGGAGGGCACCCGGGACCTCCCCATGTCCCTCTCCTGCAACAGAGGATGCAGCAGCGCTGGGTGACCACAAGGACAGCGGGGACAAGATGCCACAGCCAGGGCCCCGCCGGAGAGGTGACAGTGACTCATCAGCATCCAGAGCCCAAAGCCTGGGAAGAGCCTCGTCAGCAGCCTCACACCCAGCTCAGCCCCGTGCTCCCCTCAAAGCCTCTCCCTGAGGCACTGCAATCCTCCAAAAAAACACAATCCTCCAGCACAATCTTCCTCAGGAGCCTCAGAGCCAGCGCCTGTCCCGTCTGGAAGGTGCCAGCAGGGATGAGCAGGGAGCTGGGACACAGCAGATCCCACAGGGCTGGTGCCACATGGACCAACGAGCTGCTGACAGCAGCAGCGCCCAGCAAACCCCAAATGCCACCTCACTGATGGCCACACGTCGTTCCCCTCAAGCCATCAGAGCTACAATTGGGTGATTTGGAGCTGTGAAAGACCCAAAAGTCGAGTTTTCAAGAGCATCTCTAGCACACAATTGCTGGAGACAGTCCCAGTTCAGGGTGCTTCTCCCAGCCCTGTGCTGTCACCCAGCTGTCACAATTCCATCCCAGTGCAAAGTTCTGTGCCTGCACTGACCACCCAAAGAGCCTTGGGATAACAGCCCATGGCCCCTTCCAAATTTGCTCTTCTCCAGAGACTCCAGCTGAGCAAACAGCCACGGCCAACAACCCCCGGAGGCCACAGCACACAACCCACAACCCGTCATTAATGACTTCATTATGCAAATGACATGGAGGGGGTGTTGCTGTTCTCCCAACGTGGTCTCCATGACACTGCCATGAACCTCCAGACCCGTCCATGCGCTCACATCATCACCACGGAAAAATGCAGAGAACACAAATTCCACAACAGCTCCCAACGCCTGCCCCGCGTCCCCAGGCAAGAAAACTCCATTGTCCTACCTGGAAGTGGAGGATGATGGTCCAGATGAGCCCCAGGGTGAGCTTGGGGTTGCCATCCGTGATGTCATCGTTGCGGATGTTCACCAGTTTCACCTGGAAAAGAAAAAATCAAACAGGATTAAAGTTTTTAATCAGCATCAGAGAGCAGGGGGACACATCCCCCACCACTCAGGGTCACCCCAGGCTCACTCAGGTGAGCAGCAGGAAGATCCCAGTGCTTTCCAAAGAGGCAGAGATCTGCCACCTCATCTCCTGGCTCCTGAGGGGGATTTTTTCCATGTTCCCAGCACTCTCCATCCAGAAGTGCTTTCCCAGCACTTAATGGCTTTAGTTCAGCTCACAGAGCAGCCTCCCCGAAGCCCTGAGCACTGGTGCATAATTGAACAGCTACAGACCATGGAGGGCAGGGAAAAAGGGGATGACCAAGCTTAAAGTCCAGCCTGGGCTCAAAACCAAGCTCTAATGAAGGCAGGAACACCCTCACTCCTCCCCTGGGGGAGTCCCCTCTCCCCAGCACTCCATGGCACCCCACAGATCATTCCCTGGGCAGGAGTGTCTGGGCTAAGACATCCCAGCAAGGCCACCACACTTCAAAGGAAAAAGCTGTTTCATCCAAGTGGAGAAACAAGTTCCCCAGAGCCCTTGGCAAAATGTCTCCATCAAGGAGCTGAAGAGGAGGAGGAGGAGGAGGAGGAGGAGGGGGGCTGGAAGCAGCTCACCCTCCCTGGAGTAGGGAATGTGCTCAAATTTATTCCATGCCCTCAGGCCAGCAGCGAGGGAGAGAAATCTCTGCTTCAGCATGAACTGGTACCATTTATCATCATCATCATCATCACCCTGGCATATCTGGGAGCATCACGGTGGGGAGAACCTGACCCAACAGGCAGAACAGGACACCCAGCCCCCCCCCAGGGCTGCAGGGGCTCCACCTGCAGAGCCAACAAGTTTTGGGATGCATCCCATCGTGGGCTGTGGAGCTCAGCTGCTCTCTGCCAGCTGGCACTGAGGGGCCAGCAGCTCCCAAAAACCCGGTGGAGAGAGCCTGTCCTCCAAAAACTGAGGGGTGATAAGTCCATGCTGATATCCAGAGGGGTGGTGCCACACAGAGGCACCCCCAGTGCCAGCCCTGAGGTCAAGGCTGGGCAGAGCCAGCTGCCACATCTCCCCCAAAAATTGGTGGGAAGGCAGGGGTGTGCCACAGCCACCCATCCCCACAGCCCCAGCGAGCCCCAGGGGAGGCTTTTGGGGTGCAGAAGTGACATTTGTCAACCCCCTTCTCGGAGCTGGGGTCAAGTCCCTTTTTCACAAGTGGTTTTTGTGTGCAGGGCTGGTTTCCAGAGGCACAACAGCCACAGGAATCCATCCTCAATCAGCACCACAGAGACTGGCACACCCCAGCACAGGCTGAGGCTGCTCCTCCTCTCCTCCCAAAGCCTCAGACAAGAGAAAGGATCCAGAAACCACCCCAGCTCTGCTGGATGAGCTGTTTCTCAGCCCTTACCTGTCGCTGCTTGAGGAAATCCAGGGCGATCTGCACGTTCTGCAGGCGGTGGAAGCGCATCCGCCCCTTCTCACGCGGCTGCAAGAGACAAGCCACAGTTTTAGGTCAGGCTGCTGGGGCTGGGCTGGGCTGGGATGGGCTGGGCTGGGCTGGCAGCACCCCCACATGCACAGTGACCCCCCCTGAGAGCTGTCAACGTGCTGCTGTGACCCCCCTGTGCCCCCCACACGTCCTGCTCTGCCTTGTGCTGGAGTAAATAAAGTCATTGTTATGCACAGTCCTGCTGGAAGAAGGTTAAAAATGCCCTGCTGGTGGGAAGATCCTGAGATCCAGACTCTGCTGAGGGTCTGAGTCCAGGCCTGCCTCAGCCTCTGAGAGCCCAGGGCAGGATCTTGCCCAGCTCATGGAGAGCCAGACAAGAAGGGAAGAGAGCTCAGCCAAGAGATGGACTCAAACAGGTACAGAGTCCAAATTGTGCAGGTGGAAGCAGAGGCAGGACAGGGGGACTCAGGCAGGGACTGACTGCAGGTCCCCACTGATGGCAGAGGAGCCCTGACCTCAGCACCAGCCCCTCCAGCTCTTCCCACACATGGCAGGGGCTGCTGCTCCAGGTCCCTCTGAATCCCTGGGGAAGGGGCACATGAGACACCCAGGGCTTTGCCCATGCTGCTGAAGTCGAGGGATTTCCAGAGGTATCCATCAGCTGAGCCATGGCCAGGGAAAAGGGATGGGAAGCTTTGAATCAGGAGGAGAGACACCCAAAACCAAATCCCAGCCTCAATATGAGGAATCACCAGGATGTTCACAGAATCACAGGAGCTTTGGGTTGGAATGGACCTTAAAATCCATCTAATTCCAACCCCACAACCATGTTCTGAACTGCTGGGACACCCCAAGTGCTCCGAGTCACCTTCCTTTTCCAGCCTGAAGGGAACAGCTGGCAAAGCTGTCCTTCCAAGGGGAAAAGCTGAGCCTGCAAGGGGAAAAATCTGTCCCTGTCAAGGGGAAAAATCTGTCCCTGCAAGGGGAAAAATCTGTCCCTGTCAAGGGGAAAAAATCTGTCCCTGTCAAGGGGAAAAAATCTGTCCCTGTCAAGGGGAAACATCTCCAGGGCTGCAGGGCACCATCAGGAAGGTGCCCCAGCTCCCCCTGCACCACTCCAGGGAGGTGACACTGCCCAAGGGCATCGTCACCCCGAGCACAGGGGGCTGGGCTGGGATGCTGGCCACATTTTGGGGCGTGCCCCTCACCTGGGGCCGTGCTGTGCTTGCTCCCACCCCCACTCCCATGCAGGATCCCAGAAGGTGCCTGTGTGTCCATGCAGTGCCAGGTGTGCAGCCCTCACAGCAGCATGTGGGACCCTGTTCCCTGTCCCCTCCCACCCCGTGGAGGGGACACGTGCTGTCACACCGGGTGGGTGGCGTGCCCTGCCCGCAGCCTGACCCTGCAGAGCACACACAGATAATCCTCCAAACCTCACAGTCCCTGCTCCAGGGGTGGGTTTAACCCCCAAACCCCACAGGGAGAGGAGCACAGCCCCTGCTCCAGGGGTGGGTTTTATCCCCAAACCCCACAGGGAGGGGAGCACAGCCCCTGCTCCTGGGGTGGGTTTAACCCCCAAACCCCACAGGGAGGGGAGCACAGCCCCTGCTCCAGGGGTGGGTTTAAACCCCAAACCCCACAGGGAGGGGAGCACAGCCCCTGCTCCAGGGGTGGGTTTTACCCCCAAACCCCACAAGGAGGGGAGCACA
>VWYE01010239.1:6854-27551 GCA_013398995.1 Alaudala cheleensis | reverse complement strand
GGCTCCGAGTTTCTTTCTCCTGCTGGAGCCCGGCATCGCCGGGGAGGGTGGAGGGTGGGGAGGGGGGAGATTGGGGGCTGAGCCGCTGCCTTGGAGAAACTTCCAAAAAACTTCCAAAAAACTTCCTGCCTGCGCCTCTGCCTGCAGCTGGCCGCGTCCTGCGGCGTCCCCGGAGCTGGCAGGGCTTGGGACAAGCCAGCGCCGCTGGGACTGGGAGATTTGGGAGCTCCAAGAGGGGGCGGGTAAAGGGAGAAAAGCCGAGCGTCAGGCCGGCTCAAACATCTTTCCTCGGAGTTCTCGCGGCCCAACTCCGTGGTCCCCCCCCCCCTCCTCCTCCTCCTCCTCCTCCTTCCCCGCTTGGTGGGGAGAGACGTCATCTCCTCAATATCCATTCCCAGCCCCGCTGGAAAGGAGCCGCAGCCGAGGGGACATCGGCGGCTGCCGCTGCCGCGGTCGCACCGTCCCCGTCCTCATCGGGGGGATTTGGGACAGGCACAAAAGCTCAGCTCCCCCCTGCCCTGCTGGGTGACAGCAGCAGCGTCCTCTGCCAGCGCACAGCCAGAGGTGCCCAAGAGCAGCCGGGACCGAGCTGGGACGTGGAGGCGGCACTTCCAGGGGCTCCCGGGGTACTCGGGCTGCAGCCAGCAGTGTCTGCTCGCAGGACGGCAGGAATCCTCTAGTGACAAAATTTGGGGCTTCTGGGAGTTGAGGATCACAAGCACATCCCCATCACCCTCTTTGGATGCTCTGAATAAACGTAAGAACATCCCCAATGAGGAAACACCCCAAAAGATGCTCTGACACCGGAGGTCCGTGCACTTCCCCACCCTTCCCTGGCCGACTGGGTGTCCCGCTTCGCCCTCAGCATCGCAGATTTGGCAGCCCGGCCCCATTTACCGACGGTTTGCACCGTGCTGGGCGTTACTCAGAGTTTCGGTTCTTTTGGGAAACGCTTCCGCTGCCGGCGGTACCAGGAGCGGCGCGGGGAAAGCGAGAGCAGCCGGCGCCTCTGCCGTTGTAACCACAAACGAACGGGGTGGGGAGGCTCCCACAAAGCCTGGATTGATCTCACAGCCCCCTCACAGTCCCCCCCTGCCAGCTCCAGAGGGAGAAACTGGCTCGTGGAGGGAGGCACGGAATTAAAGGCTGGTTTTTCGCCGTTCCCTTCTCCCCAAGGGCTCAGACAAGAGGGGGTTGTTCTGCCGGGGGCTCAGGGGAGTTGTTAAGGTGAGGGTGGCACAGAGTGGATCAGCAGAGCATCAGCCTGGCTCAGGATTTACTGGTGGGAGAGGCAGGGATCCCCAGCTCAGGATTTACTGCCTGAGCTCATGCGGGGCCAGATGTCATCCCACAACTCCTGCTCCACATTTGGGAAACCCCCTGAGGTCCAGGGTTTCATCCAGGTGCAAACAGAGGTTTATATTGTATTTATAACCCTCAAGCAGCTCCCCAAACCCAACAGCCACCAGCCAGTCAGGCACACAATGAAAATCACATCAAGCAAAACGTGACAGACTCAAACATTGCCTGAAAGGATCCAAGTCCTGGCACAGTTTCCCAGAGAATCTGTGGCTGCCCCATCCCTGGAAGTGCCCAAGGCCAGGTTGGATGGGGCTTGGAGCACCCTGGGATGGTGGAAGGTGTCCATGGCAGGGGAGATGGAATGAGATGATCTTTAAGGTCCTTAACCATCCCATGGTCCTATGATTGCATTCCCTGGGGTTCCTGCAAACCCCCACATCTTTTGGGACAAGAAGATGGTGATAAAAAAATCCAGAATCACCCCGGGGCTCGGCGCTGTTGTGATATATTCTCCAGAGCTCCATCCCTGGAGCCTGGATGAAAAACATCCTGGCACAGTTTTCCTCCAAAGAGGTCTGCTTTCTGTTAAAGCTGCAGGAGGAGTGACCCACCACGAGGCCACCATAAATGGGCCCTTGGTCCAACCTGAGAGGGGCAAAGAGGCTCCAGCGAGGCAGATGGGTGCTGGTGATGGGATATAGCTGGGATGTGCCAGGGGGAAAGGGCTCAGGAAGCAGGAGCTGGTGTCCCACATCCCCTCACCTCAACTGCAGCCATGGCAGCTCAGCTGCTCTGGGGCTTGCTGGGTGTTTCCTGCACAGAGGGGGTGATAAAATGCACTGAGAGATGCCAGCTGCACCAGCTGGAGAAGGCTTTGGGTGAAGGAAATTCTTAAAATATATATAATCGTGTGTAAATATGTGCTTTTTATATATTTTTATACATATAATTTATGGAATCGTAGGACTTGGAAAAGACCCACAAGGATCACCAAGCACAACTTTTGAATATATTTATAGAAATGTGCATTTCTAGCAATCCATCCCTCTGCTGTATCACCCTGGGGATTCCTGTGATCCCAAACTCATCCAGCTCAGTTTAACACCATCACCCCAGTTTCCTTTCCCCACAGCAGGAAGCTGATGGGGCAGGAAGGAGGCGGCTGATCCGAGGTGTCACAAACCAACCTCGGGTTTTGGGATGACTCTGCTGAGCTCAGGGGACCACCCAGCCCCGGATGCAGCCACCAGCCTCCACCCCACCCCCCCTTTCCCTGCCATGGAAACCACCCCGAGCACCCAAAACACAAACAGCTCATTTTTAGTTCCTTAGTGCGAGGCGGCTTCACCCAAAAAGGAAAGAGGTGGGGACAGGACACATCCCCCGCCCGCGCTGGAATTTGGGGAGCGGAGGGAGAGGCCCTGCCCTCCCACATTGGGGGGTGAGGTCCCCCACCTTGCAGGGCACCCCTTTATCTCACAGAGCACCCTGGGCAGCATTTTGCATCACCCAGAACGGTGGGACCCCAGCGCTGGCCCCCAGTTGGGTTTAGGGTCCCCCATGGGGCAGTTTGGGGGGGACACAGATGCCGGACCCCCCTCACTCCCACCCAGAGCTGAGTCATGCCAAGCTTTGGGTGTCCTGGGCCGTTCCTCCCCCCCTCCATGTGCCTCCTCAGTGAGTAATGCTCAGGCGACAAGAGATCAGCTCCCGGCTCAGCTCCCGGCTCCGGCATCTCCTTATATGACCGGAGAAGCTGCCGGGCAGCGTCACCCGGGAGCCGGGCACAGCCCCCGTGTCCCTGACGCCACTCCGGGGCACGGAGACACCCTGCCATGGGTGTCACAGGGGTGCTCCTTCATCCCCCCCGGGGTGCTGCGGCTTCCCAGAAGGCAGCGAAAAGTCCGTGAGCTCCTGGCGTGTCCCCGGTGGGGAGGGAGGTGGCAGCCAGGTGGCACTGTGGAAACGCCGGAGCGGGCACGGCTGTGAGCAGAGCCAGAGCTGGCACCCGGCAGCACCGAGCCCGGGGGTGAAGCATCGCTCCGGGGCTCTGCCCTGCCTGGGTGTGCGGGGGTGATGCCGGTGCCCCCCGGCCAAGCTCAGCAAAGGCCCCTCCATTGCCCGCAGCAGGAAAAGCTGGATGCGGGAGCAGCGCAGGGAGTGCCCTGAAGGGCTTTTCTCTGCCCTAAAAGGGTCATCGGGGTCACCCCACCCTGCCCACGAGGTTCTCACAGCCCGTCCAGCAGCAGTGCTGAGCACGCACAAACTCGTGACTGCAGGACAAGGAGCCAGGTTTCCTGCCGTGCTTCCTCAGAGAAGCTTTTCCCCTTTCTGTTGTTTTTTTTTTTTTCGTCCTTTCTGGGAGCTTTAGCAGCAAATCTCAGCCGCTGAAAATCGACCAGGAGGGGGAGGAGAGTGCAGGTTTTGGATCAGGGGTGCCTTGGTAAATCAAAGACAGCATCACCCAGGGGCAGGCCCTGCCCTGGAGCGGGTCGAGGAGTCTGTCTGGGCTCCCACAGGGGCTGGATGGGGGCACAGGGCTGGAACAAACCCCTTTCCTCATCCATAGCCAGGGCATGGAGCACATGCCCCGCTCCAGCGCTCAGCAGAGCTCATCCCCCCATCGCATCCCACCTTCCTTCCTCCTCCTCCTCCACAGCAATCACACCCTGCTGGCAAACCACAGCAAAGGCAGCTGCGGACGGACAGACAGACAGACAGACAGCTCAGCGAGGCGCATCCCTGGCTGCCGAGCGCTGCCGCACGTGCCAGGGCACCCCCGGTTCTGCCGGCAAGCACGGGCAGGACCCCGCCGGGGCGCGGAGCCCCGCTCCACCCTGCCCGCGGCGCCAGCAGCCTTGGGAAAGGAAAGCCAGAACAAAGATGACGTTTCTTCTGATCCACGCTATTAAAAAAAAAATTAAATAAAGACAACAAGGTGGGACGAGGCGGGCCGCAGCTCCCGACGCTGCCCAGCGTCTCGGCTCCAGTTCTCCCAGTCTCCTCCCGCTACTGGTGAATCACCCGCCCGAGCGTGTGCGGGCACGGCCGGGGAGCCCTCGCCAGCCGGCTGCTGGCACTGCGGGCACATTCCCCACGATCAGCGTTTCCTTCTGGCTTTCATCATCCCCAAGCGGCCGCATTCCCGCTGGGAAGGACGGGGGGAGAAGCCCTCGAGGGTCCCGTGCCGGCCCCTGAGCATCATCACCCAACTCCAGCGCTGCAAAAATCGGGACTGTGGAAAGTCCCGGCTCTTGTGGCCCTGGAAAAGCGATGTCCCAATCACAGGGGTTTGTGTAAATAGGGATTTTGGCTCTGAGTGTCCCTCCAATGCTCCCTATTTGCACAGGAATAGTGGGAGCTCGGGCTGGGCTTCATCTGCATTAACCAGAGCAGCTCCCTCCCACCCTGTTCTGCACCAGCCCCCCCAGTCCGCGCTGTGAGGGCAGCACAAATCAATATTTGCCTGCAAATCTCTCACAGAGGAGCTTCCAAAGGTCAGCAAAACGAGGGGAGAGGGAAGGGGCTGGGAGGGAACCTCAGAGCCCCGACCCAGGCACCGTCAGTGGCAAAATCGGAACTGAGCGAAAGGAAGCTCCGGTGATAAGAATGGAGATGTTCCCTTTTCCAGCAGACGTCTGGGCACCAAAATTAGAATAATATCTTTAAAAAAAGGACAAGACTTCCCTTCCCACAGCAGGACTGACAGTGCTGCATTGGGGGGGACGTGAGAAAGCACCCCAGGACCACCTCGCTGTGGGGTACAGAGGTGGAGGGCAGGGTAAGAAGGTTCGAGGCCAAGGCTGGAAGCAAACATCATTCCTGTGGCTTTCATCCTGCAAAGGCAAACAGCTGAGCTGGACAGTCACCTGCTCATGACTTAATCATTCCCCAGCAGCATGAACTCCTGCTGCCAGGCTGGAGGGCAAATCCTCCAGCATATAACCAGCAGTTATGGGGTCTGTGGGAATGTGACATCCCAAGGGGGGCCATCCGAAGGGACCAACTCCAGTGAGATGGACAGAGCCAACAGGAGAACCCAGGGCCTCAAGAATCTCAAAAATAACTCAGAAGGAGACTGTTCTCTACGCAGCAGGGTCAGGGAGAGGCTCCTACTTCTCCTGTCAGCATTCCCAGGGCATCACCTCCCTTTCCTTGCTGGGGCTCACTTTTTTTGGTGTTCCAAATTCAGCACCTTTCCCAGGGGGCTATCAACACTTATAGCCCTGCTGCCCTCAGCACGGGCAGGGTGCCCACCCCTCCAAGCATCTCCCAGAGTGACCCCAGCTCCCTGCCTCGGACCCCAGCTGATCCTTGCCCACGGAGCCACGAGCACATCTCACCCCGACTCTCTCCACCATCTCCCGGCCCCTGTTCTGCACCAGGCAGCCCGGGAGCGAGCGGCACGTTGGAGAGGGGGGTGATCTCACCGCCGCTTGCCCAGCATGACAAACCTCCCTCCCCAAGGCTGCCGGGATTCTGCTGACGCAGCAGCTCAGACATTCTTTCATCGCTTCTCGGAAGCCTCCCCGCGGCTCGTCACCCCTGCGAGGACGCTGGCAGTGCCTGCCCGTTGAGTGATGCCATGAAATTCACGGCCACGTAACGCCGGGAAAGCACCGAACCCCGCGGAGCTGGCGCGGACTCGGTGCCATCATCCTGCATGGAGAGGAACAGGGACAGACACTGGGGGCACCGATAAAAAGCTGCACGGAGAGTTTGGAGCCATCCTGGAAACGCTGGGTGAGAGGGAAGAGGTGAAGCCGGCGCCACAGGGGAGGAGGATGTGGGTGCACGGGGGAAAGGAACAGCAAAGGTCTCCCCGCAGAAAACACCGCGGGCTCTTCGCGAGGGAAGCAACACCAGCCCCGGGCAGAGGAAGGCTCGCTCGCACGCCCATGTGCAAGAGGACACACACGTCTGCACGCCTTTCCCAGGGGCCTGTGCTGACACGAGAGGTGGCTCCTTTCCCAGGCCGGGGGAGGAGGAGGAAGGCGATGCCATCTCCGGGTCCCTCCCTGCCCCTCCGGCCACAGGGACAACGCCGCACACCTCCACAGAGCCGCCGTCTCCGCGGCTGGGTAAACACCCGCTCAGGAATTCCCAGCACACCCCGGCTGCCGAGGGAGAAAACCATGAAAAAAACCCCAAAACCCACCACTGTGAGATTCGATGGAAACCCCAGCAAGAGGGGATGGCCACAGCCCCGTGCCGGAAAGCAACATCCCAAATCCTGCGCCCGGCTCCGACTCCCTGCACAGGAGCAGAGCACCTGAATGCTGGAAAAAAAACCCCAAATGAAGTGTCAAGCCCCAGCCCCTCTCGGAGGAGCCAGGCTCTGCTGTGGTGTGGCTGCTCGGGGTGCGGAGCTGCTCGCCCAAGCCCCAGGGAGCGGGATCGGAGCCGGCTCTTCCCCGGGATCATCCCCGGCAGCTTCAAATCCAAGCTTTGCACTTCCCACAGCAGCAGCGGCTTAGGGCAGCAGGGAAGCCGGGGGGCGGAGGGATGGCCGGCGTCAAAACTCCTTTTCTACCCGCTAACAAAAGAGCCGGTGTCTCCGCAGAGAGGCTCGTTATTCCAACGCCAGGCAGAGGCTGCTTGGCAGCGGGGGAAATAGGGAAATGTTGGGCCAGTGGGAACTGGCTGCGCTTTGTTTGAGGGGTGCTGTGTTTGCACAGCCCCCACACAACGGGGGCGTCAGGGCCAGGGGGGTCAGGGCTGGGCTCTGCCCCCTGGGGATGGTGGCCACCAGCTCTGGTGGCCTTGTACTGCCCTCCCCACTAATAAAGCACTGCCCAAGGTGCTGTTAGGAAGTTGTGGGTCCCCCCATTTTTTCTGCCTTCCTCAGGTGTGCCCCAAAAAAGCAGCTCAGGGTCTCTCCAGCCTCGCCACGCTGCGGACACGAGGCAGAGCCGGAGATGTGAAAAAAGCCTCCTCTGAGAAATGGAGGTCAAAGAGAAGGAAGCAGCCGATTTCCCTCCTCTTCCTCTGCAGATGGAGGGCAGGCAGCAACCTTGAGCCCTGATCTCATTAGATGTCCCAAACTAAGCAGTGTGAAACCTGATTAGCGCCGGGCAGGAGGCGGCAGCTTGTTGTGCCAGCCAGCCCCAGCACCCTGCCTCTGGAGAGAGGGGTCTGAGAAGCAGAGCACCCACAGCTGCCTCCCCACAGCAGCCAGGACCTGGTCCTGGTCCTTCTAAGCTCGATCACACCCCAGGTCATGGACATGCTGTGCCCTGAAGTGATGCTTCATCCCAGCTGCTCCCGCCAGCTCCCGGCCAGTTGGCCTTGGCGTGCAGCAGCACAGAGAAATGTAGGATTAAAAAAAAAAAAAGGGGGAGGCAGGAGCCCAAAACCTCTGTTCCCTAGAGACCTGCTCTCCTGCAGAGAAACTTAATCCCTGTTAAAAAGCAAATGAAATAATCCAGTTGCTAACACTGCTCCGGCCGCTCCGTTCAAGCCCCAGATCTGCCGGACCCCTCCAGCCTGGCCCAAGTCCAGCAGATTCCCTCAGCAGGGCTAAGCCAGACCTTTCCGGGGCTAAAACCATTCCTGGCACCACAAAGCTGCGGTGGGAAAGCTGTAAATCAACAGAGATCCTCAGTTAGGGCACAGCCTTTCCGTGTCCCTGCCTGGCAGTGCCGCCCAGGGGACACCTCACTGGGTGGCCGTGCTGGAAAAGTGTCCCCAACCCTTTGCCAGGAGACACCAGCCCCGTCCTCCTCATTCACAGGGAGACACAGAGGGCTGGCAGAGCCAAAACTCACCAGGGCCTCCACCCAGGGAAGATGTTGGCCCTGGATCTCTTATCACACCCAGCCACCTTGGGTGGCCCCATCTGCTCCTCGGGGAAGCCACCGCGCGATGGGACGAAAGCAAACAGTGACAAGGGGACGAGCTGCGCCACCACTGCAGCACTGTGGCACACAGGATGCTGTTCCTGCCTCCTGCTCCCATCCCACACATCCCTCAACACCCAAATTTCTCCTTTTTAACAGCAGAAACTCAGCAGAGCCGCCAAATCCCTCACTGCGGGCACCTGCACCACGGAGAGGTGACGGGAACAAGCACGGACCCACTCCCTGGTCACGGGGGAAAATCTGAGCCCCGTTCCCCTGGGGAAAGCACGCAGCAGCTCCAAGGTCAGATGGAGCCAGATTAGCTGGAAATGCACGGACAGGGCCGAGGAGATGCCAGGTTTGAGCCGGCTGCCAAGTAAACAACAGAACTCCTCAGAAAGCGAAACCGGCCGGCCTCGTGCTTGCTGGTAAAATTAACCCAGCAATAAATTTGTAATCTAATGTGTTTCCTCAGCCAAGCCCAAAGGATCTGGTCATCTCGGGGCCGTGACCGACGCTGCCCCGGGAAACTCAAGATGGAAACTGTGTGGAAAGTCCTGGTGACCCCACACCCACCGGGGCAGGGTCGCTCCTGGAGCAGCATCCTTTGTCCCTGCCATGGAGACAGGGATCTGGCAGGGCCCCCCTCCAGCCCCATCCCAGCTGGGCGGGCTGGGGGGGCACTGGGATGCTCTCCAAGCCCCTTGGAGGGCTGACAGGGATGGATGCTGGCACCGAGCCGGGGGGTGAGGGGCCTGGACTTACACACACACGAGCATTTACATATGAAACACTCCCAGCTCCAATATCCGCTGCTGCCTCCACCTCCCCGGGGAGATGAATAGAGATGAGGGGGGGAGAAGGGAAAAGAAACCTCTCCGGCAATAAAACCTTGTTTTCCTCCAGCTCTGGGCCAGCCCTGCAGCTCAAGGGCAGGCTGGGCTGGCTGTTTTCCGTGCTGGGAGCACACTTAGATCCATGGCAATGCCAAAACAGTGACAGCAGGATGCACACAGCACAGCATCCCCATGCCAGTGAGCACCACAGAGCCAACCATTCCCTGTGGGCACCCCTTTTGTGCTTGGATGCACAGGGGAAGCCTCCCAGCAGTGTGAAAGGGCTCAAACTGTGCTGGCTCAAGCAGCATTTGGCCTCCTCCAAGCACAGAATGCCAGACTGGTTTGGTTTGAAGGGTCCTTAAAGGCCATTTCATCCCCACGGGCACCTTCCACCACACCAGGTTGCTCCAAGTCGTGTCCAACCTGGCCTTGGACACTTTCAGCCTCCACCCCTTCCCTGCCCACACCCCCCCCTGAATTAAAGCCACAAAGGGCTGTGGTAAACACAGCTGGTGACAGGCAAAGTCGGCATCACTGGGTCTAGAAGCAGAAAACAAACCCAAACCCCACAGACTGGGCTTCTCAGGGACGTGCTGCCCAACTTTTCCACGTCCTTGTTCCGGGCTCACAGGAGCAGAAAGTGCCCCGAGCTCTGGGATGTGGGAGCCAGCACGGGAGCCAACGCTCCCAGCAGGGCTCTGGGCAGCACCTGGAGAGGGGAAGGCTGCCAGCTCAGCTCCAGCGAGCAGTCACCTTGTAAACACGATTAACAATGTCATCTTGGCTCCCCGCGCCTCGCCCGCGCCGGCAGGACGGGAACTCGCCGAGCTGCAGCTGGAAAAGGGGCTGGAAAGCTCCATGGCAGAGCTCCTGCAGCAGCTCCAAAATGTATCAAAGGGCTCAGTGGCACCCAAACCCAGCAGCCAAACCCAGCACTCATCCCTGCTCCAGCTGCCAGGGGGATGGAGGGGACAGAGCTCCAGGCACGCCCAGCAGGCACATGGCGACCCGGGGCTCCTTTCACGTTGATTCCCAGTGCCAGCTGCAGCGAGGCTCAGGAAAAATTTATGATGGACACCACGGCAGCATAAGAAAGTGAATTATATTCCTCCCAGACTCGATAACTCAGGGCAGCTGTCAGCACAGAGCTGTGGGATTAACCCTTCGCAGCGGCGGCACGGGGAGGGTGGGGACGCTGCCAGCGCGCTGGTGACAACTCCCTTGGCTCCCTGCTAAATTAAACATGGGATTGATTCACCTTTGTTATACAATGGGATCAGCTGGTAAAGCCCAGCCGAGGCCTTGCTGTGAAAGGGGTGAGTCAATGACAGCATTGTTGGATGACAGGCAATGGCATTCCAGGTGCCTTCTGTTTTCCTCTCCTCTCCTTCCAGCAGGACAAGCCCCGCGGCAGGATGAGGCTGGCTGGGAATTCCAGAGGAAAAACAGCTCCCCTGACAGCAGTGAGGATAAAAAACCAGAGAAAGAAAGGGGAGAAAAAGCATTCTCGGAGCACCAGGTAAGGCGAGCTGCTGTCGCACAGCCAGGCTCGCTGCCTGTGACAGTGGGACAACGGCTGCCTGCCTCCTGCCACCTGCCAGGGGCCAGCCCAGCACGATCGGGTGTCCCAGCTGGCTCTCCAGGGACAGCCCGAGAGGCAGGAGAGGGCAGAGCACCGGGAAAGAGCTTTAGAAAGAAAGAGAAGTGGGAAACCAGCAATCTGCACCCGGGTGCCACCTCGCACCCGCAGCCACGCGGTGAAAACACCCTGAGCGGGGCAGGATCAGCCCCCATCCCGTGGGAACGGCAGCCTGCTGTCCCCTGGAGCAGGAATTGGAGCTCCATTCCTTTCTCAGAGGTTCTTTGCCAAGCAGCTTCCCCCTGAGCCGCTCGCAGGGCTGGGCCGGCCGCTGCCCCAGCGCTCCCTTTGTGCCCAGCTCCAAATCCGAGGAGAGGACAAAAGAGGGAAGCGGAGCGGAGCCCGGGGAAGCACCACCCCTCCCGGCTGCCTCCTTGGGAAGCCGGGCAGCTCCTCCTCGGCCGTCGGATCCGCCCGGATGGGCGATCAATGGCAGATGGTGGCACCCAGCTGGAGAGGCAGCGGCTCAGCCTCTCTCTATCTCTCTCTCTCTCTCTCTTCCCCCGCCACGGGTCGCAAATACCTCTCAGGGTGCCGAGCCCATCCAGGAACTTCTTGTACTTCTCCAAGTTCATCTTCCAGCCGCAGCCACTCAGCTGGGAGGCATCGGAGCACCCACCAGCCCCAGGCACTGCCCCCGGCTCCGCATTCCCGCTGGACTCCTCTCGGTCGCCCTTTGACCACTGGCAGTGTTTCCTTATTTGATGAAGCACATGAAAGCCTTCCCAGGGTGGAGGCCACCCCCCTTTTTTGCAAATGAGCCCAGCAGCAACTGCCCCCAACCACCAGGGCCCCCCTCCCCTCCTCTGGCATCCCTTATCCCACCCCTCCACGCCAGAGCTTTCAGAGATTGGATGTCCTGGGGATATTTCCAGCGAGGAGTGTGTGTGTTCAAGGGAATTCTCTCTCTATCCAGAAAAAAAAAAAAAACCCAATTTGATTTAAGGCTGGCAGGGAGGAGATTGAGGAGAACACAGGCAGTGGGCAGATGGGCTCCCATCCTTGTGGGAAAAGCCACGCTGGTGACTGACACCGGGGAGAAACCATCAGAAAAGTGCCACAAAATGTGGGGGAAATGGGGCCAGGTGAGAGCCAGGAGCAGATGGGGAGCAGCTCCCTCCCTCCTCTGCCCCCCGACACTCGCCACATGTTCACCCTGCCCCGGCTGCGAGGAGCTCACAAAGCTGAAAAGGAGATTTACTGGTTTTAAAGGAATTTTTGGCAGCAGGAAGCAGCCCAGAGTGATCCAAGGGGATCCAAGTGACCCCTCGCTGCTGCCCTTCAGCAGGACTGGTGTGAAATCAAATAATAAAAGCAAGAATGGCAATGATAATTAGAATAATATCATCATCATGGGTAGTGTTGAAATGTGCTGTCGTGGAGGTAGATCCTGCTCTCCCCATTCCCTCTCTGGAAAGATCCCAGCAGATTGAGCAAGACCCACCACACGGTGCAGGATCATCCTGCCCAGGCTCCCACACAGCATTTGAGCTTTGCCAGAGGAAGGGGAGGGAAACAGAGCAAGGATGTGCTGCAGGAGCCAAATCTCCCCCCAAAAACCAGGGGGGAAGCTCCCTGAAACTCGGGGTAGTGAGGAGAATCCCCTCATCCACAGGCACATGAATCCTGGCTCCTTCACTCTGTGTTGAGATGCATCCCCAGAGCAACCCACAGCAAATTATCCATAAAAATATGAATAAAACCAGAACACTCATGGAAGCAACCCTGTGTCCACTTCCTCCACAGCTCCAGGACAGAGGGACACTTCTCCAGGGACAGACACACACTGGGGGTATCACTTTCCATGGTGAGCAGAGCAAACCCAGCAAGGCCAGTTGCTGCTTGTGCCTCTGACAGCTGGGAACCAGGGAGCCAAAAACTCCCTCAGGGAGCTCCCAGTTGGAAAGGGGGGCAGGTGTTGAGGTGCCTTCTCGCAGGGATGATTACCCCAGCACCTCCTGCACCCCTGGGCTCGGTGACATCCCTTCATCCCAGCAAAGAGCTGATCCAGGAGCTGATCCAGCCACCAGGGAGTGGCCACATGAAGAGGCTGGATTTGGGAGCTGGAGGTGCCTGCTGCATCCCTGGCATCACAGGGCCATTCCCAGCCATTCCCCCCATGCCTGCCAGCAGCGCCAGCAGAAAAATCAAAGTTGTTTCGAGGAGCCAAGTTGTCACCACTAAAAATAGCACAATGGAATTTTCCTCTAAAAGAAGAAAAGGGAAAAAAAAAGGGGAAAAAATAATCCTGATCCTTGCTGACAAAGGGGCTGCGAGAATGAAGGGTGGGAACAGGAGGGGACATCAGGAACTTCTCCAACACCCTCAAATAGGTGCAGAGAGCTGAGCCCATCACAGGGGGGACAGTGAGATCCCACTTTGTTTATCTCCATCCTCTCCTTCCCAGCAAAGGGGAGAGACCCCATCAGGATGACCACTGGACACAGGCAGCTGCTCCAAAATTCCAGCAGCATGAGGGAGAGGCAGGGAATTCACCCTGGAACCCACTGAGCTCCCCCAAACCTCGATGGGGAGAAGGGCACTTCCCTCCTCCCGCCCCGAGGGGGTTAATGGAAAGCGGCTCTGACGCCACCAGCTCCCATCCCCGAACATCCCCAGCTCCTTCTCCCCTCTGCCGGGAACGCCAGGAATTCCTGGAGGAGGGAGGATCGCTCCAGCTGGCCCGATCAGCACCACAATGAGACCGAGGGAGAGGGAGGGGAGTCAGGGCAGCCCCCAAGCTCCCTGCACATCCAGGAATCCCAGCTCTCCCAGCACAGCAACTGCCCTCCCAGCAGGCACGAGAAGCATCCCAAACAGCCGGCCAGGATGAAATATCTCCGCGGGCAGCAGCGTCTGGAGGCGCCTGCACTGAAAACCACCCCCCGTGCTGTCACCCCAAATCTGGGTTGGGGATGCTGGGACACCCCCCAGCAGCCCCAGGAGTGGAGATGGGGAGTGCTCAGGTCACGCTGAGGATGTTCCCAGAGGCAGGGAATGGAGGTGTGACCCTGGACAAGTCAGGGTGGATTGATTTATTCAGGGACAGCCTTAAGGCTGCACTGTCACCGCCCTGGCGAGCCCCCGGCGGGGTCACAGGGCCACAGCAGCTGTCCCCAACATCACCGTGTCAGCTGAACACGCCTGAAGCACAGGGGTGGTGCAGGGAGGGGGCACTAATTAATGCTCATTAGCTGGCGGGGCAGCACGTGCAGAGCGGGACCACCGGGATGGGAAGAGGTCCCGACCCCGCCCCGCATGGAAAGGAGTCGCTCCCACAGGAGAGATTTACCGGGAGCAAAACTGCCCAAGGTCAACTGGAATCTCCCGGCCAAGGGAGCCCTTGTATACAGTTTCCTGCAGGGAAAAATAAGCTTCTGGCAAAAGCATTTCTGTAGGGCCACAACGGACCCAAATAATGATTAATAAGAACTAAGATGAGTCCCATTCCTGACATAAAAAAATCCCACTGGGATCAAGGCACAGCTCCGTGGCTGTGCAGGGGTGGGGGGAATGGCTGGGGGCAAAAAATTTGGAGAAGGAGCTGCTTTCAATCCCAGCCATGCCAGGATTACACCCCCAGCCTGGGCAGGGGTCCCAGCAGAGCTCAAGGAATGGGGGAAAAGTCTCCCAGCGGAGCTCCAGGTGGGCAAAACAGAAGCTGGGAGAGAACACAGCCCACGCAGGTGCTGCAGAGGTGCAAAACACGGCACTCATCACCTGTGGGAGGCTGGAAAAGCTTCCCCAGCATCATTAAAAAAAATGCACATGTGAGCAGAGGAGGGCAGGCAGGGCAGGCTGGGACTCACCGGAGGGAAACAGGGCTCAACAGGAAATGAAAAATGGAAATGCAGGCTTCTCACGCACAGGAAAACAACAAAATAAACACAATTGTGGCCTCCCAGAGCCCCGGAGCTCGCTGGCTCAGAGCTGATAAACAGAGGGTGACAAAGGGACACAGGCAGGCCACGGCTGCAGGGACCAGGCACAGTGACAGCCAGACCTGTCCCACCTCTGCTGGGAGCCAGGCTGTGCTCTGAGGGCTCCTGTCCTGCTTCTCACCCAGAATCTTCCCAAACCATCTTGCCCAACAGTTCCCCCCCCCATTCCAATTCATCCCCCCCCTTCCAGGAATCTCTGGGCTTATCTGACCCAGAAGCAGGACACACATCTCAGATCACATCCCAGGACTCATTTTACCTCCTCCACGGCCAAACAACACAGCAAATCTGATCACTCAGCCTCCTGCCCCACCACACATCCCCACGGGGAGCTGAGGATGGAGGATCCCCCTCCCCGGCCCCCCACAGCCGGGTGAGATCCATCCAGACACACAAAACCCCCCCCCCGGACACGAGATTGGAAGTGAAACTTCCCAGCTCATTAACACAAGCATCCTCCGTGCAGGGAATTCTCCTTGGCGGTTCCCCTCTCCAAGCTGGAGGCTGTTTGAACATCCCCAGACCCGGCAGCAGGCCCAGACCCCCCCCTCCAGACAGGGCAGTGCTGAGAGGTTAAATCTGGAGTTTCCCCGGGAGAAAGAGAATCTGGAAGGGAAGGGAGACCTCAAAGCCAGCATCCAACAGGGATGAGGGATGTGCCGGGGAGATCAGCTCCCTGCCTCCACCCCTGCTCTCCCCCAAACCACCTCCCAGCACCGGCTCTGCTGGTTCCCACCCCACCCGCAGCCTCCTCCGATGGGATGGGACGGGATGGGAAAGGTGTGAGCAATCGGGGAGCCGGTTTGCTGGTCCTGCCCATGGACCCGGGAGGGCTCACCCAGCGCCGGGGGGCACAGCACGGGTGACCAAACCCCAGCAATCACAGCTCCCGCTGTGTCCCTGCTGCCGGCCCCATCCCAGGTGTTGCCAGCACCCCTTTGCACCGCCTCTCCCCAGGGCAAAGCGATTGCCTCACCCGCCTGCAAAACTCAGCTGGCGTTGCTAAGATCCGGCCAGCACAGCACGGAGCTGCCACGGGCACGGCAGAGCCACGGAGAGAGGATTTGGGAAGGGCTGGATTATTGAGGCTCAGGGAGTGAGGTCCCTTCCAGGGCTGCTCCGTGCATCTTCCTGCTACCCCTGTCCCAGCCCTCCTGCTCCAGGCGGCAGCGAAACACTGCCCCGTGCAGGAACCAACCGGGCTGAGCCCGTGCTCCAGCCCCTCTGTGCAAGGAGGATGGAGCTGCATCCAGAAATCCCAGCATCCAGAAATCCCAGCAAGGACCAGCTCCTTCACCGAGCCCACCCAGAACTCCAGCACAGCCTCTCCCCTGCAGGAAGCCAGGAGGAACTGGAACCTGCAGCACCCTGCTGCTCCCACCAGCCGGGATTTATCCATCTCAGACCCATAAAAAAGGCACTCATCACCCGGATATTCAAACAACGGCGTTAAGAACACTTGAAATTTAAATAAAACCTCTTGTTTTACTTCCCTCTGGGAGGTTCCTTGCCACTGGCATCGGCCACGGTATGTCCAGAGCAGTCTAAACTTAGCTGACACAAGCGAGACGAGCCTGGAAAGGAGCTTGGCTGGGACCCAGCAGACGGAGGTCAAAGACTCCGCTCTCGCCCCGGAGCATGAGCCGGGAAGGAAAAGGCTCCACGGGAATGCAGCGCTGAGGAGAAGCCAGGCAGAGAACAAGCCCCAGCCCTTTCCAAAGGCTCGGCTGCTGAGAGGAGATCAAAGCCTTCCGGCACAGCCCCAACACCAGCGCTCACGTCCCGGGGACGGTGCCAGTGAGGTACCGCGGACGAGGCCACCTTGCACCCACCCCCTGCCCTGCCAGGGGATTTTGCATGGAGAGGAGGAGAAGCAGGCAGCAGCCCCCAGGAGCTGTGAGAGCAGGGCTCAGGCACGGTTCTGGTTCATGAGCAGGGCACCGGGACATCACTGGCCGCGGTTTCCGCTGATGCCGGCGGGATGGGGGGAGGCACACGCCTCCCTGCCAGGCAATCCCAGCCCGGGAGGCACTGCTGGGCTTTGCCATGGGCTGGACTCCACGCAGAGAGCCAGCCAGGCCAGGTAGGGTGGTTCCTGTCACCTGCAACGCCACCAGCTCCATTCCCCCGCTGGCCAAAATAAACACAAGCCAAAGCGGCTCTGAGTGCTGGGGCTCCACCTCGGACACCCAGCTCCTGCCACCTTCCTGAGCCCCCTTTTTGCCTCTGGTGTCTCCCCCTCCATGCCAGAGAAGCCAATGACCCCCAAAACCCCAGGGTTATTCACCCAATGATGGAAAATCCCATGGCTTCCAGCCCAGCTTCCCCCACACTTGCTCCAGCCAGGGACTCTCCACTCCAAAAGTGGAACTTGGCCAACCCTCCTCCCGAGGGATGAAGAGGAAGAAGGGCTTCCTCTCCCCCAGTGAGGAGTCACCACCACGCCACCAGCCCCAGCAGGGCTCTCACAGGCCACAGAGGCCTCGTGCAGCTCACTCAGCACCAGCCAGGAGTGATGTTTATCCTCGTGGGATGGATCTCCCAGCAATCCCCTCGCGTCAGGAGGCGGCTGCACGCTGGGAGAGCTGCTTGGCCCAAGGAACAAGGCACCTCCGAGTCCCCAGACACCTCCAGGTGCATTTGTTGTGGCACAACACCAGCCACAAGTGGGAGAGAAGGAGGCTCTTCAGAGATGGGCATGGCCAGGAATGCCACCCACCAGCAGGAAGGCTCTAATCCCAACTGGAACGAATCCTGGCTGATTTATTAAAAGGTCCCCCACCTCTCCTGCCCATCCCAGGGTCACCTCCAGTCCTTGGGAGGTTGTTTCCCTCCCCAGCTGAAGCCAGGTTACTCAATCAAGGTGACAAACCACCTTGTGCTGTCCCAGTCCAAACAAGCCAGGCCACGTGCTGGGCAGAGACAGCGCCGGGAGCGGGGAAAACCTTCTGAGATGCCACAGCTCCAGGTTTTCTACCCCCAATCCCAAAAAAAAACCCCAGTTAATTACGAGAAAGAAAGGATTTCACCAGGATTGATTAGTTAATGTTTACAGCACTGTGAGCAGGGGAAGCATGACCTGTGTTCTGAGCTTGGCAGAGCTGCCTGCACCCTTGAGCTGCCGGGGGCTGCTCAGTTCAGGGCCACGATTTCCATGTGCTGGCTCCTGATTTTCCATAGGGGACAGCGAGGGTCAGCACCCCCCAAAATGAGGCTGCCATGGGAATGGAGAGTGGCCTCAGATGCTGCGTGACAGAGTCAGGCTCCCCTTCCTGCCCAGACCCCAAAAGAGGTGTCCAAAAAGCTCCACCATCGCTGCGCCGACACCGTCATTCCCCTGGCATCCACGGCAGCACGTCCCAGCATGTGCCACAGCACTGTGCTCCAGGGATGAGGCAAGAGAGGCTGGAATCCCCTCGGGGAACCAGCCTGCTGGCTTCCAACTGGGCCCCACTGGTGAAGCTGGTGGCACCGGGGACCTCCCAGCTGTCCCAGACACGACAACCCCGAGGACGCCGGCGGCCGAAGAGCCGGGGAAGCGCTGAGACAGCACCACCCCCAAAATCGCCACTTTTAGCCCCATCCTCTGGTTGAAGCCACCCCCTTTGGGGAGCAGGGCACAGCAGGTGGGTGCCCCCGCAGTGCTGATGCAAACGTCCTCCCCCAGAGCAGGGCTGGGATCGGGAGCATCCCGGCGAGCCCCGGCGCCGCAGCGCTGCGGCACAGCTCCCCCGGCACCCCGCTGCTGCCGAGGGTGGGTGTTCTTAGAAAGAAAGAAAAGGAATCACGGGGATCTGCCAGCTGCTGCTTCACTCCTGCTCACCAGGGAAATGAAGGACTCACAGCCTGCTCTGGGATCCTTCCCGTGCTGCTGCTCTCCTTGTGTCCGGACCTGTCCCGGCTCGCTCGGCAGCAGAGGCCTCGCTGCTCAAATTGGGGTTTTTAAAGGTATTTAGTGGTGTTGTCTAAGAGAAATGCATTTGTAATCCTGGTTATGGCAGTGCCAAGTGTTCTCCGTGCCCTTCTTGCTGCTGGTGCTGGCAGTGGCAGGTCCTGGATGTGGCAGGTCCGGGGTGGACACCACGAGCTGGTCACCAACAGCAAAGGGCCACCAACACCACGGGGCCACCAACACCACGGGGCCACCAACACCACGGGGCTCCCCAGTCAGCCCTCAGCAGCCACATTTCAGTGAAAACTCTGTTTTTGCAGGATTAAGAGGGGGAGGGGATGAGCCAGTGGAAAACTTGTTCTGGACAGGAAAAACCGAACGGATTACAGGAGCTGCAGCGGGGAACAACAGGGAAGAGACAACACATCCACCAACTCCAACCCAAACTGGGGCTCCAACTCAGCCCTTGCAGCGCCGGTGGGATGTCCTGGGAGGGGTGGGGAGCTGGGAAGGGGTCAAAAGCAAAGGAAAGCTTTTGTGGAGTATAAACACCCATTTCCCCAACACCACAAACAAGCTCCAACAACACCCAGCAGGGTATTTCCAAGTTATCACCAGTTTCTACCATATCCCAATGCAAAAATCAGGTATTCCCTAGAAAAATCCCTTCCCAGAAGAACCCAATTGCTCATGGAAGGCAGCAACAGCCAGGGCAGGGAGTGGGCAAGGGGAGCCCAGGTGCCAGGGGTGCTGCAGCTGGACCGAGTTCATTACAGGCTCTGGAATTTCCATTTCTTTCCTGGAACAAAGCAAACCCCCTGCAAACAGCAGCACCTTCCACGCCAGCGCTGCCACCCGCGTCTCCACGCCGAACCCAACGACATCAAAGCGGCTTCTCATTAATAAAAAAGTTTGTCAAGTACTTGGACGAGCCCAAGTCACGTTTGCCAGGGCCTTTCCAAGGCACCCCAGGAGGTTTTATTCCCTGCTCCCTGCAGAGGCTGCGCGTCTCTGCCACCTCTGGGACGTTGGAGTGGCACCCCCTGAACCAGGGAATCCATTATTCCCCTTTTTCCGCCGGCAGAAAGGAAAAGGAAACTCCTCTCGGCCCGACCATCCGCATTTTAAGGAGACTTGGCTGCTAAACTCATAAAAACGGAGCACTGGGAGCCCTGTGGGGCTGGAATCTGGGCTCCAGCACAAGCCTAGCGCTGCAGCGGGGAGGAGGAGAAAAAAAAATAACCATAATAATAACAAGCAGAAGAATGGGAACGCACACAGCTGCCGGGGATGAGCCGCTGACATCAAAACTGCACAATCACTGCCGGTACCGGCACCGGCCTCGGCAGCACCTTGGCCCCTCATCCCTCCCCGGCGGCGTGGGGGACACGGATGTGTCCCCACAGCCCTTGTGGCACCGCGGGTGAGGACACGGGGATGAAGGATGCCGCGCTGCTCCCAGCGGCGGGGGACCGGCCGGGATGCTGGGCACCCCACGGAAGGGACGCGGGGACCCCAAAACTCTGGGAAAGCCACCCAGGGGACGTGGGAGGGGGGCTGCAGACCCACCCCCAGACGTCCCACGCTGGGGACACCGGCGCCGCTCATCCCCCGGGCGCCCCACGCGAGGGATGCTGAGCCCACCACGGGCTGAGCCCACGCCGGAGCCGCGGCACCCAGGAAGCACAAACGCTGCTCTCCCCCGCACGGCCCACGCGGGAACGCGGGGCACCGCACGCAGGGGACACCTGGGCCGCTCAGATGTTTGTCCCCACGCCGGGGACACTCGGATCGGAGCGCGCCCCACGCGGGGACACCGCGCTCCCCGAGGATGCTGCCCCCGAGCATCCACCCCGCAGCGCGGCCGCTCCCAGCGCTCCGGCCGAGAAAACACCAGGAAAACAACGGGATAACACCGGAAAGGCACCGGAAAGGCTCGGGGAAGGCTCCTGGACGGCGCCGGTTCAGCCCCGCGGGGCGGCCCCGACGCTCTCCAGGCCCGGCCGCGGGCCCCGGCGGGCGCGGTACCTTTGTAGCGCTCCAGCACGTCCTCGTAGGCCTGCACGAACTCCTTCTCCTGGCTGAGGTTGGCCGGGAGCAGCCCCGGCACGTACCCGGCCATGGCGGCCTTTGTGCCCGGGCTGGGCGCAGCTGCCGGCGGCGCGGCCAGGGCCCGTCTGTGCCGGGGCCGCTTCCGCCGCGCCGCGCCCGGCACCGACCCGCCCCGGGGACCCGCCCCTCGCCA
>VWYE01010237.1:18057-44028 GCA_013398995.1 Alaudala cheleensis | reverse complement strand
GGACTTGGATGTGGCAGGTAGGTTTGGCTCCTGTCTCTCCTTTTTAAATAGTTCTCTCCAGATACTTTTAGACTCAAAAATATTTAATTTTTTGGTGGTTATACCGGTTTTCCTTGTGGAGCAGGGTGGTGTGGTTGCAGTGGAGGGTGGTGAAGCTGCAGGAATAGGGAGACGGCAGATGAAATCAGATTGTCACTGTTAATACTCCCAGGGGAGTTGTGGGCTTGAAAGTTTTGTTCATGAGAGAAAAAGAAAGGAAATGAGCTTGGCTGTGTGTGGATCTTCTTCTGTGGGGCTCAAACCATCATAAATGGCTGCAAGTTCAGCTCTGAAATGGGTTTTATGAAGGCTGAGAACACATATGTTAAAGGAGCGGAACACAGAGAGGCTTCATGGTGGGACAGGCAGGAGGTGCTGAGCAATGATCCTTCTGCCAGACCTGCACAGGCTCTGGCCATCAAATGCACTCTCAGCAGCCTTTTGCCACCTTGTCCCCAGATCAGTTTGCTCCCCTGCCACTCCTGCTGCTCTAAACCTTGAGCCCATGTCTCTCCTTGTAGCAGGGCCTGAGAACAGCACAACACTGCTCTTGTCTGTGATGTGCAAATGTGTGCAGCACATTTGTGCCTCCACTGTGCATGATGAGCAGTGACAGAGCTCGTGCTCTGGTTAATTAGCCTGTGCTTGCATGGGAAGCAAACCTGTTCTTCTGCCCTGGGGTGAAGCTCATCCCTTGTCCCCTCTTGTCTCTCATGGTGTCTGCTGCAGAGTGGTGGTGCCTGGCTCAGACAAGTGTCCAGCCATAGATCAGCACATGGGGTGTTGTCATGGCATGTGGAGCTGCAGAGCAGTGACTGCTCCTGGACAGGGTTTGTGCTCAGAGCCCTGGATGCAGGGGGAGAGAACAGGGAGACCAGGCACTGGGATGTCCTTGGGGAATGGGGACTGTGGGGACTCTCCTCAGTGACTTTCTTTTGGCTTTGCAGGGGTGAAAAACTCCCTTGTGGCCCATGACATGGCATTTGAGATGACACGGGCTCCCTGGAACCCAGAGCAGCAGATAGAGCGGCCACGGCTCACCAAGAAAGTCCTGGACACAGAAGACCAGGCTGCCTTCCGACTCCAGTCCAGAATACCCAGATACACCTACTTTGCAGCCAACAGCAAAAACAAGTGGGGCCACCAGCGTGGCTACAGGATCCAGGTCACCAGTTTGGCAGGGGACCATATCCCTGAAGCCAGTTCCATGGAGAGGGCCATCAGCTGGGCAAGGTCAGGCTGTCCTGGCTGGCATGGCAGGTTCTCAGAGAGCCCCTCAGCCCTGCCAGCTGGGAAGGCATTGCTGGATGTCCCTTGGTGGGAGGGAAGCACAGAGGAGGAACAGTCCTCTGGGGTTGCTCCATTGGAGCAGGCCTGTGCTCTACAGGCTCAGAGGAGCTGATTTAGCTCTGCCCTGCCTCGGGGGGCTGCTCCCATCTCTTTTCTTGTCCTCAGGTACCAGCTGGCCGTCACCCGGAGGAAGGAGGAGGAGCCCACCAGCACCAGCATCTACAACCAGAACGACCCCTGGACACCCAGTGTGGCCTTTGCTGACTTCGTCAACAACGAAACCATCACCAACAAGGTAAGCTGGGGTCCCTGGGATGTGACACCCAGCCCCAGGCTCAATGGGAACCCCAAGGAGCAGAGAGACTCCAGCACTGCCCCTGGGACAATTGGGCCCAGCTGTGAGAGCAGCAGCCCAGAGGAAAGAGGAAAGTGGGTTTGAGCATCCCCTTCTCTGTGTGTCTGCTTGGTACTTTGGTCAGAGAACACAGAGAATGTGTGCAGAGCAGAAGCTTGTTTCTCCCTGTTGAGAAATGCTGGCAAAACATCATGAAAATCTCTATGAGGCCAGAGTTAGGCCATGGAGGTCGAGGCAAGGGCCCTTCCACTGAGTGGGTGTCTGCAGCCATGGCTGTGGCAGGTCTTTGGGGAAGGGAGGAGTTCTTTCCCAGGAGAGGGAGCTTGGTGTGTGGGAATGCAGCTGGCTGGCGCCCACTGGGGTCCTCCTCCTCCTCTTCTGTCACTTCCCACTGCCCCATGAGTATTTTGGTCACTGCTGCTGCAGCTTCTGAAGTAACCCCGGGCTTGTGGCTCTTCCCTGCCTAGGACCTGGTTGCCTGGATAACTGCTGGCTTCCTCCACATTCCACACTCTGAGGATATTCCCAACACTGTGACTGTGGGAAACTCGGTCGGTTTTCTCCTGAGACCCTACAACTACTATGACCTGGACCCCTCTATATACTCCCACGATGGAGTGTTTTTCACCAGCGAGCAGGACTTTACAGCATGTGAAGTCAACCCTCTTGCCTGCTTGCCCAAAGCTGCCTCTTGTTTGCCAAACTTCCCCCCATTCACCTTTGATGGTTTTCGAAATATGAGCAGGCTTTAATGCTGGTGTGGGGAGATGTGGTCAGAGACACCAGGCTGACTGTTCTGTCTCTGATTTTTAGCTTTTTAGTGAAGTTGTCTCAGTTTTCAGTTGTCCAGTGACTTCACATTTTATTGTTGCTTTTGAAATAGTGCTCTTGAAAAGGGAAGCATGATTTTCCTAGCATGATGTGAAATGGAAGTCTAAGTTATCTGTTAATTCCTGAATTTGAGTCTGTCGTCAGAGGAAAGTGAGGAGAAAATCCTGTTCCTCTGCTGTAGAAGCAAGTGCTGTGTAGTGTATATCTCAGGTTAAAATAATGAAAATGGTGCTGGTCCAATGCTCTCAAGTGTCTCATTCTTACAGCAGCCTCTCCTGGGGGTGATGCTGGTCTCTGCCATGTTTCCTGTGCCCACAAACCAGCCCAGCAGTGTGGCTCTGGGTGTTCATCTGGGCATGGGGATGTCCAGCTGGAGGGCAGGAGGGACCAGCTGGGGTGTGCCCCAAGCCTCAGGGGCATGGACTGAGGTGGGCACTGGCACCAAGCCCTGTGGCTGTTGGGGGGAGGCTGGGTCATGGCCAGGACTGGGGGGGTTGTGGCTCTCAGGCCCTCAGTACTGGGTACAGGGGAGGGATCTGGACAGGACCTTGCAGGAATGGATCTCATGGCTGCTGGTGATGCATCATGGCCAGTGCCACTGCCTGTTTGCCAGGATGCTGGTTGGGCTCTGGTGCCCCTGTTCCCCTCCTCACAGCCCCATCTGTGCTAGGATGTAACTCTGAATCAGTGTCCCCTCCTCTCAGCTGCAGGACCAGGGGGATGTTGGCAGCAGCAGGCAGTGCTGCTTGGTGATGGCAGGGCTGTGTCAGGATGGGACAGTGGTGCTGTGTTTTGCACTGCTCTCCAAGGAAGGTTTATCTCTACAGCCACTGCTGCCTGCCCAGCATCTGTGGGGTTAAGAAAAGGAGGAGAAGGGAGATGTGCTTATTTCCCCTAAGTGACTGGATTCATCCTCTCCAAGCTCTGCAGTGTAGGATTTGGGACCAGAGGGGAAGGACAGATGTACAAACATTGAGTTTACTTAAAATTATGACCCTCTAGGGAAGCAGAGCAAAGTTGCCTTTTATGGTTCCAAGCAAATCCTGGCAATGTGTGAGAACGTCCTCTTGCACTCTCCCGGCGAGTTCCTCCAGGCTGTTCCCTGCTGAGGAAACAGGGGAGGAAAATAAACCCGAGCCAACCCAGCCCCTTCTTCTAGTGAGTTGTTGGGAGGATTCCACAGCTGGAAACGTGTCCTGCCAGACTGCAGGAGCACTCAGTGCCCCAGCAAGGATGAGNCAGGCCGGCGTACCACCGAGATGTGACGGTGCAGAAGTACGGGGGGAAGCTGCCCTACCACCGCAGGCCCGTCACTGCCAAGGAGTACACGGATATCAACGCCCTCGTTCTGAGGGAGCTGAAGAAGGCGCCGCGCTTCCTCGCTGCCTGCTGTGAGTCTGACGGGACCAACCTGGCCATCCTCACCACAGCCCCACGGGGCTTCAAGTCCGGGGACCGCAGGACCTGGTTTGTCCTTTTCCACAACGTGGCTGGCACTGGTTACTACCTGTCTCCAGTGGGGCTGGAGGTGCTGGTGGACCACGGGGACCTCCACGTCTCCCGGTGGCAGCTGCGCCAAGTCTTCTACAACGGCCGGTACTTTGCCAGCACAGAGGATCTGGAGCAGGAGTTTGTGGCTGGTGCACTGGAGGTTGTCAGACTCAAGCAGCCCCAGGCTGATGCAGTGCTGGGCTCAATGAAGCCCCGACGCCCGCCTGGGTCCCCGGGCCCACTGCAGTTTGAGCCCCAGGGTCGCCGCTACAGCGTCAGGAACAACCACATCACCTTCCAGGGCTGGAGCATCGCCTTTGGCATGAACCCCAACACCGGCCCGCGCCTCTTTGACATCAGGTACCGTGGGGAGAGGATTATCTATGAGCTGAGCCTCCAGGAAGCCTTAGCCCTGTATGGCTCCAACTGCCCTGGGGGCATGTCCACCCGCTACCTGGATGGCAGCTTTGGCATCGGCAGGTTTGCCTACGAGCTGGTGCAAGGCCTGGACTGCCCCTACACCGCAACCTACGTGGACCGACACTACCTGGCAGAGTCTGACACTCCCAAAACCAACCAAAAGTCACTCTGCATTTTTGAGCATGACTCTGCCCTCCCTCTGAGGCGCCACTTCTCCGACTCACAGTCCTTCTACTACGGCGGGCTGCGGAAGAACACGCTGGTCATCCGCACCATCTCCACGCTCATTAACTACGACTACATCTGGGACTTCATGTTCCATAGCAGTGGGGCTGTGGAGGTCCGGGTGCATGCCACTGGCTACATCAGCTCCTCCTTCTTCCATGGCCGAGGCACTGACTATGGCAACAGGGTGGGGCCCCACACGCTGGGGACGATGCACATCCACCACATCCACTACAAGGTGGACCTGGATGTTGATGGTAGGTCTGGCCACCTTTGTGCATGGCTGTGGTTTACTGTGGGCTAAGGCTTTGCTGGGGGTGCAGAGCTTGAGAGGGTTTTCTCTTCTGCTTCACAGGGCAGCTGAACTCTCTGGAGACCCAGGATATGGAGTATGAGTTTGTCAAAGACCCCTGGAGCTCACAGAACACCATTGAGCGGCCATACCTCCGCAGGAAAAGGCTGGAGAAGGAGGATGAGGCAGCATTCCCACTCAATGCCCCCATGCCCCGCTACCTCTCCTTTGTCAGCCCCAATCCCAACAAGTGGGAGCACCCACGCAGCTACCGGATCCAGATCATCAGCTTTGCTGGGAAGCACCTGCCCACCAACAGCTCCATGGAACGCTCCATCAGCTGGGGCAGGTGGGTGCCAGGGCTGTGTGAGGCCTCAGCTGCTTCTGCTCCTGGTGGAGGGAGGCTCTCACCCCTGGGCAGGGAAGGGTTAAACAGTGAACATGCATAGCTTTTGGCTCTGAAATTGCCTTGAGATGTTGCTCAATAACATCTGCTTATGGTAGCTCACAGGCAGGAGTCTGACCCCACATCAGAATAATTTAGAGCAACCCCATGTGTTTTTCCCTTTGAGAGGAAGCAGGCTGCAGAACAAATTCTTAAGGGAAGCACTGGCATAGCCAGGTTGTGGTATCTTCCCACGAGGACAGAAAAACTTTTGGAAAATGCTTGGGATAAGTACAGACCAGTCTCACTGCCAGGGTGAACTGGTGGAGCTCATGCTGGGGAGGTCTGTGTGGGGAAGAAGTAGCTGTGCCTTAAGGGAGTGCACCAGGCATTGAATGTCAGTGTTTGCACCTGAATCCATTCATGTTTCCCAGCCATGCTGGAAAAACCACAGGCAGCAAGGGATCCCCTGCAAATCTCAAAGATGCTGGGGCTGCTGCCCATTACTGCCCTCCCAGCCCTTTCCCCTCCCTGCCCCAGGGCAGACCAGGGATGCATCCAGCCCCAGTTTGCCAGTGCATCCCAGCTGGCAATGCCATGGCTGCCCTGCCCTGTGCTGGCATGGACAAGCCCCTGTGACCCCTGTGCTGGCAGGTACCAGCTGGCTGTCACCCAGAGGAAGGAGGAGGAGCCCACCAGCACCAGCATCTACAACCAGAACGACCCCTGGACACCCAGTGTGGCCTTTGCTGACTTCGTCAACAACGAAACCATCACCAACAAGGTAAGCTGGGGTCCCTGGGATGGAGAGAAGCTGAACCTGGTGAGGGCCATCCTGGACAGAAGCTGCACCTGTCCCAAAGCCAGACTGAGCAGCTGCTGGGCTGGCAGAGTCCTACTCAGCCTGACAGATGCCTTCTTCCTCTTCTCCCAGGACTTGGTTGCCTGGATCACTGTGGGGTTCCTGCACGTCCCTCATGCTGAAGACATCCCCAACACAGTGACTGTGGGGAATGGTGTCGGCTTTTTCCTGAGGCCCTACAACTACTTCAACGAGGACCCCTCAGTGGATTCAGCTGGCAGTGTCTACTTCAGCAGTGAGCAGGATGTTGGGGCCTGTGGGAGCAATCCCCTTGCCTGCCTGTCCTCTGCTGCCACCTGTGCCCCCCACCTGCCCCCCTTCCACTTTGGGGGCTTCCTCAACCTCAGCCTGCCAGTGCCTGAGGGTGGACTTTGATGGGCCAGGGGCTCTTGGGTGGGTACCCAGAGGGTCTCTGTCCCACACCAGGACCTGCCCTCCCCCTGCCCAGGCTGTCACGTGCTCAGGGTCAGGTTTTGGGAGAAGCTCAGTTCTTGTTTCAGCACAGCCAAAGGAGGGCCCAAAGCCTCTGAAATACAGCCCCTGGGAGTGATTTTTTATTTCATTCTGCGTGTCACCCTGTGTACTGTGGGGTGCCCACAGCCACTCCCCTCCTCTGGGATGGGGCTTCCACTCCCTTCCCATCACTGGTGCACACAGGGTGACAGTCCTGAGCTACAGCACAAAGCTGCAGCTGCCCTTGGAGCTGTGACCCACCTGAGGTTTTGCCCACAGTGGTGGGAGTGGGTGGTGTTGCTGTAGACCTGCTGATGCCCAAAACATCCTCCCCAGCCACGGCAGCATCAAGGCCACAGACACTGCCGAGCTGCTGCAGCCCTACAGATGGAGGTGGTGCACTGGGCTGCCTGGGAGGCTGCTGGGGGAACCCACGGCTGGGCCTCCACAGGCGCACTCCCCGGGCTGGGCTGTGCCGCGTCTGCCCCTCCCAATAAACAGGCACTCGAGTGCTTTTCCTGAACAAACTGGCGTAGCTCACGGGTGCTGCTGTGTCTCCTGTGGCACGGCTGATGCTGTGGGAGCTGATGCCCTGTTAGGGATGGTCCTGGCTCGGCTCTGGGGGGGTCCAAGGGGTGTGGGGCCGCCCCAGTGGCTGTGAGCGTGTCCTGGCTATGCTCAGCGCTGGCAGGAGGCTCCTGCCAGGGAAAATGGAGCAAACAAGGGAGTTAATGTTTAACACTTGTTCTGAGCTGTGTTAATCAGTTCTGGGCTTGGCTGCTGCCCAGCTGTGCTCTGCCCCCCTGAGTGGGGACCCTTGATTCTACACCCCTAGCTGCATGTGCAGGATCCCACAGAGCCCATCCCCACTGTGCCAGGCTGGCATGGGGACACCAACAACTTTGGTGAGGCCAGCGCCAGCCCTGGCACATGGCTGCAGATGCTAAGCACTCCCCAGGTGTCCCTGGGGTCATGGTGGGTATCCATCCCCTCTAACCTCTTGCTGGAGTGGATGGGTCTGTCCAGAACATGCTGTGAGCCACTCTAATGCTGTGATATGTGCCCCTGGGGGCCAGCTCAGCTTGCTGCAGCACAGTGGAGAGCTGGTGGGAGGAGAGGGCAGCTCAGGCCACGGCTCAATGTGAGGCTGCAGCGGTCCCTGGGTGCCCTGGGGTGACAGCAGAGGCTGCTGCCAGGCCCTGTGTGAGAGGAAGGTCGTGTCCAGCTGCTCCCTGCCCACCGCCGCATGCCCACGGTGTGGGGCTGCCTGGACTCTGCTCGTGTGCAGTGACCACAGCACAGCCTGGACCTTGCAGCTGTCTGGGAACATTCTGCACCAAACCCTGGCCCTGCACGGGGCACGTTACAACACCCAGAGTTGCATCCAGACCCTTGGGAATCACGGGCACACCATGTCCCAGAGCCAGCTGCTGCCACTGCAGCCACACAGCTCCTGGGCTACCAGCTGCTCCTGGGTTGGATGTGCACAGACCCAGGGGAGAAATTGGGTTCCCCCAGCCTGGCCCCACTCCTTCCCTGGGAAAGCCAGCCAGCTTACAGTGCACATCCCCAGCAGTGCTGCTGGCAGGGCTGGAACAGTGCAGGGGATGAGCTGCACCCTGAGCAATTGCCAGACCAGCCAGGATGCAGAACCCTGCAGTGCCCAGGCAGCTCCTGCTCCTTCCCTGCTCTGCCCCAGGTCCACACAGTGACTTTTGGGCCGGGGGTTTATCCACAGGGCAGGGCATGGAGCAGTGCTGGACCCTGGTACAGTCCAGACCAGTGGCATGTACACCTGGGGTACTGGGCTGAGCTACTCTGTCCTCTGTGCTGGGAGGGAGGAGGTGACTGCTTCCACCCTGCTCCCTGCCCTCTCCCCATTCTGGCCCCCGTTTTCCTGCCATGACATTTTCCTAGAGGACTGCAGTGCTGGTCCCCATCCCCCAAGACCTTTTGCCCCATTTTCCGCTGTGAAATCTCCTGTGAGGGATTTATTGCTGATGGTTTCAAAATATTTTTGGAACAGAAGCCAAGTCTGTTGCATTCCTTCACGCTGGCCAAAGCCACTCTCAGTGGAGGACCCCGGAATGAGCTGCTGGGGAATTTGTTTTGCAAGAATTATTCCGTTTCTGTGCAGACTTCTGTTTTGTTGGGGTGTTTTGCAGGTCAGGAGCTCAGTCCAGGGACTGGGACCACCTTCCTTGGGTGCAGCAAGGCCAGGCTGGATAGGACATGCCTGCTTTTCTCACAGGCCATCCCTGCCCATATCCCAGGGAGCAAGGTTTGCTGGTGCTCTGCCTGTCAGACCCCGTGGCTCCCTGGGCTCTGCATGGGCAGAGGAGCAGGATGGGGCCTGTAACTCCTGCTTTTGTCAGCAGGACTCAGTACTGGACACAGCTCTCTCAGAGGCAAACAACATAGGGCAGGGGTTCAAGGATCTTGACGTGAATTTTCTCAGGAGGGAGATAAGTGATGCATTTCACTGGCTGTTGATCATTAATGCCTGTTCAGCTGGCTGGGTGCTGGCTGGGCACCCTGTGCTGCTGCAGGGCTGTGCCCATGCACTGGCAGTTGTGGATGACAAAGTTGCAGTGCCAGCACTGCTACCAGGGACAGCAGAGTGCAGCTGGGGTGGAGGGGATGGCCATGGGCACTGCAGGATGAGTTGTGTGTTTGGCTCTGTACCCATGGGGTCTGATGGGGCAGGAGGGATTAATGCAGTGGAGCAGTGCTGGGAGGAGAAGTGCCATCCCTATTTGCAAAGCGCCCCACTAGAGATCAGAACATGGCTGGCAGCCAGGAGCATCCCAGGCCTGGCTGTCTGGGACTGCAGGGACCCCCAGGAATGGATTTGAAAGTTTCCCATTATGCAAAGTCCTGGTTCAATTGGCCTGGCAAATGAGGAGGGGGATGGACAGTCTGCCCTCTGCTCCATGTACCCACTCCATGCTCCTGGGCATCTTTGCCATGCTCCAGTGGTGGTTCACAGGGGGATGGCAGAGAGACCAGAGCAGTTGTCAGCCCTGAATGTGGCAGCTCTGCAGGACTGTCACCCATAGAGTGTGGGATAATGGAGCAAGGGCTGTTGTTCAGCCAGAGCAGCTGAATTGTTGTACGGGATAGCTGGAGAAGCCAGGGCTGCAGGATCCCCCTGAGCCAGGGGATGGTGCTGGGCCTGCACCCTGCACTCCACGTGCCCTCGAGCTGGTTTCCCCCTTTTACGTAAGTTGTTCCAAACATGTTTGTTACAACCCCCTGGTGATGTACCTTTGCAAAGAGTGGTTTTGGGTCCAAAGATCAGTGCTGGGACAGTGACCTGCCTGCTGCAAACAAGACCCTGCAGAGTATAAAACCCCAGTGGCACAGTGGAGTACGGGACAGGCAGAGCCACGCCGAGGGCAGCAGCAGAGGAGGATGGAGGCCAACATGAACCTCCTGCACGACTTGGGCATCCAGACAACACACTGGCTGCAGCAGCACTTCCAGGGCTCCCAGGACTGGTTCCTCTTCATCTCTTACGCTGCTGATCTCAGGAATGCTTTTTTTGTCCTCTTCCCCATCTGGTTCCACTTCAGCGAAGCAGTGGGCATCAGGCTCATCTGGGTGGCTGTAATTGGAGACTGGCTCAACCTCGTCTTCAAGTGGTGAGTGGCCCCAAGCTAATACTCCCACCGTGTGTTGGCACACCTGGACTAGTGTGGGCCAGATGTGTGCTTTCAGCCCCAGTGCTGGAGCAGAACATGGACCAGAGTTCAGCCCCAGCTGGGCAGTGACAATGGTCACTCCTCCCCGAGCCATGCAGCAACAGCTCCCCCCCTTCCCAGAGCCAAGCAGGGAGATGGAGCCTCCTGCAAACAGAGCTTCCCATCAGCCAGGGCTGTGCTGCTGAGTGGGGGCATCTTCACAGAGCCCACAGGAGGTCATATTGACTTGCTTGCAGGAAGTTCTTGCTCTTTCCCCTCAGGGCTGGGGATGGGGACATGGACAGGCAGTGTCAGAACCAAGCAATCAGCTGGGTGCTGTGTCTGTCAGGATCCCCTGGACCACTTGTGGGTCGTTTGCTTCTTCCATCTCCCAGGAAAGATCTAAAGCTGCAGCTGTGCCCAGGACCTTCCCTGATCCCTTCTCTTTTCTTTTCAGGATCCTCTTTGGGGAGAGGCCATACTGGTGGGTCCTTGACACAGATTATTATGGCAACAACTCTGCACCAGAGATCCAGCAGTTCCCTCTCACCTGTGAGACTGGCCCAGGTAGGGCTCCCCAAGCCATGGGAGGGGCTTGCAGCCAGGGGCAGGGGATGCTTGCCCATGGTGGCCTTCACATGCAAGGAGGGGGCGTTCTGGCCTGGCCAGGGCTGTGTCTGACAGCCTGCAGGCAACACATGTCCCTGGGCAGCTCTGGAGAGAGGGCCCTTACTGCTGTGCTCCTGGGGATGGCAGCTGTCCCTGCAGGGGAAGGAGGCAGGGCTGCCCCTGCACAGAGCAGACCTTGACCCTTTGGTGAAGCTGTGGTGGTTCAGCACAAACGCTGCCTGTGCTCAGCTCTGGCCCATGCAGAGTCTGACCTGGCTCTCTCTTCTTGCCCAGGGAGCCCATCTGGCCATGCCATGGGTGCAGCAGGTGTGTACTACGTCATGGTGACAGCCCTCCTCTCTGCTGCTGGGGGAGAGAAGCAGTCAAGGACACTCAGATACTGGTAAGCTGTGTGCCAAAACCACCTGTGCTAGGCAGAGGCAGCTCCAGCACTGACAGGCACAGCCAAGCCCATCAAGGCACAAGGCTGTGGACTGACAGCTGGGCTCTGGCACCCCAGGTGGGGCCTGCACAGGAACAGGCTCAGCAGGCAGCCAGGCATTGTTTAGAGGATGTGATGGCAGTGCCATGGGCACTGCAAGCTGGTCCTGGCACTGATATGGCCACCTGTCCCTCACAGGGTGCTGTGGACAGTGCTTTGGATCGGGTTCTGGGCAGTTCAGGTCTGTGTCTGCATGTCCCGAGTCTTCATTGCTGCTCACTTCCCCCACCAGGTGATTGCAGGGGTTTTCTCAGGTGAGTGTATCAGACCCCCCATCCCTTTCCCTGCAGCACCACTGTGCTGGAGTGCAGCACCTGCAGCACTGACCAATGCCCCCACTTTGCTCCTGGCAGGGATGGCTGTGGCCAAGACCTTCCAGCATATCCACTTCATCTACCACGCCAGCTTCCATCGGTACCTGGGCATCACCCTCTTCCTCTTCAGCTTCACCCTGGGTTTCTACCTGCTGCTGTGGACATTTGGTGTGGACCTGCTCTGGACCCTGGAGAAGGCACAGAAGTGGTGCAGCCGCCCTGAGTGGGTCCACATTGACACCACTCCCTTTGCCAGCCTCCTGCGTAACCTGGGCATCCTCTTTGGGCTGGGGCTGGCCCTCAACTCCCACATGTACCAGGAGAGCTCCCGGGTAAAGCAGCTGCCCTTCCGCCTGGGCTGCATCGCTGCCTCCCTCCTCATCCTCCACATCTTCGATGCCTTCAAGCCTCCCTCCCACATGCAGCTGCTGTTCTACGCCCTCTCCTTCTGCAAGAGCGCGGCCGTGCCGCTGGCTGCTGTCGGCCTCATCCCCTACTGCCTCTCCCACCTCCTGGCCACACAGCACAAAAAGGCTGCCTAAGGCAGGAGGCAGACACCCCAGCCCTGGCCTCAGGGGCGGCTACCAGCCCCTGGGTGCTCCTCAGCCACTGTTTGCTTCCCACTGAACCTGCACAGGCTGGTTCTGCACTGGGAGCAGACCATGGAGGCCGGGCCAGTGGCGCTGCTGAGCGGCTCCTGCAACACGGACCCATAGTGTCAGTCATGCTGGGCTGCAGCTGGCTGGTGGCAGAGAGCCCTGCATGCCCAGGACTGCCCTGCTGTCCTTCCTGCACCCGCAGGTGGGGGTCACCTGCCCAGGACCCAGCAGCAGCAGCGGGAGGTGCTGCACTCCCTTGCAGCTCGTGGGGACAAGCCACCTCTGACTGCAGGGCTGGGGACAGCACCAGTGGGAGCAGGCCTCTCACCTCAGCACGTCTGGGGTCTGCTGAAGAGACAGCTCTGTGACAGGAATGGGCAGACAGACCCTGTGACATGGAGATGAAGTGCCAGTGTGAGGGACCCCCCCAGCCCTGGGACATTTGGTGTTCAGCTCTGTGGGACGCAGTGTGGGGTGCACACATGCCCATGAGTGTAACATGTAGCTGTGCACACGTGACACGGGGGGACTGTGCACAGGAGGGATTTTATTAAAGCTGAAGGTTGTTTAGCTGGCGAGTTTGAGTGTCCTGCTGGCCAGTGCCATGGGATGGGGGATCAGCTCCTGGATGCAGGGCTGTGGCATGGCCTGCAGATGGTAGAGGAAGGACATTTCTCCTGGGTGCTGAAGACCCTCAACACCTGCAAGACATGTTCAAGCCATGGGGAAGGGCACTGCCTAGTGCCCTGGGTCTTTACCTTTTGCCCTGAGGTGCAGCTGAACACTGACAGCACAGTGGGGGCAATTAGCTGCTTTTTGTGCTGTTTATCCAAGGTTTCTTTGTGCACTTTGTGCCAGGAACAGGACAAACTTGTGTCACCTCACTGCTTACAGAAACAAGCTCAGCTTTAGGACCAACTGGCTCAGCTGGGGCTGTGCTGAGCCCCCAGGATGTTGGGGACAGAATTGGCACTTGGCTGTGGTGTGGGGTTGGGGTCATGCCTCTCCCACATCAGTACCCCAGCTCAGTGCTCACTCTGAAGCAGGAGTCTTGTGGGCTCAACCTGCTGCCCTCCAAGCTGTGCAGGTTGTACAGCCTAAATATCCTTGATCAGTCTGAAATAGATCCAAATAGATAGGGAGGTGCAGATACTGCCACACTCTGTGTGCATGTGAAGGATCACCAGCCCCTGCAGCTCTGGCCCCACAGCCAGTTCTAGACCTCAGTGGTGTTTTGATGCCATCCCAACAGCTCAGCTAAGGCTGTGGCCATGCAGGAGTCACAGCAGCCATGGGTGGGTACCTGAGTAGCTGGGGTTGCTCCCATCCCCTTGTTCATGACAGATAAACTTCCTTTGGATGGAGGTTTCTTTTATTCTGTTTCTCTGTTTATTACCACTATCTGTAGTAAACCTGTCATGCCATTTCTAGCAAGAAGGGGAAGGGTAAATTCTCAAATTACCTGTTGTGGCTCCACAGCGCCCTTTAGTTCCTCCAGAGGAGACTGCAGCAGCTCCAGGGCCTGCCTGGGCAGGAAAGGTGAGCTGAGGGAACACCGGGGACAGCTCTGCCTGATCCCGAGGGAGTTTACAGCTGCATCAGCCCGAGAAACTACTGATGGTCAAAAACTGACCAGTAACAACTACACCCCACTAAGGGAAAGGACTTGGTACGTGGTGGGGAATGACCTCCTGCCTGTGGGACACCTGCTCTCCCTTCCAGCTGCTCCCTGCCCTTGCCCAGTCTGAGGTGTCTGGTGGGACCAGCTGCCTCTTGTTCGAGTGTTCGTGCCAAGCAACTCCTCCTCAGCAACTGGCACAAAGCAAAATACCCCAAAGTACTGCCAGCAGGAAGCCCCTTCTGGGTTTAGGAACCCTACAAAGTGGTTAACTAAGGACTGCTTTAATCCCTCTACCATTTGTCTTGAGAAATGAGCCCTTGGAGCAAAGTGTCAATGGCAGCTCCCCTCCCCATTTCCGTGAGCACCAAACCAGCCCACGCAGAGCACGTGCACACCAGCTGTTGGGTTCAGCTCTTTATTCTCTGGTAGAGAAGCTAGCAGAGCCTATGCAAACAAAAGGAATACAAACCTACTTTGAGACTTATTTCTTATGCTCCAGGGTTTTGATTGCTAATGAATTCCTGGAGCAGAGCTTGAACTTCTCCTCGCCGGCTCATCTTGGATGCCTTGCCCTGGAAGCGGCCGCGCTTCCCAGCTCCTTTCCCAACCAGCAGTTCTGCCACCCTGCAGCAAAAACACCACAGGCTGCAGCCCAACCTGCTCCACACAGCACACAGGGTTTCCCAACCAGCAGTTCTGCCACCCTGCAGCAACAACACCACAGGCTGCAGCTGCTCCACACAGCACACAGGGATCTGTGTGCTGGATCACACTGTGCAGCTGCTCAGTCTGCAGCATCAGAATTGTTACTCAAGTTAAATCACAAAACACGTTACCTGGGACCTAAATTTTCAACTGCTTCAACAGGTCCAGCTAAAAGGAAGAGTCCTGCTTCTTTTTCATCTCCCACAGTCAGGAATAGCAGGGTGTCCTGTGGACAGAGATGGGCTTTGATTCAGATAAATCAGTACCCTTCTCATCTAAGAAGAAGACAGACACTGGCCACAGGACACAAACAGCAAACTGACAATTCAGAAGTCTATGTGCATTACTGCACATAGGCTGCTTGAAAAAAGTAAAAGGGAGGTGGCATCTGAACCTTTTGTGCTGTTAGGACAGAACAGTATTGGGGTATCCCAAGTTAAAAGGATACAGTTGGCAGTTGAACTAGGTGACAGAAACCTTCTGTTCTTTCTATTCTACTCCTACCTAATCCTATCCCAACCTATTTCAGCCAGTGAGGCTCTCTACAGCTCTTGGGGGCTAAGGCTCTTCCCCAGTGCTCTGAATTCTCACTGTTGAGGACTGCCCTACAGGCTGAGGCTGCTGGGGATAGGTAACCTCAGGTACCTGTCAAAGGAACCTACAGATCATGAGTGTGGCAGGAACAGCAGCCTGGGCAGCCCCTGTCTGTGTATAACTGGGGTGAAAAACCAGTGGTGTCAGTTTAGTCTTCATCAGTGACTCACCTCTGTCCCAATCTCATTAGCAATGATGTTCATAAATTCAGAATCACCCTCTTTCCTGTATGGATTGATTAAAAAAAAAAACAAACTTCAGAAAGAAGCAAAACCCCACCCTGGAGTACAAAATCTCAATCAGAAATCAAGTGCCTGATCAGGGATTTTGGCCTCTTGCTCTTATTTGTAAATCATCACTGGGCACTCCTGTGGACATGTTAGGAATTACGTAAGTGTTATCTTTAAGAAATAGAGCTCCCTGGTTTTATTTAAAAATATCAAGTGCAGAGGGAATTAGATGGACATAGTAATTTCTCAGCTACAAAACCAGAAGAATTCAGTGACTGAATTATGAACAAATTCCTCAAATTACACAACTCTGCAGCAGGCCAAGGCAGTTTAATATTCTATTTACTTTGTTTACATTCTTCCTTGAAAAAATAAGCTGCAGAGGTGTGAGAGATCCAACTGCCATAAAACATGTGGGATACTGTTGGCCCTTCTTCCCTGAGCTGCCCCATACCTGTGCAATACAAACAGCTGCTTTGGAGGAGGTTTGCTCTTGAAGTCCCGGGCTATCAAAACAGCAATGTCTCTAAGCAGGTTCAGGTTATTCTGAAAGAAAGGCAAATGAACTGCACTGCAGCTGGAGAAGTCAGTGTAAACTCAGTGTTCCCAGAGGTTTGAGCACTTTTCATAATATCCACAAAAATAAGCCAATGATTTGACTCCCAGTTACCACAACTAAAAGGTCTACAGGAAATAACAACAACCCACTTTTCCCAGCCATTCTTGTACCTTCTGCAGCAGTTTCACAGAGCTCTGCAGCCTCTTCACAGCCTCTACGTGCTCACCAGGTCCATTTCTGAAATAAATGAGATTTTTGATCACTGCTCCGAAGGACAAAGGAAGGATTTCCTAAAGGAGCAAAACTGGCAACATCACACACAGCCCCACAACATGTACCCTGAGGCTTATGTGGTATCTCTCAGGAGGAAAAGTGAAGATGAAATAACAGAAGTGGAAAGGGTATTACTTGAGCAGGGAGGTTAGAGCCTTCTCAGTACTGTGACTTTGTTCAATTGACTTCAGCACTCTGTTTCCCGCCAAGAAAACCAAGTTGGTTTTGTTCTTTTTCCCTTTTTCCACGCCAAGGAGTTTAATAACCTTAAAGAGAAAATCAATCTGGTCAGAACAGCACATTGGTAATTCACATAGGTGGTCAATTCCTGCCAGATTATACCTTGTGGTAAATTTTGACTCTCTGCTAGTGAAAATAAATTGATTAAAATCAGCTATGAAGTCAACATACAAAAAGAAAAAAGGGATGGTGGTAAAGTGGAATTTGCACACTTTTATAGCCACAGGATGCACTCTACAGGGCATGTGGATGTCTCTGCTGGGAAACAGACTCCAACCAATGACTGAGAAAGGAGAAATACTTAAAGGCAGGTCTAGGATTTTATCACCATATCTCCCTGCACAGAAGATTGCTCATCCATGATGAACACTCAAAAATATCAGAGCTTTAAGCAGAGAACACGGCCAACAACCCTGGCAGTGCAAAAATGTCACTGCTGCACACACAGGGCTGAGTTCTGCAACAAGGAAAAAAGCACCTGAGGCACCCAACCTGTTTGTGACCCTCCTGGGGCTCCCTCAGCCTGGGGCTGCTGCCACCCCCTTCCCCATCAGCACAGCCTGGAGCAGCCTGTGCCTGTGGCTGTAGTCCATGTGGAGTGTGGCTCCCAGAGGCAGCCCAGCTGCAGCTGCCCACCTGCAGGTCACTCAGGTTGCTGACATGAGTCCCACAGCACAGGTTGGAGTCGATGCCTTGGATGTCCACCACGCGCACGGGCCCCACGTGGTCCTCGGGCAGCCCCCGGCTCCTCACCTGGCACAGAGTGACAAAGAAGGTGACATCTGTGCTCAGTTATTCCAGTCCCATGAATCCCATCAGGTCTCTCCCACCACTCACTGTTTCAACTTCAGGGTCATCTGCAGCCAGTTCCCTCACTGTTACAGGGACCCTGTCCCGGATTTTCTCATTCACGCTCCTCTCCAAGGCCTCCACCTGCTCTGCTGTCACCACGGGGGTGTCCAGCTCGATGACACTTCGCTGACGGCCCAGCTCCCTGCACCAAGGAAAAACGTCTGCTGCTGCAGCTGAGAGCAGCTGGGAGGTCCCTCTGTGCAGTACCAGCATCCCACTGCTGGGAATGTGGTGACTGGAACAAAACTTCCCTCCTCTCCCTGTTATGTTCAAAGCACCAGATGGAAACCAAACATTTAAGGAGGACAAGACAGAGCAAACACTCTGAACAGCTTCTCCCACAACATCTGAGCTAGAGTGAAACTTCCAAATTGCTTTTGGTGTTTCAGTGTTCAGGCTCTGTGCAGGGTAGCATGGTGGCATGTGCCAAACAAGAAAACACTGGGGTCCAAAGGAACCTTTATCCTGCTCACCATGAAGTCGTCTTGAAACCAAACATCTGTTCTGCAACGGCACTGATGAGATGCTGTCCTGGAAGAGATGTGCACTGGTATTTTCACTCAGGTCATGTCTTTCCTGTTGACATTCTCCACCACAGGCGAGTGCTGGGTGCTGAGGGGCTCCTGCTGGTGCTCAAGAGCAGCAAGGAGACAGCTCTGGCCTCCTGAGCCTCGGCTCCCGGCAGCACTGCAGCACACGCTGGGGGCTGCAAAGCAGCTTGAACTTTTCCTTCCAAACTTGTTTTCGGTGCATTTGCAAGCCAAGGAGAGCTCGCAGAGGGGCGGGCACCTGCTGCCCTCAGTAGTCGCGGGAACAGACTGTGCACACAGAGCTGTCGGGTTTTTCCCTACCCCGACCAGGGTAGGGACACGCTGGGCGCTGACCGCCCCCCGCCCAAGGCCGCACCGCCGGCACCGCCCCGCGGGTCGTTACCGAGCGCCCCCCCGGTACCGGCACGGACCTGAATGCTGCTGCATGTGATCGAAGCGGCGCTCCCAGTCCAGCGACAGCAGCACTTCAGCGCCCGGTTCCAGCGCGGCCGGCACGAAATGCACGGCCTCGGAGCCCCGCCGGGTCACACGCAGCACCGGCACATCCCCGATGAGGCCGCGGTCATCCGGCTGCGGACACGGGGCGTCAGTGCTGCCGGCCCCGGTANGGTGAGCGGCTCCCGGTGCCCGGCGCGGCGGCGGCCCCAGCGCACGGCACACGGCTGCGGCAGTTCACGTTTATTGCCCCGTGCCCCGCCAGGGTAACCGGCTACGGGAGGCAGGACCGCATCCGCCGCCCAGGGTCGGGAGCGCTGCCCGCGGCGGTGCACGATGCCCTCCTCGTCCAAGAAGAGGACAGACACTGGCCACAGGACACAAACAGCAAACTGACAATTCAGGAGTCTATGTGCATTACTGAGACCGCTTGAAAAAAGTAAACGGCGGCGCCGCTTCCTCGGAGATCCCTCCCCGCGCTGCTCCTCGGTCAGTGCTACCGCTGCACCGGCTGGCGGCCCCGGGCGTCAGTCATCCTGCGGGAGGGAGGANCGCCCTCGGGGAAGAGGATGGTGTCCTCCAGCACCACCTGGAACCCGCTCACCGGCTCCCCGCCGCCCTCGGGCCGCAGCTCCGCCGCCCGGCACGACACCACCCTGGTGGTGAACTGAGACAGAGACGGCGGCGCCGTGAGGGCCCGCCCGGGCCTGCCCCGCGCCCCGGCCCCGGCCCGACGCTACCTGCCGGGCCCAGCTGTCCCGCTGGCACCGGAACACCATCACGGCCGGTCGGCACAGGCCAGCCGGGGCTGGCGGCGAGGGCGGCCGCGGAGGGACGGGGACTGGCGGTGNAGGGACTGCGCCGAGACCGGGCCAGCCTCGGTCGCAGCAGCAGGCGCCAGCCAGTTGTCCCGGGGAGCGTTTCCATGCCGGCTCCAGGACAGGCTGCCCGAGGGGTGCAGCAGGAGGTGCTGCCGGTGTCCCGGAGCCGGCGGAAGGCTGAGGGTGGGCTGTGCTCGCCAGGGCATCAGGACGCAGCTGGCAGGTGGTACTTACATCCAGGTCATCCATGGCTGGCGGGGGGGCTTTTTCTGTCACCTTCTCCAGCATCTGGATGGAAAACAAACGGCTGGATCCTCCAAATGCCTGGCGTCCCCCCATCCCACACACCAATACGATGTGCCCCAGGATCCTGAGGCTGGTGGCCCAGCTCACCTCTGCGTACTGTTCCACCATGGCCCTCTCCACCTCCTCGTCCCCTTCCCAGTCTCGCCAGTTGTCAAAGTCCACGGAGAGCCAGGCTGGCTGTGGGCACAAAAAGCATCCCCTGAGAAGGAGGAGCAGCACCGCAGGGACCTGCAGCCCAGAGGCAGCTCCTGCACAGGGGAGAGGCCTTGTCAGACTGGGGAGGGGCAGGAAGCAGGAGTGTCCCTTTGCCTGCAGGCACTGGTCCTGACCCTGAGTGTGTCAAGGAAAAGGGGTGCCACATCCTTCCTGGAGGGCAGAAATCTGTGGACTAGTGGTGATTTTTGGGAGCTCTCTCTTGCGGTCCCCTGTGTCTGTCCTGGGGGCAGGTTGGTTCCTAGGAGCCATGAAGTGCTAAGTGGGGATAGCACACGTGCTGAGGCACCAGGCACCACACACACCTTGATGTTCTCCTTGGTGATGCGTGGCCAGGCCACTTTCTCCTTCCACTTCCTCATAAAGCATGTGATGGAGCGGTCAGAGCGCTTCTCCCGTGAGTCCTGCCAAGAGATCAGGGGTTCCTCAGTGTCTGCCAGGCTCCTCTCTGCACAGGGTTAGAGCTCAGCCCTGCGCAGGCTGTGGGGTCACAGAACCACAGAGATGGGTTGTTTCTGGCTCAAGGCAGCACCGTGAGCATCAGCCCCAGGGATGGGGCTCTCAGGCTCACCCCACTGAAAATGATGGGCAGCATTCAGTGTTAAGCAGCGTTGCTCAAGACTGCACAGATCAGCTCTGACTCTGAGCCTGACAGAGGCTGTCGGAGAACAGTTTGTTGGTGGGAAACCTCACCTTAGAGTTGACCCTGGCGTACAGGTCGATCTCGTTGTAGAACTCCACGCCGTCTGCATTTTTACAACTGTCAAAATATTGTAACAACCGGGTTTAGGAGAGAGCTGAGACCAGGCGTGCTCTCATCTCACGGAGTCCTCCTGGTGCTCTGAGCCACCCCCAGAGCAGGGCCATGTCGGTCAGCAGGGCAGTGGCAACTCACCTGAACACCAGCCGGTGGTCCTCGATGACGACCTTCACATCCCTGCTATCCTCGACACAGAACTCCAGGTACACGTACCGCGGCCGGTCGTACCACAGCGTCTTTGCAGGTTGCCTTGGGGAAGAGCACACCAGCGGGAATCACCAGCGGGCATCTCCCGGTGCCCAGCAGCGCTCAGCAGGGCCCGCGCGGGGCACGGGGGGCGAGGAAAGAGGCCCCGGACACGGGGCTGTGCCGGGCCGAGCCCCGGGACTGGCAGTGGAGGCCGGGCTGTGCCGGGCCGAGCCCCGGGACTGGCAGTGGGGGCCGGGCGGTCCGACCGGGCGGTGGGCAGTGGACGTAGCCCCATGGCACTCCCCTCTCCCGTCCCACACGCCCCTGGCCGGGCAGTCGGCGGGCCCCGGCCGGGCAGTGTCCGCTCCCCTCTGCCTGGCCCGGCACCGCTCCCCTCTGCTCCTGGTCTCAAGGTCCTGTCGGGTGATGCTTCGGCCGGACACCGGGCACTCTGCATGGTTCCGGACGCTGCCTGTCCCGTCCAGCCGTGCTCACCTCGCCATGGCGGTCCCGACCCCGCCCCGCGCTATTTCGGGACGGGGGCGAAGCCGCCGGGCGCGGGGACCGGGCTGGCCAAGCCCGGGACAGCCAACCCACGNGTGGCCCCGCCCGTGGCTCCGCCCAGTCCCGCCCCGCGGTGCCAAGATGGCGGCGGCGTCGCGGCGCCGGTAGCGGCGGCTATGGAGGGAGAGGGCGGCTCGCTGGGCCCCGGCGAACGCTGGGCGCCGGTGGGCGCCGTTTCGGCGGAGGAGGACGAGGACGAGGAGGACGAAGAGGCGGCGGCCACGGGGGGAGAGTCGCCGCAGTCGGTGCCGCAGCTGCGGGCCGAGCGGCGCCGGCTGCACGGGGCGCTGCTGGCGCTCGCCTCGCACTTCGCTCAGGTGCAGTTCCGGCTGCGGCAGGTGGCCCGGGCCGGCCCGGCCGAGCAGCAGCGCCTGCTCCGCGATCTCGAGGACTTCGCCTTCCGCGGCTGCCCCGCGCCGCTTCCTCACGGTCTCGGTGCCGCTCCGGTGAGTGCCCGCGGCAGGGCTGAGGGGGCCTTTGCTAAGCACAGAGAGCGCTGGCGCCCGGGGTACCGGGCCGAGCCCCGGGGCCTGAGCCGGCCTGAAGCCCATCAGCGGCGGCTGCGATCCCGCTGCCGGGACGGGCTCGGCGGCTGCACTGCCCGCGGTGCTCGAGTTTGCACAGAGCTCGGCACCAGACGGGCACAAGCCCCTGGTGAAACAAATCTAGATGTGCCCTAGAGCCTTGAGTAGTGTGGCACCGCTCCACGCCCTGGTACAGCACAGGTGACTCAGAGGATCTGTGGTATGTACATGTTATTTGGCCACTTTCTTCCTTGTGGATTCTGGCCTTGTGGGACTGGGCATGAGTGCGGGTGGTCTGGAGAGGTGCTTCCCCTCCGTTATCAGATGAGGTGATGTAGCTGGTACCTCTGCTTGGTGGTCGGAGACATTTCTCTCTCAGACTGGTTTGCAGTGCTCACTAGTGAAGTACATGAGCTGCAGGAGATACTCCTCATGTCATAATCCTGTTCTCTGTGGCTTGGGTATGACAATAAGTCTTCAAATTTATTTACTGATAACTTTTTTTCAGGGCGAGCAAGAGAAGAAGGAACAAATTGAGGTCCAGAAGGAGAAGCATAGAGAGCTGATCCTGCAGCTCAAGACACAGCTGGATGACCTAGAGACCTTTGCTTACCAAGAGGGCAGCTATGATTCTCTGCCGCAGTCTGTGGTTATGGAAAGACAACGGGTAAGGCTCACAAATCCTCCTGCTGTATTTTCCTAGCCCTTGTGAGTGTCTTACAGACTGTAGGCACTCATCAGTCAGTATTTCTTGCCAGCAGCTATAATAGAGTGTCAGGAGTTTGTCTACATGTGTGAACCTGTCCCGTGTCTTTTGCAATTATTTCTGTGCAGCAAAGGTATCCTGTTTCTGGGGGAACCTCTGGGACAGGAGTACCTGAAGCTCCTGGACAGCAGTGCCACATGGTGAAATCACACTGCTCACTTGTGTTTTGCAGATGATTATAAATGAGTTGATAAAGAAGCTGGACATGGACTTGAGTGAAGATTTTGCAACGCTCTCCCCAGAGGAACTGCGGCAGCGGGTGGATGCTGCCATAGCACAGATTGTGAATCCAGCCAGGGTGAAGGAGCAGCTGGTGGAACAACTAAAGACCCAGATAAGGGACCTCGAAATGTTCATCAACTTCATTCAGGGTCAGTGATGAGTTTTTGAATGAGCAGACTGAATTGCTTTGTAATTCCTTGACATAGTCATGAGGAGGGGGAAGGTCATGGATGTCAGGAGATGCAGGAATAGCTTCTGGGTCACAGGAAAGAACAAATCTCTCTGGACTGATGGTGAGGAAAAGCATTGATAGAGTGACAAAAGAGGTCCAGAGGGGTCTGAGGAATGTTGACCTTAATACTTGGGATATGCAGCTGAAATTCTCAGATATAAAATAATGATGTGAAATCCTTCTTGTAGATGAAGTTGGAAGCTCTGGCAAGGCAGAAGATGGCCACTGTGACTGTGGAGGCTCCTACAAACCCAGCCCCCGGCCTTCTGGGAACAGAGGTGGGCACTGCTGGGCTCAGCACTGTCAGCAAAGCTCCAGCTCCTCCCTGGAGCTTTGAAGAGCACAAACCAGTCATTGTCTGCTTTTTCCTGATTTATGTGCTTCTGCACTCCTGCTGAAGGCGTGTGTCCTGTTCCTTTGCCCTCCTTTCATGGCATTCTCAGAGTAGTCACAGAGCCTGAGCACGTGGCATGGAGGATGGGCTCAGTCCTCAGTGGGGGTCAGGAAGAGACTGCTGGTACGTGGTGCAAAACACACTGTAACTTGTGCTCCTCAAGCTCTGAGCTCTGTGAGCAGGTACAGTGGGCTGGGGGGGATCCAGTGTTCTTTAGAGTTTGAGACCTCCCTACTTTATCCCCTAACCTGCTGGAAATACAATAATGTAGCATGAGGCATTGCTACTCAGAATGCTAGCCTGAAGGGATTTTCAGATATTTGTACTCCCTTTGTGTATGAACAAGCAGAGTTGTTGACTCCCTAATGAGAGTGTGTTTTTCTCTTTTCTAACCTGGTCAGTGAACCCAGAAGAGGCCAGAAGGATGCAAGAAACAGGCCTGCAGCTGATGCGCCGTGTGCTGGCCGTGCTGCAGATCTTTGCTGTCAGCCAGTTTGGCTGTGCCACGGGTCAGATCCCTCGCACCCTCTGGCAGAAGGACCAAGACAACCAGGACTTCTCCCCCTTAATTGAGAAGCTGGAGTTGTCGGTGGAGCGGGTGAGGCAGCTTGCCCTGAAACACCAGCAGGCAGAGCACGTTATCTGCTCCTCTGAGCTGCAGGACGTTCCCCTGGGAGGCAGGGACGAGCTGACTCTGGCTGTGCGCAGGGAGCTGACGGTGGCTCTGCGGGACCTGATGGCTCATGGGCTCTACGCCTCCTCCCCAGGCATGAGCCTGGTGTTGGCCCCCATCGCTTGCTTGATCCCCGCCTTCACGCCCTCGCCGCGGACCATGCACCCCTGGGAGCTCTTTGTCAAGTATTACAAGGCTAAGAACGGGCAAGCCTTTGTGGAATCCCCAGCTCGCAAGCTCTCCCAGTCCTTCGCCTTGCCTGTGACAGGAGCAGTGGTGGCTACCCCGAAGCAGAGCCTGCTGGCAGCCATCCACACGGTGCTCACGGAGCACAGCCCCTTCAAGCGCAGCGCGGACTCGGAGCTGAAGGCGCTGGTGTGCATGGCGCTGAACGAGCAGCGCCTGGTCTCGTGGCTCAACCTCATCTGCAAGTCTGGAGCTTTGGTTCAGTCTCACTACCAGCCCTGGAGCTACATGGCCAAAACTGGCTTCGAAAGCGCGCTCACCCTCCTCAGCCGCCTGAGCAACTTGAAGTTCAACCTCCCGGTTGACTTGGCTGTCCGGCAGCTGAAAAACATCAAAGATGCTTTTTGATGTGTTTTTATTGTAGATTTTCCACTAGTAGGCAGCTGTTGGGCTCAAGAAGCCTGGCTTTTGTAAGACCAAGTTTGTTCTCTTTGGTATTTGCTTTTAGGGTAATCTTAGGGTGTCGTGGTGTTGGCAGTGTGTTGTCTGATGCTGCCCCTGCAGAGCTGCTGGAGGCCGCAGGCTGGGCAGCACTTTGCCCTGCTCACTCCCTGCTGCTCTCAGGCCAAACTGCCCTGCCCAGCGGCCAGTGACTGTTCGGGGGTGGGGGGCTGAGGCCTGGCCACGGGGGACGTGAACTGAGCTTTGTGGTTATTTCTCACAGTCTCTGCTCTACACCCTGCGCACACACGATCCCTCATGGAGGAGGGAATTGGCAGATGTTGAAGCACCTTGGGGGACTGCCCAGTCACATAGGACTTGACCTCCCCCAGGTAGATGTAGGAGAAGATGGGAGCCGATCCAGAGGGGCTCCTCCAGTGGCTCTGCAGTCTGTGTCCCTTNCCTGCCCAGCGGCCAGTGACTGTTTGGGGGTGGGGGTAAGAGGCCTGGCCACGGGGGACGTGCAACTGAGCTCCTTTGTGGTTATTTCTCACAGTCTCTGCTCTACACCCTGTGCATACACGATCCCTCATGGAGGAAGGAATTGGCAGATGTTGAAGCACCTTGGGGGGCTGCCCAGTCACATAGGACTTGACCTCCCCCAGGTAGATGTAGGAGGACATGGGGGCCGATCCAGAGGGGCTCCTCCAGTGGCTCTGCAGTCTGTGTCCCTTGGGCTGCCGGTGCGCTTTGTCCAACGGACCGAGCTCCTTGTTCCAGCTTCCGTGCGGGGGTCAGCGCAGCCCGGTGTCCCGCGGGGTATATTAAATACAGCTGTAGTACCTGTGGGCCGAGCCCGCCGCCGTCCCGTGTGCTCTGTCCGTTCTCTGGGTTGTGACACGGCGCCCGCCGTGCCGGGGGAGGGCGGAGGGAGGCGGACACCGGCACCGCTGTGCCCGGAGAGGGGGCGGACACCGGCACCGCCGTGCCCGGGGAGGCTGAGGCCGACACCGGCCCCGCCGCACGGTGCCGGCAGCGCTCCCGGAGACGCGGCGGAAGTGACGTAGTTTCACTGAGCGAAAGGCGGGGCCGCGCCGTTCCATTTCTCTTCCGGCCTGGGCGCCATCGCAGCGGAGCCTCGGTGAGTGCGGGCGGGAGCGGGATCCGCCGCCATCCGCGGGGGCGGCGGCCGGGGCGCGGGTGGCGGGCACGGTCTGACTGCCGGCTGCTACCTCTGCAGAGATGGGGAAGTTTATGAAGCCCGGGAAGG
>VWYE01010237.1:0-17323 GCA_013398995.1 Alaudala cheleensis | reverse complement strand
TGCTGGCCGGCCGCTACTCGGGGCGCAAGGCCGTCATCGTGAAGGTGAGCGTGGGGCTGAGCCGGCGGGGCCGCGCCGCGCTGCCGGGGCGAGCGGGAGCCCGGGGGGCGGCTTGGCCGCGGGTCCTGCGGGGCCAGCGGGGCCGCGGCTCCCTGGTGCTATCGCCGCCGCGGCCTGTTGGTTTCAGAACATCGACGATGGCACCTCGGACCGGCCGTACAGCCACGCCTTGGTGGCCGGCATCGACCGGTACCCGCGTAAGGTGACTGCTGCCATGGGCAAGAAAAAGATCGCTAAAAGGTCCAAGATCAAGTCCTTCGTGAAGGTTTACAACTACAACCACCTGATGCCCACCCGGTGAGTGCTGCCCCGGGACTGCTGCTGCTGGCAGGGCCGGAGGAGTCTTGGCTGCTTTCGTGGTTCTTGTGTTCTCTACTGGACACGGGGAGTTACCAAGGTTGTTAATGCTCTGGCTGAGTGAATGTGAGCTCAGGCTCTGCAAAAACAGGGAGCTGGGGGTCTGAGGCTGAGTGGAAATACTGAGATTTTGCAATGAGGTAGCTGGCTCTTATTTCAGCTACACTGGTTTTACCTTTGCCCAGGGGTTGTCAGCAGGTGAGCAGTTTGAGACAACTGTGAGGGTCTGGAGCTGGCAGAGCCATTTCTTACTGTACCTCAGAGCCTCCAGAGTGGCACTACATAGAACAGAGCTGCATATCCCTCAGAAATTGTGTGGCTGTTCCCTTTATAGGCTGCACTGAGACTGCTTTAGTGGTTTGGTGATTCCTGAACTGAGGAGACTTTACGAGCTGTAACTCCTTGACCAGACACTAGAATGAGTGTTTGATTCTGGCTCTGCTTGATTCTCAGCCCTGTGCCAGGTACCATGCCCCTTTTGAACTGTTCTGCTCTCTCCCAGGTATTCTGTGGACATTCCCCTGGANCCGCCGCACGGTGCCGGCAGCGCTCCCGGAGACGCGGCGGAAGTGACGTAGTTTCACTGAGCGAAAGGCGGGGCCGCGCCGTTCCATTTCTCTTCCGGCCTGGGCGCCATCGCAGCGGAGCCTCGGTGAGTGCGGGCGGGAGCGGGATCCGCCGCCATCCGCGGGGGCGGCGGCCGGGGCGCGGGTGGCGGGCACGGTCTGACTGCCGGCTGCTACCTCTGCAGAGATGGGGAAGTTTATGAAGCCCGGGAAGGTGGTGCTGGTGCTGGCCGGCCGCTACTCGGGGCGCAAGGCCGTCATCGTGAAGGTGAGCGTGGGGCTGAGCCGGCGGGGCCGCGCCGCGCTGCCGGGGCGAGCGGGAGCCCGGGGGGCGGCTTGGCCGCGGGTCCTGCGGGGCCAGCGGGGCCGCGGCTCCCTGGTGCTATCGCCGCCGCGGCCTGTTGGTTTCAGAACATCGACGATGGCACCTCGGACCGGCCGTACAGCCACGCCTTGGTGGCCGGCATCGACCGGTACCCGCGTAAGGTGACTGCTGCCATGGGCAAGAAAAAGATCGCTAAAAGGTCCAAGATCAAGTCCTTCGTGAAGGTTTACAACTACAACCACCTGATGCCCACCCGGTGAGTGCTGCCCCGGGACTGCTGCTGCTGGCAGGGCCGGAGGAGTCTTGGCTGCTTTCGTGGTTCTTGTGTTCTCTACTGGACACGGGGAGTTACCAAGGTTGTTAATGCTCTGGCTGAGTGAATGTGAGCTCAGGCTCTGCAAAAACAGGGAGCTGGGGGTCTGAGGCTGAGTGGAAATACTGAGATTTTGCAATGAGGTAGCTGGCTCTTATTTCAGCTACACTGGTTTTACCTTTGCCCAGGGGTTGTCAGCAGGTGAGCAGTTTGAGACAGCTGTGAGGGTCTGGAGCTGGCAGAGCCATTTCTTACTGTACCTCAGAGCCTCCAGAGTGGCACTACATAGAACAGAGCTGCATATCCCTCAGAAATTGTGTGGCTGTTCCCTTTATAGGCTGCACTGAGACTGCTTTAGTGGTTTGGTGATTCCTGAACTGAGGAGACTTTACGAGCTGTAACTCCTTGACCAGACACTAGAATGAGTGTTTGATTCTGGCTCTGCTTGATTCTCAGCCCTGTGCCAGGTACCATGCCCCTTTTGAACTGTTCTGCTCTCTCCCAGGTATTCTGTGGACATTCCCCTGGACAAAACAGTGGTCAATAAGGATGTGTTCAGGGATCCCGCTCTGAAACGCAAAGCAAGACGTGAAGCCAAGGTGAAATTTGAGGAAAGGTGAGTTGGGAGCTCGTCTCTGCAGTGGTGTTGATGCTCATCCCCAGAATAGCGAGGAGTTGGTGTGGCTGTGCCACAACCTATGAGTTTCCAAGTTGGCACTTCTGCCCCTGTTTCTTTGCATGCACGTTTGTTAAGCGTGTTGTTCTCACCTGTGTGTGTGTGCAGCATTGTGCCAGCACATGAGGGACCTTTCAGGTGCCAGAGGATGATCTGACAATGTGCTGCCAGTTCATTGTCTCTTATCACTGGGCTGGGTGGGCCAGGGCAGTGCTGATGCTGTTTCAACTGAGCTCTGGGTTTCTGCTCTTTAGGGTTTTCTGTTCACAAGCTTCTTCAGAGGAAGGAGCTGTGTCACCTCAGTGGGACACACAGTGTCTCAGGCAGCCCCTCAGCTGTTCTCCAAGGGCATCTTCCCCTGCCACATGAGGTGTCCAGTGGGATGGCTGTGTCCTGTGCTTGTGCCTCTTGGGTTGGAAGCTGCCACAGTGCAGGTGTCCTTCATGAGAAATATGGGACCTGCTACTTGCTTCCCTTGGAATTTCAATATTTAAAGTGGGTTTAGTTGTAGCCCAGGCCAAAGAGACCAGGTGGATTGCCTCTGGGTGAGCTGGGTGCTACATTCTGTCTGTCTGGGACAGCTCAGGCACAGGTTTGGTGCTGTTATGTGCTAGTACACATCCTTTAACCTGTGTATTCTCTTTCAGGTACAAAACCGGCAAAAATAAGTGGTTCTTCCAGAAGCTGCGATTCTAAGGGTGTAACAAGGTTGCATCAATAAATGTTTATTAAAAACCATGTATTTTTTGTTATTTACCAAACAAACAGTGGCCTCTGTGGTGTGGTCATGCTTGCTCTGTGTCTCTAAGAGCTGGGAAAGCCATTTGCAGTCCAGGTGAACGTCAGTATGTCTGTGGAGCCTTGTGCAGCCCGAGCCATGGGTGCAGGTGTCACCTTTGGGACTGCTCCAGGTGTGGCCAGGGCTGTGCTTCCCCCCTGCAGCTGCAGGGTGCTTGATGTTCCTGCCACAGGGGAAAGCTCTTACTTCCAAAACTGGGGTGATCCCTGAGAAAAACGGTGAGAGAGGGAAGGCGAATGGGTGATTCTGGGTGTTGACTGATTGCACAGCGATTTGTGTGGTGACTGACCTGTGGTGTTTAATTCCCAAACGGGGCAGTGCTGGCTGGTGGCCACCCGGGGAGCAGGGGCTGGGTCGGGTTGTGAATCCAAGAGTGGGGCAGGAAGAGTTTATTTCTGTATTTATTAGCTGGTCTGTTCCTGGCAGGGCCGGTGGGTGCTCAGGGAAGGCCAGCTAGGCGGACGGGATGGAGGAAGATGATGATGATGATGAGGTGTCGGGCGGGGCTGAGCGGGCCCGGCCTTCCACCGCCCTCGGGCCGCGGTCGGGGCTGCGCTCGGAGGGGCCGGGGCGGGGCGAGGCGGCGAAAACGAAAGCGAAAGGCGAGAGCGGTCGCGGGGCTCCCGGTAGCGGGGAACGGCAGGGCAGGGCTCCCCGCGGGACCGGGGCTCCGGTCCGTGCTGTCACCGGCGCCGCGGGGATGGATTCGGAGGAGGTGAGGAAGAGCTCAGGCGTGGGGAACTGCGGGCGGGGGGCGGTGCAGCCTGGCTGAGACCTCTTCTGTCTTTAGGACTCCTTCGTCCGGCTGCTCCCCCCGGAGGGCCCGCAGGACCATGGCTCGGAGAGCCCCGAGCAGCTCCGGCAGGAGGTCGAGTGGTGCAAGGTGGGTCCAGCTGAGCCCGAGAGAGGGTTTGGTCGGTCCTGGTCAGGAGGTCTAGTGTTTTGTCTAGGACTAGTGTTGTCTTGGGAAGGCTGACTTGAAACAGAGACTGGACAGAACTAGAGAATAAAGCAAATATTTACTGAAATATTTATTGAGTCAGAGAGGAGTAATCCCATTTAGAGGAGAGCCTGTCCTAGGGTCCAGGCTCATTCCCAAAGGCTCAGCCTGTGCCGAGGCTGGGTGGCTGGTGGGGGTGACACAGGGTTTTGCTGTCTGATGGCGCTTCTCACAGGAGCGTTATGGTGTTCTGGGGCAAGACCATGCAAAGCTACGAATGGCCAAGGAAGCTGCAGAGCAAAGGACACAAGAGCTGAAGAAAGAAGGAGAACTTCATAAAGTTTTAGAGCAACAACTGTCTTTAAATGGAGATGAAGAACGAGCCCACCAGGTCGGTGTTCAGTGGATGTGTCTCAGGCTTGGAAGGGTGGCAGGGAGTGCAGGGGCTGCACTCAGGTCACTTACTTGGGATCCAGTGGAGGTTTCATGGGAAACGTAAGGCTTGTGCTGAGAAGTGAAGGAGTGCTGCAGCAAGGGGAGGGCTGTCCTCAGGGTAGAAGAACCAGGGCAGAGCTGCAGGCAGTCAAGAGCAGGAGAATGAGGTGNGCAGGGGCTGCACTCAGGTCACTGCTCTGAGATCACTTGCTTGGGATCCAGTGGAGGTTTCATGGGAAACGTAAGGCTTGTGCTGAGAAGTGAAGGAGTGCTGCAGCAAGGGGAGGGCTGCCCTCAGGGGAGAAGAACCAGGGCAGAGCTGCAGGCAGTCAAGAGCAGGAGAATGAGGTGCAGTTGCGTGCCCAAGAACTGTGCTGTTCTCAGAAGTGTACTGCAGCCCCTTGTGTCCTGTTGTTCCCTACTTCCCACTCTTTCCTTCCTTCTAGATTTTTGCAATAAAGGAGGAGAACAACAGACTGAGGCAGGAGAAGCAGGTTCTGAAAAATAAACTGGAAGAATTGAAGAAGAGGGTCCTCTGGAATGATCCTGTGATGGTAACAGAGAGTGTGTGGGCACTTGGGTCTGCTGGCAAGGGCACAAGCCTGGCTGGAGAAGCTGCAGGTGAATGCAGCTGGGTACTGTGAGATGACTGGAACAGCTCCTGCTAGCAGGCAGCTCCTCTGCCAGGGCCAGGAGCTCTGGTCATAGCTTTGGGATTCCAGGCACAGCCAGACACTAGGAGATACTCTGCTGAGGTTCTCCAGCTGCTTATATGAGCCCTGAGTTTATTTCTAGTCCATGGATTGGCAAGGACTTCCCCTGTGCAGGGTCCAGTCTCCTCCAGGTGCTGTCTGTACTTGAATCTAGATGCTGCCTGCCTTGCCAGAAAAGAAAATGATCTTTAAGGGACTCATAGCAAACAAGGAGGACATGAACAATCTGATGCTCATGCCACTGATCCGCTACCCTCTGCCGGGGGGCTCAGCTCTCATCACCTTTGAGGAGGCAAAGGGTAAGTGTGAGAAGAGCGCTGCACTGGTCAGCTGTCCTGGATGATTTTGGGGCTTGCCCTGTGTCACCTCCCTGTGCCAGAGTTTGGTGCTGCCCCTCTCCCTGCCTTGTGTGGGGCTGTGCTGTGTCCTGTGAAGCACTGGGAATGGGCAGTCACTGTCGTGTGCTGGGGGCTCTCCCTGCTCACAGTGGCCCAGAGGATCATAGAGATGAGGGAGCACACGGTGGAGCTGAGCTGTGGGGAGCTGGAGGAGCTTGACCAGTGCAGAGTGCGAGTGCAGGCAGTGCCAGTGGACATCCTGCTGCCATCTGCCCTGGAGGTAGGGCCTGCTGGTCCCCTGCTCCCCCTGCCATGGAGGTGCCCTGGGGATGCTGCTTCCCCTGTCTGAGCCTGCCTGGACCAGGACACTCCTACCAGCCATGCCCAGCACTGCTCCCCTGAGCTCTGGGGCCAGTCCTGCCCTGGCACCGACTGGCTGGTGCTGCCCACAGATCAGGCTGACTCAGAGCAGCAGGAGCATCCTGGTGTCTGACCTGCCCAGCCTGGACATTTCCAAGGAGGCACTGCTGGACAAGCTGGAGCTCTTCTTCAGCAAGACTAAGAATGGGGGCAGTGAGGTGGAGAGCAGGGAGTTCCTGGATGACTCTGCCCAGGTGGTGCTGACCTTCACACAGGATGGAGGTGCGTGGGGTGTGCTGAGCTTGGGTGGCTGGCAAGGGTGGAGCAGCCCAGCCTGCTCTGGGTGGGGGGAAATCTCCTGAGAGCAGATTAAGCTGTGTTTGGGGAACAGGGAAGATAGAGTGAGCCCCAAACTGTCCTGCCTCCCCGAAAACTGTGCTGGTGTAGGTGAGCTGAGCAATGAGCTGGGCAGTGTCAGCCTTGGTGCCGATGCCAGGGACAGAACCTCCCCTGGAGTTCACCTGGGACCTGGGCAGCTCAGGGCTTTCCTCTCCACATGCAGTGGCAGAGCCGCTAATTGAAAAAGGACGTATCCAGGTGCCCATTGGGAAAGGGAAATACAAAGTCAAGATATCACCATGCATGAGTGGAGACATCTCTAACCTGCAGGTAAGGGCATGAACCCTTGTGCAAGCAGCACCTACCAGCCTGGTTTGAGGCAGCACAGGTTGGGGGGCTCCTGAAGCCCCTCTCCCTGCACTGCTCACCCACCCCCTGCTCTGCCCAGCTCCAGCCCTCCCGCTGCCCCAGGACCGTCCTGCTCTTGGGCATCCCCGATGTGCTGAGCGAGGAGTCCATGCGAGACGTCCTGGAGATCCACTTCCAGAAGGCCAGCCGCGGCGGCGGGGAGGTGGATGCCCTCGCCTACGTCCCGGCGGGGCGGACAGGGGTGGCCGTGTTCGCGGAGGACACGGACTAGTGCTGGCCAGCTGCAGGCTGGTCCTGGCCAGCCCCGAGCAGCTCCGTGCGTCCGTTGGCCGCGGGCACGGGGGAATTAAAGAGTCTGTTGGGAGCACGCACCGTGTCTGTCGTGTCGGGGCCGGGCCGGGCCGGGCGCTGCCTGAGGGAGGCCGGGCCCTTCCCGGGCCGCGCTCTGAGGGGCCGGGCCGGGCCGCGCCTTCCCGCGGGGCCCAGGGCGGGGCGGCCCCGCTTTCGCTTTCATTTCCCCGGGGCGGAGACCGCAGCGGAGCCGGGGTGGGACCGGGCGGCGAGGGCCCGGTGTGGCGAGGCTCGGAGGGGCTCCGAGAGGCCCTGCCGGTGCGGCGGGGCCCGGGCAGCCGCCCCCGCGGGCATGGCCGGCCGCACGGTGAGGGTGCAGGGCTTCCCCGCCGAGCTGCCTCCCGACAGGGCGGCCGACAAGCTGACCATTCACTTCCTGCGCTCCCGCAACGGCGGCGGCGACATCGCCGACGTCCGGGTGCTGCCCGGGTCCCCTCCCTGCGCCCTCATCACCTTCGAGGCGCCAGAAGGTAACGTGGGAACCCTTCGGGGGCCCGGCCTGTCCCAGCGTCCCCATCCCTACTCCTCCCTGTCCCACCATCCCCAACCCCGCTGTCCCCTGTCCTGCTGTTCCCTCTCCCATCATTCTCTGTCCTTCCGTCCCCTGTCCTGCTGTCCCCAGCCCCGTCATCCCTTGGCGGGGCTGACACAGGTCCGGGTGGCTTTTCCCACCAGTGGCCCAGAGGACCCTGAAGGTGAAGAACCATGTGCTGGCCATCGGGAGGACACAGTACCCGCTGGAGGTGACGCTGCACGCTGCAGAGCTGAGACCTGATGAGGTACTGAGGGGACATGGCAGCCCCAGCTGCTCCCACACAGACTCTGTGCCTGGCAGACAGCTCGAGAAGGGAGACCTCACTCTCTCCTTTCATCTTAATTACACTTAAATCCATTTTCATTCATATTCAAATGAAGATTTTTTTTTTTCCCCTGTGCTAATAGCACAGGCAGGCTGTGCACTCAGTCATCTGGCATTTGTGCCTGTCAAATGAAGGGTAGCCAGGCTGGAGAGAAGAGACACTTTTCCCCAGTCCATCTGGTGCCACATCCTGTTAGTGCCTCTGCCATGTCATCAGCTGGACATACAGTGCATTGTTCCTCTTTCTTTCTCAGGAAAGCTTATCATACTGACATGCTGGTGTCTAGGGAGCACAGGAGAGTTCTTGCCTCTTCCTCCAGTCTCAAGAGACCGTGGCAGTAGCCATGTCTCATGTTTTCATGCCTGAGCCTCCCAAAAAAGGGCATGGGAATTAGCCTGGCCTTGCAGACCTTTTTGCAAGCCTGTGGTGCCAAAAGGGCTTGAAGATCTGGAGCTGGAGCTCTGCAAGGGTAAGAGGGCAACTGCATTTCAGATGCAGAAACAATAGTGGATTTCTTGGGTTTGGGCTTTTTGAAGAGCTCCCAGTGTGTAGAAATGTGGCCCTGTCTCTGTGCAATTTCCCCCTCTGATTCCTTGTTTGCAGAAAGCTTTTGACAAGTGCACAGGGTCAAGGTGTTGCTTAGTCTGGGTCTTTTGGTCCTGTCTGTGTCAAGGGTGCACCTCTGTTGCAAGTAGGATGCTGAGGGAGAGAGGTGGAAGTGTGTCATCTATTCTGTCACAGTAACACAGGGGCCATGTGCACTTGCCTTCTCCTGTGCATTTGAAAGGGTTTGGTTTTGGTCCTTGCTCCCTCACTCCCTTGTATCTTCTTGCAGGTCTTCATACATGTGTCCATGACAATTGACTATGGCAAGCTGCCCGTGGGCAAAACCCTCCTGAGGGACTTGCAAAAAACCTACAGTGATGTACAGTTCAGCTTTGACTCAAAGAATATGCACTGCATAGCCCAGGGACCATTCACTCAGCTGCAGACCTTCAGCAGAGACCTGCTAGGCAGCCTGAACCTCAAGAGCCAAGCCATGGGTGAGGTCCCCCTGCCAGCTTCCAGCTGTGGGGCCAAAGAGATGGGAATGCCTGATCACCAGCAAGTGCCTGACTCCACTCAGTCAGCACAAGAGACAGCAAAGCTGCCAAATTGGGACCAGGTACATGAAACAGCAGCTAAAGTCCCATCACCTCAGAGCCCAGTGGGTGGGGAAGCTGTGGAACTTTTGGGGAAGCTGGAGGACTTTTCCCTAGCAATGGACTCGGACATTTACTTGTACATGCAGAGGTTCTGTGCTGCTGAGTACCAAGGTGTGCTGCACCAACACCACGTGGATGTGGTGGATGTCAGCAGCAATGGCATTGCTGTGTTGTACCTCCAGCCAGCTGGAGGCCAGCCTGGGGACATGGATGCCTTGCACCAGGCCCGCCTGGCCCTGCAGCAGCTCTACCAGCAGCTGGAGGTGAGCCTGCGCAAGGAGAAGATTGCCAAGGAAGGGCTGGGCATGGACAGCCAGGCACTCAGAGCTCTGACAGGTGAGCTGCACAAGCTGTATCCCCAGTTGCTCTGCCATGAGGATGTGAAGCAGCTTTATCTTGTTGGAAACCTCGTTGATGTGTCCCAGGCCAAGCAGTTCCTCCAGGATTCTGTCAGCAGGAGAGGTGCTGCACACACGGTTGACACACTGAGCTGCTCCCAGCCCTCTGGCACCACAGAGGCTGCTCTACCTCTGGCCAAAGGGCCTGTGGATACTTCAGCCACAAGGCTTAGCCCAAGCAGGCCAGAGCTAAAAGGTGAGTTCAAGCTGGCTGCCAACTTCAGCGCCCTGAAAGCTGACAGGTCTCAGGCTGGCCAGGGCCCCTTGCTGAATCAGGACTCTCCACCAGTGGGACAGGAGCAGCTTTCTGGGAAACGTTCATCAGAGATAGATGCTCCTGGTCTGAGTGACCCAAGGGCACTGACCCGGCAGTGTCGGCCTCCCACCCCTGTGCCAGATAAAGTTCTAGGGTCAGCAGCAGAGCCTCAGCAGAACAACCCCACAGAAAGGGACCATGTGGAAGGAGGTGCCAGACTCACAGGACAAAAGGTGCTGTTGCCCTTTCTGGACAAAGAAAACAGCACTTTTCAGCATCCTGAGGGCTCTAAAGGCTCAGGTCTCATTGGGCACCACTACCTTGCTGGCATCTGTGATGTGACATGGACCTCTTTCGCTCTGGGCTCCAAGTCTTCTGCATCCAAGCCTGTGCTGCGACGGTCCAACAGCTTCTCCCTGCCAAGGTCAAAGGAAAGCAACGACTCCAGAGACAGCAGCAGCAGCAGGGTGAGTGAGGAAATGAGCCTGGACTCTCTGCAGTGGTTTTACCTGAAAGATGTCTGCCATGCCACTATTGATGAGCTGTGCAGGGCTGAAGGGGTGGACATCTCAGAGCGCCACCCTGGGGACTGCACAGTGCTGACACTGCAGGCAGCAGACAGGAAAAGGCTGTTGGAGGCTAAATGGAAGGTGGAAAATCTTGTGCAGAAGTGCCCTGACTTGGTCTGTCAGAGTATGAGCTACTCAGAACTCGCTGTTGATGGGCCAGATGACAGTGACCTGAATGAACTGTGCAGCCTCCTGCGAGGAAAATCCTTCCAGGTTGCACTCAGAAAAGACAAGTACAAGCTTTATCTTGCCTGCCCCAAGGAGGTGCTGCCAGGAGTGACTGAGGCCTTCCACATGTTTTCTTCCAGGAGGACCTGTGCCATGAAGTCTTCATCCACATCTCCTGGACCAGAGGGTACAGGGAAATCAAGTGTCATCCAGCCAAGCAGAAGCCAGGACCCAATGCTGGATGCAGCCCTTCCTGGCAGCCCGAATTCCCTGCAGCAGCTGAACATCAGCAATAAAGCAGACTCTGCAGATGTGCTCAGGGCTTCCTGGATGCTCGAGGCTGAGGAAAAGAGGTCCCCCAGTCCTTGGAAGTTCCAGCAAGCTTGGGGCCAGGAGGAGGCCAGGGGCCATATTGATCCTAGCTCTGGGAGACCAGGAAGCACCTTTCTGGTCCTTGGTGCAGGGGATAAGCCAAGTTCTCCTGGCCTGAGGGAGTTCCAGGAACAGCGGAAGGCAAAACTGCTGCTGGGGGAGCCTGACACCACCCGTCTCAAACAAGTCTTGCCAGACAAATTCCAGTTTGCGAGAGAAAAGGGCAGAGGAGGCCACAATGAAGCTATGGGACAGCAGCACTGTCCAGTCCCTGCAGCTGATGGAGCTCCTCACTCTCTGCCCACTTGGCTATCCAAGGCCACAGCTGCTGAGCCACCACCAGCTGTGGCCCAACAGGCACCTGCAGCAGAGCCCACAGGTCAGGGAAGGGCCCAGCTCCCAGGGGGCAGGAGCAATGAGCAGGGGGAGCCTGACCTCCCATCACAGCAGAGAAGCGACCCCAGCCTTGGACAGGAAAGCAGCATGATCCCTCTGGACCAGGGTGGTGATTGCCAGGGCTCAGGTGTGCCCTGCAAGATCCCGGGGACAATGAAGATCTCCTCCCTGTCTCAGAGCCTGCCTGGACACTATAAGGACCCAACACTTCAGCTTGTTTACAGCATCCCTGATGGCATGCAGGGGGTAGGTACCACCACAGAGCTTCCCCATCCCACTGCAGCCCACACAGGGGGAGTTCTGTCAGGGTGGGTGGGGGAAGAAAGAGCAGCCACAGCTCCCTGCTCCCTGCAGAGGTATTATCCTATGAAAGGCAAAAAGCTCCACACAAGGTTTTGGAGCAGCTTGCTGCTTCTCAAGAGCATGTGTGACCTCTGGTTTTAGTTGATAGTCACTATCAGCTCATGGGGATCATGGTCATCAGTGTAATTTTCAAGCTGAAAACCTTAGAAATCCCCTCAGAGGCACAGCACTCCAGCCATTGTTTAAAATGTCTTTTTCCTGTTCTAAGGTTGGGTACCCTCACCCAGGACAGCCTTACAAAGGGGGGAATTTCTTTGCCTTCCTGCCTGATAACAGGGTAGGGCTGAAGACAGCAAAGCTGCTGAAGAAAGCATTTGAACGTGGGCTGACATTCCAGATCAAGTCCTGCGATGGAGAAGAAAGAGTAACGTTTTTTATTCCCCACAAAACCTCCTGGGATGGAGGCAAAGCCAGGTATGGCCCAACTCATCTTAAGCTTCTGGGTATGGTTGTGGGTTTTTTAGCAATTGGAGGAGAACCATGGGCTCCAGCTCAACAGATCCTTGCAGGGATGGCTCTTCCAGCCTCTCACAGTGTCAGAGTTGGTGCCTCCCTTTGCTTCAGCTTGCAGAGCAGCTATGGCATGGCAGACCAGCCCTGGCACCCTCCAGCTGGAGCAAAAGCCCTAGCCCATCCCACAACCATAAGGGGTGTGGAAACCTCCAAGTTCCCCATGGCCAAGAATTCTGGGCCCAGTTCACTTGCAGCCTTTCCCATGACAGTGCTGGGTATGAGCTGTGCCTGCAGCAGGATATCCCAGGACTTCCACCCCTGCTGAAAGGTTAGGGCAAAAATAAAGGGCTGCTTCCCACTGTGGTTTTGGCAAACCAGCAGGATTTACAATGCTTCCTCTCTACCCCACAGGAATGGCTACCCAGATGCCCAGTACCTCCATGAGGTTGGCTCAATTCTGGATAATCTGGGCCTTGTGTGATTCTCCCTCAGCCACAGCCTGTGGCTTCCCTTTTGCCTTCTTTTCCTGCTGAGAAAACTGCAGCTTAACAGAGACAGCTCAGGAAAAAGCAGGTGTTTGTTGAAGGAGCTCCTGCACTCCCCAGCTGTAGCCAGAAATCTGCACCTTAGCAAAGAGCAGCACCTCTGTCCCTGCCCCATGCAGGCCTCAGCATGGGTCAGTGCTTCCCAGAAACTCCAGCTCCTCTTGGATGTGTGTCCTGTGAGCCACAGAGCTGATTTCAGCTGATTGCAGGCTGAGCCCCCTGTGGCTTTCAGCAGCAGACACAAACCTGGCCAGGAGTCTGCACCTAGTCCAGCCCCAGCTTCTGGAAGTCTCTCCCACCTCCTGCCACTACGGGCAGGTTCCAGCTCAGCTGATGCCAGAGCTGGGGCTGGAGATGAGCTGTCCTTGGTGTCAGCTCCTCACGCAGACAGCCCCATGCTCCAGCCCCTCCCCAGCACCTGCTCTGAGGCCAGCAGGTGACCTGGTGCTCTCTTGAGGAGAACAGTAGCAGCTTTCAGCACCCTCAGCAGCTGCCTCCCAGGGACAGTCTCTGTGCTGACAAATAAACAGGATTTATTCTCATGTTTGGTGGTGGCTGTTCCTGCCTTGTCTTACCCTCAGCCCAGGCACCCACTTCTGGCTGAGACAGCCAGATACAAAGTGTAGAACCCAGCTAACACAAATCACAAACAAAAATCACCATGGCTGCCATCCAGGAAGAGTGTCAGCAACAACACTCAAGCCAACAATTAACAGTTGTCCCTGAGAGCAGAGGCATCTCCTCAGGCTGGCAGCATTACACTTCCTCAGCTGAACCTGCCCTGAGCTGTGGGCAGAGGGCTCAGCACAACAGAAACGTGAGCAGCATACTGTGGAAGGTTTTGTTATGCTTTTAATTAACATTTGAAACACATAAGGCATATGGTAACATTTGACAGAGGAGCAGTACACATTGTAGTCATGTAAACAGCAGTGGCACAGTTGTCTTCTGTCCAACTTGGTTACACAAAGCGAAATATATTTCTTAAACAAAAGATTTGCTATGTGTCTGTAGGATGAGCATCACTCATATCACAAAGCTGCAAATCAACACAACTCAGACAGTACAGACCAGACCATATGCTGTAAGAGGCTCACTCAGAGTCTAACACGTTTCACATCATGCTCATGTACTACTTGCCAATAACACTTTGCCATCACGAGGGCTCAGCACACCACAGACTTCAGGCAACCAGAGTGGTTCAACACCTATGGTAGCAGCTGGCAGCAGGCCAGGATCCTGCACCAGCTGAAGCCTCACACACACAGTGCTTCTCACTTCTCCCTGGCCAATCAATTCGAGTTTAATGCAGGTGTCTGAAACAAAACATAGAGCTGAACTTCTTCCCAGGGGCCACCTCTGCTCCCTTCCCCTCCTGCAGTCAGCTTGCAACACAAGTGAGCTTCAGAGAACCAAAGAGTCAAAAACATGGCAACTGCTGCCTGGTGACAGCAAAGGAGTTGCACTTTGTCCAAGGCCAGCAGCACCAGGCTGGGAGGCCACAGCAGTGACAGGAGAGGCACTCACACAGAGCCCCTGCAGCAGGCAGGGCTGGGAGTGCCTCCTCTGCCCATCAACTCCTTACACTTCCACCTGGACTCCTCATGGCACAACCTTTGAGTCAGACAATCAGTAAAAGAAACATTAAATTGCACTTCTGGAATGGCACACATGATTAAGTACAGGACTCTCCCAGTTCCTCAGTAGCACAACTTTGCCCTAAACAAGCAACATTGAATGGGATGATTTTTATCCTAGGGTTTTGTTTTGGTTTTTTTTGCTTTGGTCCTTAGTATACAAACTGGCTGGTTAACTTGATTAAGACACTTGAAGTTGTTTAATATAGGTTCTATACTTACTGGCCCACAGAAAAGAAAAGTAAAAAACCAAAACACAACCAACCACACCCACCTGGAACAGAGCACTGAGCAGGGGTGGAGGATTGCAAGGTTACATTTAATCTTGGTCTTCTTGTAGAAAACACTGTTGCTACCAAGAGACACAAAATAGCCAGTGCTGAACTTGAACAGGCAGTAACTGCTTGGCATTCCTGCCTTGATAAGGGCTCCCGGAATTTCTAGGTAGAAGACACGTGAGCCCTAAGAGAGGCAGGAGCTAGGATTGTTTCCAAAGAGCCAAGGCTGGAGCAGCTGATAAAGCCTCAATCAAGGCTCAGTCTGGAGTCAAACAGCTGCCCTGGGAGAGACAAGGGCTTTACAAGAGGTCTTGTGGACTGGGGGGAACAGAACCACCAGGTCAGCCCCAGGAAGGCTGGAACAGCTGGGGAGAGAACAGCTAATTCACAGAAAGTCCAACGACATCACCAGTGTTCACAAAACAGAGCTCATAAGAGTCAAAACAGGGTTTTGGCAATACTTTGAAAGGCCAGAATGGAAAAGGCCCCAGTGACTTCCTGGTCATGCAGCAGAAGGCACCGAGGTGCTGTTTCCTGTGGTGCTCAGGAGGCAGCAGGGCAGAGGGAGCCCAGGCTCCTGGGCTGTGAGAGCCCTGCCACACCCAAGGGCACCCACGTAAGGCACTGAGCACAAAGACTGGCTCAGGGTAAAGCAGGGAGAGGATGTTACCATGAAACACACCATAACAGCTTCCCCTCTTACAGTGGAGCAGAGCTGGACGATGTGTGGGGTTGTGTGCCTTTTGAGCATGCTGCCCTGTCAGCAAGATGAAGTCCAGGTTCTCAGAGGAACAGGTCCAGACTTTCCATTTCAGCAATTTAGACAGTCCTTCTGTTTTCACACCTGGTAAAGCAGCATTAGACACTGATGGATTCAATCTAAATTAGCACGACAGGGCAGGCTGAAAGAAGCAGCAAGATTTGGGATCCAGAAAGGTAAAAAGTTGTGCTTGAGAGTTCCATCAGCCTGTGTTTATGAAGTTCAAGAGATGAACTGACAAGGATCTGTGAGAAGACTCCAGCACTCCTCTGAGGTTGTAGGGAACAGGGTTGTTGCAATATTTAAAGTTAGCCAGGGCAAGACCCCTGGAAGCTGTGCCTGTGCATTTCTAAAGAACTCTGGACTGAGCCCAAGCACCACAAGCTGCACTGACAGACAGGAGTGCCCCTGGAGCAGGCTGAGGGAGAAGCCAGAGAGGAACCCCAGCCCTGTGTGGTGTGGGCTCTCTGGGGTGGTGGGGCTGCCTGCCTGGCCCTGTGCCCAGTGGGTACCTGCCCTCCTTGGGCCCTGGGCCCTCCCTGTGGGCTTGGGAAGCAGGATTCTAATCTCAAGGTTTTGCTTCTGGAGCACGAGTTCTTCCATGATGGGCAGCTCTTCTTGGTGCCCTTGGGTTTAAACCATTTAAAATCCAGAATGAAGCCCAAAAGCCCACCACACCTGCAATCCATGACAAGTAAGCACTGACAGCATCAGAGCTGCCCAGGGCTGCAAGCAGGGAAGGACAGCATCACCAGGGACCCAAGGTGCTCCCAGAGCTGGGCTTGGGTCTCTACACAGCTCTGTTTCCAAATGCACACAAGGAAAGAAAAGCAGAAGAGAAAACACAGTTCTGGTACAGGAGGAACATCCCAGGCAACTCCTAAACCCTCAGCACTAGAGCTTCAAGACACAGATCCAGGGGAAGAAAAGTCAAGCCCTGCTGCAGGAAATGAGCTAGGACACAATGGGAAACTGCTCAGAACGTGCAGGTCAAGAGGCTTGACACACAGCTGGGCTGTTTTTCATCCAACCCCTATCCTGGCAACAGCTTTACTAACCAGTGTGCCACAGGGAGAGCCAGCCCACAGGACTGGCTCTTGAAAGTTACTTCCCAAACTGCAACAGCCCCTCAGTGCACAGGGCACTGCACAAAGCATTAACAGGGGCTTGTTTTGTTTCCATCTCAGTGAAGTCCAATTCAATACTGCAGCCCTTGGAAATACAAAGACAAGGGTGAAGCCCTAACGATGCCAACTTGGAGCCCAACATAATAAAGCACAGAGCCAACATCAATTGTTCCAGTCGTTTGAGACACAGTTGAGTCCTTATGGTCTCTAAGAATCAGACACTGCTCAGATCTCTCTATACAATTTGGAAATAGAAAATGGACAGGATCAGGTCACCTGATTGGAACTTTTCTTCTGTAGTCAGACATAGCCCAGCCCAGCCAGTGACTGCAAATGAAGTTTGATATGCCATAGACTCCAAATTGCCAGGATGGTCAAGGCAAAAACAACATGAGCTGTTACTACCTGGCTGGGTTAGTGGCCTACAAAAAGCAGAGGGATAGAGCTGGGTTAGTGTGAACAGAAGAGAAAGCCCTGCTTGGATTAAACTAGGCCAGCTCTGGTTTTCCTTTGGCTGTGGAGGAAACATCCTACATTTGGCCAATCCTCTGCTGAACAGGCTTCTCAAAGCTGACAGTGCAAACACTTCAGCAGGGCTCAGCTCCTGCAGAGATACTTGGCAGTTGTTACAGTACAATGTGCTGTGACTTTACAGTGACAGGCTGTGCAGTTGTTAGTCACCAACTGCCTGGAAGCTTCAGCCTCACTGCCAGAGAAAAATAAGGTTAGTCTGGAAATTCAGTGGAGAAACAAATGGTTAGAAAACAGTATGAAATAAACTGGCTTCAAAAGAGAGAGCAGGAGGCATATCTGGCAAAGGGTCAGTCACAACAAGAGCATGCAAACCTCATCTGAATGATAACCATGATGTTCTTGTACTGGTGAAAGATGGAAGATACTGATCTGTCCATTTCCAGGTCCCAAAGAGATCAGAGTTAAACCATGAATTCATAATCTGCATACATCTCTTCTCCTTAGTTCTCTGCTTTTTTAGA
>VWYE01010236.1:0-11599 GCA_013398995.1 Alaudala cheleensis | reverse complement strand
GGAATGGCTCAGAGCCTCCACAGGCACACCGGGAATGGCTCAGAGCCTCCAGAGGGATCCCAGGCACACCAGGAATGGCTCAGAGCCTCCAGAGGGATCCCAGGCACACCGGGAATGGGGTTTCTGGGCCAGAGCCGTCAGGAGGGGAATCAGCAGGAATGAGAATTTAAAACCCGAAGGGAATTCCAACAGTGGGAAGTGCGACCACCGACTCACTGACCACTCAAACGGAGTCAAAAGGAGGGAAGGGCTGCTCCTGTGGCTGATCAGGATCCACCCAGCAGACAGGGCTCGGGTGCCGATCAATAAAAATCAAACATTCATAAAGCGGTGTGATCAGCAGTCAGTGAGGGCTGGGGCAGGCTGAGGGGCTCTGCTCCGTGTCGGGAGCTCCAGGCTGTCCCTCAGCTTGGCAGGAAAATGAATGATGTGGGGCACAATTCCGGCTCCATCCATGCAGCATCCCAGCGGAGTTTGCAGCTGCACAGCTGCAATGCACAGCTGCAATGCACAGCCGGTCCCCGCTCCTTGGGCAGGACCCCGGGGGCTGTGTCACCGCAGGACACCGAGGCACGGAGCAGTCTGAGCTCCAGCGCCCGTCCTGCATCCCTGTCCAGGGTCCTGCGTGCCCTGCAGGGACAAGGACAGGCTCCCCCGAGCTCAGGCACAGCTTGGAACTGTCCCCAAGCGCCGAGCCGGGACTGCGGGAGGGGATGTGCCCTGCTCTGAACCTGCATCCTCCCTCTCCTCTGGAGAAAAAGGCACAGAGAAGTGTCTGAGGTGCCAATCCAGCTGTGCCCGTGCCCCTGGCCCGCTGCAGAGCTGCTCCGACAGGGAGCATTCCTGCTCCGTGCTGCGCCGGTCGCTCTGCCGGGAAGGAATTTGCCTCCCCATGGCCGTGGGAGGGAGTTCATCGGGAGCGGTGCAGGTAGAGCTCCTCACTGAGGGTGGCTTCCTCAGCCAGCGCCTGCCCCAGCCCTGCCGTGTATGAGACACACAGGAAATGTTGGCTCAGGGAAAGTGCTCAGCTCAGCCCGGGCACTCCCTGCTCCAGAGGTTTGTGCCTGGGGAGGGAAAGCAGAGTCAGGACAGGGCTCAGCACTGCAGGAAAACTCGGAGCTAAACCCACCCCTCAGCTCAGCCCCTGCCACGGAGCCCCAAAATCTGTGCAGGGAGCAAAGGGAGAATTGCTCCAGCCGTGCCTCTGGAGATCAGCAGCTCTGGAGAGCAGCAGCTGCCTGTGAGGCTCCAGCGGCTGCTTCTGCCCCAGCAGGAAAGGGGCTGAACCCGACTTTATCTGCTCCCAAAGTCTCCAGCCAGGGGATGTGCAAGGCTCAGCTCCGGGGATGCAGACAAGGAAAAGGCAGAGACTCAACAAGGGAGGACAAGTCAATACAGCCACATCCTGCCCACACGTGGGGTCTTCCTGCCCACCTGCAGATCCCCACGTCCTGCCCGGGGCTGCTCACACTCTCTGGGAGGGCAACCCACCCTCCACGGGGCAGCCAAGCCTGCCTTGGAGCTGGGCTTTCCTCCCTGGAGCTGCCCCCAGAGGGTGGGGTGGTCCCTGCCCAGCCACATCCCAGGGTCAGGTGCTCTCTGTGCTCCCCGAGGTGGAGCCCAAGTGCAGGAACTGCTTCCAGCTGGGAAAAGGCTCTCTGCAGCTCCAGGGAGACAGGAAACATCCGCATTGTCCCAGCTGCTCTGCAAACACAGGATGTGTGCATTAAACAGCCCATTTCCCCCCCGGGCCGGAGCCACGGCGGGCTGAGCTCAGGTGGGACACGTGCGGCTCCAGCAGCTCTGATCCCGGTTCCACCGGCTCTGCTCCAGCCCCATCAGCTCCTCTCCAGCTCCCCCAGCTCTGCTCCAGCCTCTGGGCTTCCCCATCGCAGCTCAGGGCCCTCCCTCTCACCCGTCCCTGAGAATGCCCCGAATCTGAGCTCCCCATCCCGGATGCTCTGTCCAGAGAGGAGGGAGGGAGGGAGGGAGGGAGGGATGCAGGGAGGGATGGATGCAGGGAGGGAGGGATGGAGGGATGTGTGGCACGTGCAGCTCACCCTCTCCAGAGCTAAATGGAGGCCTCTCAGTGCTAAACTAAATTAACCTTGAAAAAAATCATTTCACAACTGACTGCAGCAATTAGCTGCTTTTTAATGAGCTGCTTCACTCGGGCTGACGCCTGAAGGTCCTGGAGGAAATCAGTGACTGCTGCTCGTGGCCCTGACAGCTGAGGGCTGATAGGACCTGGCAGCCCCTTCCCACCTCCTTCCCAGGGAGGAATTCCCACATCTGAATGCTTCCCACATTCCCAACATCTCCAGCTTTCTGCACAAAATTCCCTGAGCTGTGGTTTTCAGACAAACCTTTTCCCAGTGCAGCATCCCTGGCAGTGCCCACCCACAGGCATCCCTGCAGGGGAAGAGGAAAATCCACCAAGTGTCAGGGGCAGCTCCTCTCTGAAATCCCCATGGAATTGTCACCCATAAACCTGAAACAGCCACCCAAAGCAGATCAATCCAGGGCAAACCTGGAGCTGAGCCTTGGGATCTGCTGCAGTGCCAGAAGTGTCAGGGAAAGCAGGGGAGCTGTGGCAGGATGTTCTGCTGAGCCACACCAAAAAAATGTGTGCAACAATCTGAAATGTCCCAAGCCAGAATCCAACCCGATTTTTGCTTTCCCAAAGCTTTGTCATTTCCTGGGCAGTGTCACTGAGGAGGGATTGAAGTGCTCCAAGCCCACTCAAACGGGGCAGGTTTTGCAATCCCCTCCCCGAGCTCTTTCTCACCATTGCACATTGGGCTGCTCTGGGAAAGCACAAATCTGCTTTTTCTGCTCACACCTTCCTTTTCAGGAGCTGCTTCCCCTCGGCACCACCTCCCAGCCATGGAAAAGTGGCCTCAGGTGCTCAGGGGGAGCTGAACCCACGGGGTGGGAAAGCCTTGGGAGATGCAGAACCACACAGGGAAACAGCTGCAGGTCAGGATCAGGCTCCACCTCGAATAACCTCTCACACTTGAGGGGTTTTTTATCCTTTGTGCATTTTTTTAGTGTCTGGCAGTGGGGCTGAGCTCACACTGATGACTTTATCTTGATGGCAGCCTAAATGTGGGTCTGCTCTGCTCTTTCCCAGATTTTTTTTTTGCAGGAATAAACCATTTTTTGACATTTTAATGTCCCAGTTGAGGCTGGTAGGAAGTGGTCAGCATATTCCAGCTGACGAGAGGCACGCAGGGGAACAGAGCAGTTCAAGCAATAAAAGTGTTCTGATAAACATTTACAAAGCAATCCTCCCTTGCTATTTTCTGCTATTTTCTGAATTTTGTATTTTCCTGTTATTTAAAAAAAATTAATTTGTGCCTTTTGGACAAAAAATCTGGATTTATTGATGATTTGGGCTCTGGGCTGGGTTCTGATCAGGGTGGTCCCTGACTCCAGAGACACCTGAATGCTCCAGATATAAAGAGAAGGGAATTTATCCCAGGATTGTCCAAACACACCCAGCCCAAGGCTCCAGGAGACCTGGGAGGGTGGGATTGGGTAGGATGGGATGGGATCCATGGGATGGGATGGGATCCATGGGATGGGATCCATGGGATGGGATCCATGGGATGGCTCTGCCAGGACACAGAAAGAAGCCCACAGCTCTGGGTTTCAGAGTGCAGATAACTCCTCCTGCTCATTCCCCCCACACGGAGTGTGAGCCCCAGCCTCGGTCCTGCAAAGGACATTCCTCAGGATTTAATCATCCTGGGGTGAGAGGACATTCCCAGGGCAGCGAGGGAGCTGGGAAGAGAGGAGAGGAAAGGAAAAGAGAGGAAAGGAAAGGAGAGGAAAGGAGAGGAGAGGGACAAATTGTCTTGGGTGCCTGCAGAGCCCCGGTTGGGTTATTTATAAGGGCTGAGCTCAGGATCAAACACCCTCATTTCTGCTGCATGAGGAAACAGCTCAGCGCTCTGAGATCAACCTCCAAATCGAGCCTGGTCCCTGGGAGCCACCCCCAGCCCGGGCTCTCCTCCTCCTCCTGCTGCTCCTGCACCAAGGGAGGCAGCGTTGGGTCAGGACAGCTCCCAGCACTCACAATCCTGCCCAGAGCCACAGAAATTCCATTCCCCAGGAGCTTTTCCCTTCTGTTGGAGGGCACAGGAGATCCACATCCCTTCCATGCAGCTGGACCCTGGCTGTGTGTCCATCTCCTCCCTGTGGGAAGGGGCTGTCTGTCCTCCTGCAGGGCTGGGGGCTGGCCCAGCTTCTCCCAGCACAGCTCCAGGCGCTTCCCTTGGAGAATCCCAAACACCCTGAGCCACAAAACCCCCACGTCCCACCCTCCCAGCCCTTGGCTGTGCCCAGGAGAAGGCAGGTGTGGGTGAGATGAAGCAGAAGCAAAGCCTTGCACTGTGAAGGGCTCGCACAGCCCAGCCAGCAAACATCACCAGGGATCTGTGGGAAAACCGGGATCCACACGGCAATTCACACTCCAACTGCTGCCTTATCTCCTGCAGCCCTTATCTCGTGTGAGCTGGAGCTGCAGCTATTTTCCTTTCAGCCCAGTCAAAAAATGTGTCAGCTTTATATTTATATATTGGGCCACAATCCCACGGGAAGTTCATTTGCCCAACAGCAGAAATTCTGTCATCGCAGGCATCAGTCAGTCTGGGAATGGGGATCTCCAGAGCAGGCCCAGAAATCAGGGAAAAGGCTTAAAATAACAACCAGGGGAGGATGTGGGAGGCTGAGCAGATGACAGCAGCTCCTTGCTGGCTGCAGATGCGTTTTGAGGTGGTTTGTGGGGCAGGGTCAGGGCTTTGGTGTGACCCCCACTGCTGGGAAGGGTCCCAGCCCACACAAACCACGGCATGGGGAGGGATGGTCCCCATTCTGAATGTCCTGGATGTCCCTGCAGGCCCCAGACAGGGACTGGGGGTCCCCTGGGTGTCACCATGTCCCCACCACCCGTGCCATGGCAGCTCTGGGTGCTGCAGTGCCCCAGGGAGCCTCATCCCACCCCTCCCTGGGGCTCCCAGCTGGCTCTGGGATCACCTGGCCCCGCTGGGATGGGTTGGTGGAGGGGACAGAGACCCCTTTGGGGGCTGTCACTGCCTTTCCCTGCCTCCCAGCTCTGCAGGGGGATTGCACTTCTTCCTTCTCATCCACGGGCTTCCTTTAAGCTTTGAAATGTTCACTTAAGCCTCAAAAAATTCATTTAAGTGTCAGAAAGTTCCTGGGANTTTAAGCATCAGAAAGTTCCTGGGAGCTCTCACGCTGCCCTGGCCATGCACACGGGCTGGGCTGGGTCTCTGCTCTCTCCCCATTCCACACCCTCCAGGTGCCAGGAACAAATCCTGTTTTCTCATGGGGACACTCCCAGCACTGAGAGCTCTCAGGCTGGGCTGGCAGAATCCTCATCCACCGCCAAACACACCGAGGCCACGCCAGCCCCTTCTCACCTTTTTTAGTCTTGTTTTGTTTTGTTTTGTTTTGTTTTGTTTTCTGAAGAGCAAATCCATTCTGGGCAGGGAAGGGATTGATGGNAATCCTCCTGCTCATTCCAGCCCCCCACACGGAGTGTGAGCCCCAGCCTCGGTCCTGCAAAGGACATTCCTCAGGATTTAATCATCCTGGGGTGAGAGGACATTCCCAGGGCAGCGAGGGAGCTGGGAAGAGAGGAGAGGAAAGGAAAAGAGAGGAAAGGAAAGGAGAGGAAAGGAGAGGAGAGGGACAAATTGTCTTGGGTGCCTGCAGAGCCCCGGTTGGGTTATTTATAAGGGCTGAGCTCAGGATCAAACACCCTCATTTCTGCTGCATGAGGAAACAGCTCAGGGCTCTGAGATCAACCTCCAAATCGAGCCTGGTCCCTGGGAGCCACCCCCAGCCCGGGCTCTCCTCCTCCTCCTGCTGCTCCTGCACCAAGGGAGGCAGCGTTGGGTCAGGACAGCTCCCAGCACTCACAATCCTGCCCAGAGCCACAGAAATTCCATTCCCCAGGAGCTTTTCCCTTCTGTTGGAGGGCACAGGAGATCCACATCCCTTCCATGCAGCTGGACCCTGGCTGTGTGTCCATCTCCTCCCTGTGGGAAGGGGCTGTCTGTCCTCCTGCAGGGCTGGGGGCTGGCCCAGCTTCTCCCAGCACAGCTCCAGGCACTTCCCTTGGAGAATCCCAAACACCCTGAGCCACAAAACCCCCACGTCCCACCCTCCCAGCCCTTGGCTGTGCCCAGGAGAAGGCAGGTGTGGGTGAGATGAAGCAGAAGCCAAGCCTTGCATTGTGAAGGGCTCGCACAGCCCAGCCAGCAAACATCACCAGGGATCTGTGGGAAAACCGGGATCCACACGGCAATTCACACTCCAACTGCTGCCTTATCTCCTGCAGCCCTTATCTCGTGTGAGCTGGAGCTGCAGCTATTTTCCTTTCAGCCCAGTCAAAAAATGTGTCAGCTTTATATTTATATATTGGGCCACAATCCCACGGGAAGTTCATTTGCCCAACAGCAGAAATTCTGTCATCGCAGGCATCAGTCAGTCTGGGAATGGGGATCTCCAGAGCAGGCCCAGAAATCAGGGAAAAGGCTTAAAATAACAACCAGGGGAGGATGTGGGAGGCTGAGCAGATGACAGCAGCTCCTTGCTGGCTGCAGATGCGTTTTGAGGTGGTTTGTGGGGCAGGGTCAGGGCTTTGGTGTGACCCCCACTGCTGGGAAGGGTCCCAGCCCACACAAACCACGGCATGGGGAGGGATGGTCCCCATTCTGAATGTCCTGGATGTCCCTGCAGGCCCCAGACAGGGACTGGGGGTCCCCTGGGTGTCACCATGTCCCCACCACCCGTGCCATGGCAGCTCTGGGTGCTGCAGTGCCCCAGGGAGCCTCATCCCACCCCTCCCTGGGGCTCCCAGCTGGCTCTGGGATCACCTGGCCCCGCTGGGATGGGTTGGTGGAGGGGACAGAGACCCCTTTGGGGGCTGTCACTGCCTTTCCCTGCCTCCCAGCTCTGCAGGGGGATTGCACTTCTTCCTTCTCATCCACGGGCTTCCTTTAAGCTTTGAAATGTTCACTTAAGCCTCAAAAAATTCATTTAAGTGTCAGAAAGTTCCTGGGAGCTCTCACGCTGCCCTGGCCATGCACACGGGCTGGGCCGGGTCTCTGTTCTCACCCCATTCCACACCCTCCAGGTGCCAGGAACAAATCCTGTTTTCTCATGGGGACACTCCCAGCACTGAGAGCACCCAGGCTGGGCTGGCAGGATCCTCATCCACCGCCAAACACACCGAGGCCACGCCAGCCCCTTCTCACCTTTTTTAGTCTTGTTTTGTTTTGTTTTGTTTTGTTTTGTTTTCTGAAGAGCAAATCCATTCTGGGCAGGGAAGGGATTGATGGAGAGGGAAGTGGGATGAGGGGATTGGGGCAGAGGATGGGCTGAGGGGGATCAGCAGAGGATGGGTTTGGGATTCAGGCACAGGATGGGTTTGGGATTGAGGCACAGGATGGGCCGAGGGGATTTGGGCAGAAGATGGGATGAGGGGATTCAGGCAGGGGATGGGCTGAGGGGAATCAGCAGAGGATGCGTTTGGGATTGAGGCACAGGATGGGCCGAGGGGATTTGGGCAGAAGATGGGATGAGGGGATTCAGGCAGGGGATGGGCTGAAGGGATTGAGGCAGAGGATGGGCTGAGGGGGATCAGCAGAGGAAGGGCTGAAGGGATTGAGGCAGAGGATGGGCTGAGGGGAATCAGCAGAGGATGCGTTTGGGATTGAGGCAGGGGATGGGATCAGGGGGATCCGCAGAGGAAGGGCTGAAGGGATTGAGGCAGAGGATGGGCTGAGGGGAATCAGCAGAGGATGCGTTTGGGATTGAGGCAGGGGATGGGATCAGGGGGATCCGCAGAGGAAGGGCTGAAGGGATTGAGGCAGAGGAAAGGCTGAAGGGATTCAGGCACAGGAAGGGCTGAGGGGGATTGGGGCAGGGGATGGGTTTGGGATTGAGGCAGAGGATGGGCTGAAGGGATTCAGGCAGAGGAAGGGCTGAAGGGGATTCAGGCAGGGGATGGGCTGAGGGGATTGAGACACAGGATGGGTTTGGGATTGAGGCAGGGGATGGGATCAGGGGGATCAGCAGAGGAAGGGCTGAGGGGGATTGAGGTACAGGAAGGGCTGATGCCCCTGCAGACCCCCAGGCTCTGTGGGACCCCAGGCCCGCAGTCTCTCTTGGTGCAGGGAGGGAGCACGAGGCTGGATGGATGCTGCAATGTTGGGAAGCACAACCCCAGCTCCTCCAGGGCTGACGTCAGGGCAGGCCTGGCCCTGGCTGCCTCACCACGTACCTCATTTTCCCTTATAAGGCCAAGCAGAGCAATAACTCTGCTGGCAAGCAGATCAATAAAAACAGATGGTGGGCTCACAATTAGAGATTAAGCACATACCAGTCCAGAACAAACAGGCCATAAATCAAACGTGAAGGAGGGTATTTATAGTTTAGATCACATTCCTTAATTAATTCAAAATGGCCCAGAAAAGAAAATAATACCAAAGTGCTCTTTTTCTGCTTTGTCCCTGCCTCGCTTTTGCAAGGCTGAATTCTTTCCTTGGGGGGAGCAGGGGCAGCCACAGGACAGAGGGAGGGATGCTCCAGGAGCAGGAATTGCCAGGGAGCAGGGCTGGGGTGAGCAGCCAGGCTCACCTTGTGTGACAATGAGCAGCTGCAGCCGTGGTCCCACACGCTCCTCATGCAGCAATCACTGCTCTGAATTGGCTTTGTCTCCAAAAGGGTGAGGAGCTCCTCACCTGCTGAACCCTGGGGGCTGAAAATTGGAGTTTTCCTGTGTTAAAAGGTGCTGAGCCTCAAACGAGCACCACATTGGATGTGAGGCCTTGGGACAGGCTCCAACACTGAGTGACAGCACTGAGATGGTGGGTGTGGGGTTTGTAGGGGTGTGTGATCTTGGAAACCTCATCTGCCCTCTGTGCCAGGGCTCAGGTGGGGCAGTGCCATCCCCTGGTGGCTTNGCCCCTGGCTCAGCCCCTGGCACAGCCCCTGGCACAGCCCCTGTCACTGCCCCTGGCTCAGCCCCTGGCACAGCCCCTGGCTCACCTCCCACTCCGTGCCCAGGGGCTGCAGAGCCCCCCTGGCCAGCCCAGTGCGGGGTTATTGCCGGGCTGTGCCAATCCCAGGGACACCAACACACCAGGGATCAAATCTGAGCCCTTCAAATGGACCCTGGGAGCTGCTGGAGGAGGCAGCCAGAGCCTGGAAGTGTCCATGGGGCTGGACATGATCCTTGTGGTGACCTGGGAGTGTCCAGAGGACTGGACATTCTCCCTGTGCTGTCCTGGGAGTGCTCACAGGGCTGGACNAAACCTCATCTGCCCTCTGTGCCAGGGCTCAGGTGGGGCAGTGCCATCCCCTGATGGCTTTGGCACAGCTCAGGTGGGGCAGTGCCATCCCCTGGTGGCTTTGCCAGGGCTCAGGTGGGGCAGTGCCATCCCCTGCTGGCCTTGGCACAGCTCAGGTGGGGCAGTGCCATCCCCTGATGGCTTTGGCACAGCCCTGCAGGGGTTTTTGGGGGGTTTGCAGACTCCAGAGCAGGAGGAGCATTCCTGGCCATGAGTCACTCTCAGGACAGCCACCCCAGGGCTCCCTGCCCGCGTTCCTGACCCGGCAGGGCTGAGCTCTGGCCCTGCCCTTATCTCCCATCGGCTGTTTGTGCAATCGATGGGGACAGAGGGGCCGTGCCCGGTGCTCCCTGACGCCGCCCTGCGGTGACATNGACTGGACATTCTCCCTGTGCTGTCCTGGGAGTGCTCACAGGGCTGGACATTCTCCCTGTGCTGTCCTGGGAGTGTCCAGGGGTTGGACACGCTCCCTGTGCTGGTTCTGGAAGTGACCACGGGGCTGGACACTCTCCTGTGTCAGACAGACAGTGTGGGAAATGGATCTGTGGTCTTTAAAAGTCTTTAAAAAGCTTTAAAAGTCTTTAAAAGTCTTTAAAAAGGCCTCTCAAGAGCCCCGTGTGTGGGTCAGGAGAAGAGTTTTTCCAGCAAGACAGGAATGCCAGAGGTGTCCCAGCCACCAGGAATTGGGAGTGCTCAGCACTTGCAGGGGGTGGCTGTCCCCAGGCAGGGCAGTTCCCATCTGGCTGCTTTCATCTGCTGAGAAATCACTGCAGGAATTCTCCTCCAGCAGTTACTCATCATCCTCCTCCCTCCCCCCACCCCAAAAAAAATACCCGACAAAAAACCCAGCCCAACTGTTTTGTCAGTAAATGTGATAAAAATCTCCCCTTCTCGTGGGTTTTTCAAGGTGAAGTTAATCAAAATACTTGCACAATCCTCAGGACAGTGAACTGCCAGGGGTTTTGTGGTGTCCTGGTTGCAGTGGGAGATTTTACATCCATGGAACCTTTGTTCATCCATGGAAATCTTGTTCATCCATAGAAATCTTGTTCATCCATGGAACTGGGGCTGAGAGGCAGAGCTGTCACTCACCCAGATTCAGTCCTTGAAAAAATAGGGAAAATTCCATCCTGAACATTCCCAGATTTGGGGAAAATGGGATTTTTAATGGGAAAACTATCCCAATCCCAGAAAATGGGAGGGATTGCTGTCCCTCACACCTCATCCTAAACACACACATCCCTCAGGCTGAGCTCATTCCCCCCTGGATGAGTGCCTGACCTGCTGCTCCATCCTCTCGGGTCTGCAGGAGGGCTTTGGTCATTCCCTGGGCCCCCATCAGAGAAGTGAGTGAGGGGTTCCTCCTGCAGAGGGACATCCCTGCCTGCAGCAGTGTGACCTGAGATTGCTCAGGAGGCTGTGAGCACTGAATTTTCAGGAATCTGTGAGCAGAGATTTTTTGGGAAGCTGTGACCAGAGATTTTTCGGGAAGTTGTGTCCAGCTATTTTGCCGGAAGCTGTGATCAGAGAATTTTAATGAAGCTGTGACCAGAGATTTTTTGGGAAGCTGTGATCAGAGATTTTTTGGGAAGCTGTGAGCAGATTTTGCAGGAAGCTGCATCCAGAGATTTTTCAGGAAGTTGTGATCACAGAATTTTCAGGAATCTGTGAGCAGAGATCGTTCAGGGAGCTGTGGCAGATCCCCACCGAGGCTGGACCAGGACCTTTGGTGCCACACCTCACGCTGGCCCTGCCATCAGCCCCTCCCTGGCAGCCTGGAGCCGCCTGCCCTGGCCCCAGGGGTGGTTTCACCTCCCGGCGTTGCTCCCGTGGATGGAGCTGTGGCAGTGAATGAAATCCCGCATTTCCCCTTCCCACCGCTGACCTCCATCAGCCCTGCCCGGCCAGGGGAGCCACCTCCACCCGCAGTTTTTACATCCTCAGGAGTTCTGGTGGATGTGGGAGAGCCCTTTTGGCAAGCCGAGAGCCAGGATCCAGAACAAGGTCGTGGTTTTGTTTAGTTTTTTTGTTTTGCTGGGGGTTTTTCAGGCTCTCTAAAGAAACCTGTGCTCCTTTGCTCCTGGAGATCAGCTTTTCCTGCTCCATTGTTCCAGGCTGTTTCCCTTGATGTGCTCTATTTTTGGCACATGCGAGAAGCCCTCACGTCCTCCCCTATCTCTGCACTCGCTGAGGCTCAGTTTAAAATATTTCTG
>VWYE01010235.1:0-18974 GCA_013398995.1 Alaudala cheleensis | reverse complement strand
TGTCCTTGTCCCTGTCCCCCCCTGCCCCGCACCCACAGGACCGGCTGGTGCTGCTCTGGGTGACCACGGCAGGTGTGGAATTAATTAATGAGAGATTGGCAATTAATTAATCTGCCCGGAAATTACAGCACGAAGGGAGTTTCTGTCGCCCCTCTCACTGCTGACTGTCGTGTCCTGGTGATGCTCGGCTGTGACCAGCGCGTCCCTCCCCAGCCCCGTTCTGGGGGTCCAGAGACCTGTCCCCTCCCCCATTTTCAGTCCCAATCCCAGTTTTGATTCTGGCCCAGGAGCTGGAGGGGTCCCTGGGGGTGACACGGTCCAGGGGACCCCAGGGATGATGGCTTTGTCCAGCAGGAGGGAAATGCAGAGGAGCGAGGGGGGGGTCTCTGCATTCCCACCTCAGCAGCCCCCAGGTACCCCCTGTTGCCCTCAGCCCATAAAGAGAGTGGGCCAGTTATTAATTAATTATTAATTACTCCTCGGGCGAGGTGAGTGACATCAATCCTCCCAGCGCTGCTGGTGGCTGCTCCTGGCGTGCCCTGGCCTGGGGACCAACAGGGCTCAAGGTCCTGAGCCTCTGCTTGGAGCTTTTCCTCATCTTCAATTACCCCAAAATCTCCCCAGAGCAGGAGTTTTTCTTTCCTAACGTGAGGAGTTGCAGGGGGTCAAGGAAACTGAGGCAGAACCCCCCAAAATTCCTCTTAGGGGACACAAATCCCAACAAAATATGATTTTGGAGATGGGGACAGGACACACTGAGCTCGTGACATGGAGGGGGATTGAAATGGGTTTTCCTGCTTTGCTCCAGCCACTCCTGATTTGATTCCTAGAAGCAATTCCTTTCAGTCTCCCCAAAAAACAACTTCCAGGCAGCCAAGTGGAGTTTTTTTTTCCTTAGAAAACAGCAAGTGAAAAAACAACTCTGGCTGCTCTGAAACTCCAGGGTGAGCGATGCCAAGCTCGGCATCCCCTTTCCAGCCCAGTTTGGATGATTTGATGGTTCCCAGGCTGTTGGCAGTGGAGGAGGATGGAGAGGGAAGGCTGGAACCCATCCAGGTATCCTGGGATAACTCGTGCTTTGGAGCCATCCCTCCTTCCTGCTCCATCCCATCCCAAACCCACAGCCACGGAGTCCTTAAATCCCCCCGAATTTCCCCGGGGGAACAAACCCTCCCAGTCCCTCTGAGGGGCCTGACTGGGCCAGTTTGAGGCAGGACCCTTTCCTTGGGGGTGCTTTTGGGGACGCTGCTGTGCCCAGGGAGGGGCCATGGGATGTCAGAGCACCCGCGGACCCACAGGTGCCCACCTGCCCCTCCTTGAGCTCCCGGAGCTTCAATCCTGGTTGATAACCCGGCAGTGGGGCTCCGAGCTTGGATCCCGGCGGGATTTTCCCTGCCCAGCCCTCGGTGTCACCTTCCCCCGGCCGGGTCATTTTACACCCGGGTCACCTTTCCGGGCAGGTGACCTTTGAGTCTGGCGGCTCCGGGGAGGGAGCTCATTAAAGCAAATGAGTCTGGAGGATGGAGATGCCGGATTAGCTCAGCTCGGGAAGTCAGGCAGAGCTGGAGAGCGACAAAAGGAAAAATAGGATTTATCTGGAGCCTCCGTCCTGTGGCAGGACTGGCTCTGGCTGATGAGGATCCCCCAAGGGATGAGGCTTGTGCCAAAGCGAGACCTTCCTGAAATTCCCTGGCTTTCTGCAGGAAATTTGGGTGGAAATCAGCCCTGCCCATGATGTTTCTTTTCCTGACAGTTTGTACCTCACTTTGTTCTTTGGGAATTTGGGTTTAAAACCCACCCAAACGCTGATTGTCCTTCCCCCTGCAGGATGTGGTGTTCTCACCCCATTTCACAGAGTTTTCCATAAAACAGGGCTGGGTTCTTCCCATCCACTGTGTTTTCCAACCGGGCAGAGTTTTGGGGAGTGTGGCTGTAAAAAAATCCCTGGGTTGGCACCACGGATTCTGATTCTGTCCCTTTTTGTCCCTGGGGCTGAGGGACACAAGGTGCCACCTTGTGCTGGGGGAATGTGACCCTCTGATCCATCCGGGGTCCCCCAAAACCAGGGACTGACATGAGGATGAAGGGGAATGGAATGTCCTGAGTGGGAAGGGACCCACGAGGTGATGGCAGTGACAAAGTGACCCTTTCTGGGAGAATCCCAGGAGCGTGGCTGGGGCTCTGCTGGGGGCTGTGCATCCCCTCAGTGGAGGGAAAACTCCCCCAAATCCTGCTGGAGTTTCCCTGCAGGGCAGGAGGGGAGGTTTGACAAAATGTTTTTTTGGGAGAGAAGGAGACTGCCTGTGTCACCATGGGAGGTTTGAATCTGCCACTCCCAAATCCCTCCGTGTACCCCCACTGCCAGAGGTGTGCTCAAATTTGCCATTTTATTAAAATCCCCATTTTTAATTGCAGTTTATCGAGCCCTTTCACCCCGTGTTTTTCCAAGGCTGGAGTTCAGTCCCTTTTTGGCAGCTCTGGAGAGAGAAGGGTGCTGGGAAGGGCAGGAGGGTGCTGGGAAGGGCAGGAGGGTGCTGTGGATGTCACTGGAGCGAGGACAGAAAAGCCACTGGTGCAGGAAAATCCGGCTGCTGGGCAACGTGTGCAGGAGCAGGTAGGGAGGGAGCAACAGTGACCTCTGGAATTGGAACTCAGGGACCAGCAACTCATTCCCAGTGGGAATGTTTGTTCCTCTTCCTCACCAAACTCACCAGTGACTGTTTTCTGCCTGTTGGTTAAAGCAGGGATTTGGGGGAGCAGATTCCCTGTTGGTTTGTGTGGCTGAAATCAGAATCCATTATTTATTCTCCACTTTCCAATAACCTCATGGCATCGTTATCAGTACCAGGGCAGCATCTGCCCCACGGAGTTGGAAATTTTCCTTACAAATTCCAGCCGTGGCTGCTCTGAGCTGGTTCCCAGGGCAGGGGGGAGCTCTTGCTCCTGGAATTTCATCCAGCAGCTCTGCCTGTTCCCCCAGCTCCCCCAGGATTTTGCTTCTTTTTCACCTTCAGTTTCAGGAAGAAAAATCTGGGTATGATTTTTGGGTTAGGGGTGATTTTTGTTGTTTGAGTCATTTTCAGTCGCCACAATGGCATCGATGTGAGGATGAATCTCATCCACTCAATCATCCCAAACCTTCCCTTTGAGTATTTAAAAGAGGAATAATTGGGAAACTGTTAGAAAATAGGGGTGGTTGGGCATTGCAAGGTTTTTCTTTGCATGGATGATGGAATTTTGGTTTTCTCAGATTGTCCAGGGGGACAAGGAAGGGGAAGGTGAGCAGTGGTGATGTCTTTCCTTTAGTATTTGAGGCATAAAAGAATCATGGAATGGTTTGGGTTGGAAAACCATTGGACCACCCCTCTGCCATGGACAGGGGAACTTCCCATGAGTCCAGGTTGGGTGGAGATCTCAATTAAAAGATGGAAAGTGCTGTTTCCCATGGAGAACTCACACCGAGGGGAGCCTGAGCCTGGCTGGGATGGAGAGTCACCTCTGCAGGACCTTGAGGGCTTTTGGAGGTCATTGGTGGCCACGTCCTGTGGCCAAGAGTCACCCAGGGAGTCCTGCAGGAGCCATCCTGAGACCAAAAGTGCCTCTTTCTCCCCAGCTTGGGAATCCCTGTGTATTTTTTCTTTTTAAAGAAAGGAACCCCAAAAACAAAGCAGGCTGCCAGGTATTTTTATTTCTTTATTTTAGGTCTGAAATGCCCAAATTTGGGTCTGAAGTCCCTCTCCCCCCTCGGGAACCCTTCCAGACTCCCATTGTGCACAGCATGGATGGGTTTATTTGGGAATGGGAAAAGAACCTCCCACGAGTCCTTGTTTTTTTGGGCTGTGCCTGGAGGAGGAGCCGTGATCCTCATGGAATGGTGTATGGGCAGGGTGGGTGAAGGGAGTTCCACAGACCACCAAACCCCCAAATTTTCTCTTCTTCTCCTTGTTAGAGACACGATGAGGAGGCCGTGATTGACCAGGGCAGGACGAGCAACGTAGTCAACATCCACTATGAGAAAGAGGAGCTGGAAGGTGAGATCCTGCTGGGATCCTGCTGGGATCCTGCTGGAGGGGCCACCAGGCACCGGGAAAAAGTCCCTGCAATGTCCCTTGCCCGGTGTCACATCAAGAGCAGCAAAACCTGTCGTGGTTCTTGATTAAACAACAAATTATTTATTTAGTTTTTAATGTGATGGCTTTTAAAGCCCTGGTGGAGGCCCCAGTGTGAATTGTGTCCATGGGGTTGGATAATTCCCATCTGCTTTTCCCACAGCAGCTGCTCCCAGCTTGGAGAGGGCAGGAGGATCATTTGATGTGGTGCAGATTCCCTGTTTTCCTCCAGGATTTCATCATCATGGGACTCCTTTGATCTTTCCTTGTCCCTTTCTGCCACAGAAAGATTTCAAAATTATAATTATTGTATTATCTCCTGCTTAATGAGCAAATATGAGGGTTGTTGGTGGTGTTGTTGTCCAGCCCAAGCTGGAATTTGAGAAGGGTTTTGGTGCTTTCAGGGCACGTTTAGGTGACCCCAAACCATCCCTTGGTGCAAAGCTTGAGTCAAATGGGCTTAGAAAACAGGACAAGTCTGGGAAAGTCAGGGATCCACCAAATTTACATTAAGGGCAGTCAGTGAGGGATTTTTGGGGTGCCCTTTGCGGAGCCTTGACGATCCCTGTGGGTCCCTTCCCACTGAGGAGCTCCCCTGTGGCTCTGTGGTTTCCTCCTGGGATGGGGGCTGAACCACCAGTGATTCCCAACATTCCCATTTTCCCAGGCCACCGGACGCTGTACGTGGGCGTGCGGATGCCGCTGGTGCGCCAGAGCCACCGGCACCACCGCGCCCACAGCCAGAAACACCGCAGGCGGGAGCGGGAGAAGGACCCGGCCCCTGCCGAGCAGNCCTCCATCTTTGTCCTCTTTACCTCTCTATTAAAAATTTAAAAACTCCACTTTTCACCCTGTGATATATTAGTTATTATTTTAATTACACTTTGTTGGTTTGCATTTCTTTTTTCAATGTCAGCAGCTTTAGATCAAAGGCACTGAGGTATTTTTTGGCTTTGTTTCAAGACCCTTGGACCTCTTGTGAGGGTCTCGAACCTCCCAGGGCACCCAAAGGGGAGTCCCGGGCTCCGACACATTTATGGCAACATCCAGTCAGTCAGATCTCCTTCTTTAAAACGTCCTTCTCCCCGTACCAGCTCACTCCATCCCCTCCCTGTCAGTCCCTGGTACAAAGCCTCACCTTTTCTGTCCCCTGCACGACCTCCTGTCCCTGGCTCTTCACAGCACACTCCAACTGTGACTCCAACTGAGCTGCAACTGTAACCCAGCCCAGCCAGCTCAGTCTTTACCACACCCATAGCTGGGAGAGCAAGGCTGTCCCCACTCTAGGATAATTAACACAGCTGCAATACATCAGAGGCAAGATTACCTTTAGTGCCAACTCTGTTTCTCCACATGATCTTTACCTGTCTTGCCACAGAAGTCCTGCTGGGGTGGCCACCATGGGACTTTCCAACCAGGTCCCTGTGGATACTTTTCATGGCTGTTTTACCGAAAAAAAGTGTTTGGGGTTTTTTGTTTGTTTGTTTTTGGTTTTTTTTAGCAAGATTCCTCTTTCCCCAAACTTTTCTCTGGTTTTGGAGTTAAATCTATAGTGGGTTTGGGGATCCTGGTGTAAAGCTGGAGGTGTGGGGAAGGTTTTTTGTCCATCCTTATGGAGGCTCCACCTTCCCCGTGGCTCTGTGAGAGCCCAGGGAGAGCTGTGGGAGAGGGGCCAGGCCAGCATTTATGGATTGACTGGTCCCCGTGTGATGCCACTGGAATGTGAGGGTGCCGGGATGGATCCAGGCTCAGTAATGGGATGGGGAATCTCCTCCTGTCCCCAGACACCCCATCCCAGCGGGTCCAGTTCATCCTGGGCACGGAGGAGGATGAGCAGCACGTCCCCCACGACTTGTTCACGGAGCTGGATGAGATCTGTGTGAAGGAGGGGGAAGATGCCGAGTGGAAGGAGACGGCCAGGTAAATCCCTGGGATGTGGGAATGGCAGGAAGCTGCATCAGGAGGGGTTAGATTGGATAATGGGAAAAGGTTTTTCCCCTACTGGAATAGCTCCCTAAGGATTGGTCACAGCCCCAAGGCTGCCAGAGCTCCAGGAACGTTGGACAAAGCTCTCTGGGACCGGGTGGGATTTTGGGGTGTCTGGGCAGGGCCAGGGATTGGACTTCATGATCCTTGTGGGTCCCTTCCCACTCAGGAGATTCCATGGTTCTAGAGGTCAGGGAATGCTTGGACCCTGGGATTTGGGGATTAGTGGGATTTTCAGGGTTATCCTGGGCCAGAAGTTGGACTTGATGGTATTTGTGGTTCCTTTCCAATTCCAGGGTTTCCATGATCATGTGATCCTCATAGGTCCCTTCCATCTGTGGATATTCCATTATTCCAGAGGCCAGGGTCACTGCTCTCAGTGGGATTGTTGGGGTGCCCTGCACAGGGCCAGGGGTTGCACTCTGTGATCCCTGTGGGTCCCTTCCAGCTGAGGCTATTCCATGATCCCTGCTGCCAGTGGCAGGAGTCCCCGTTCTCTGGGATGTGGAACTTTCCCATCTCCAGGAACCTCCTCCTGCCACCCCACAGTTTTATTCAAGGGCTTACAGGGCTGGAGCTGTCACAGGCTGGGAATGTTTTCATGCCCTGACAGTTGATATTAGAGTCAAAAAGAGAGCTGAGGCCGGGCAGCTGCTTTGGAAAGTTGTTTATTCTATTGTTATCTCTAAAAGTTCTCTCTGTCCAGCATGAAGTTTGCAGAAAGCCAGAAAAGTGAGATCTGAACCACTCACAACTACACCTTTACTTTTATAATCTAAATTACGTTAACAATTTTGAGTACCAATAACCATTACCCATGTCAGACAGTGAGACTTCACCTTAACCCCATCACAAGAAGGCCCTCACCCTTGCAAAGATGGAGGGGAAGAAGAAGCAGGAAAAGGACAACAGACACCCCCAAATTCCTCCATCTTTGCCCCTTTCTATCTATATATTAAAATCTAAAAATTCTCCTTTTCACCCTGTGACATAATAATAATAATTATACCAATTAACCCATGTGGTCTGCATATCCTCTCTCAGATGTGGCAGTTTTTCCAGGGGATGAGATCAAAGGCAGAGGTATTTTAGGCTCTGCCCCTCAGGGTCTCGAGCTTCCAGGAGCAACCAAAGGGGTGACCCAGGTTCCCACAGAGCTGTCACCCTGAATTTTTAGGCCTTTTGATAAGTTGTATTTTAAAATCAGTTTCTCATAGTTTTTCATGTAAATAACAGTAGTTTTTCTAACTAACTTTGATGTTTACATTCTTTCTAGTGAGATAGATTTTCTTGACAAGCATTTTATGCTAACCACTGTGTGTGGAGAGGTGGAACCTTTTCCCACCAATCTTTACCTGTTTTTTCTTTTGTATAAATATCTGTAGATTGTTTCTATTAAACTCTCTTCTTTTTCCCCTTGTGATTGCTGTGTGTCGTGCCATTATTTTGTGTAACAGCGTGACACAGAGCTGCTTTTTTTTTTTTGTCTGCTTTTTTTTCCACAGGTGGCTGAAGTTTGAGGAGGACGTGGAGGATGGGGGTGAGCGCTGGAGCAAGCCCTACGTGGCCACGCTGTCCCTGCACAGCCTCTTTGAGCTGCGCAGCTGCATCATCAATGGCACGGTGCTGCTGGACGTGCGCGCCACCAGCGTCGAGGACATCGCCGGTACGTGGGGACCTGGCCCCGGGGTGCTGGGGAGGATGGAACGGGACAGCCTCGTCATTACACCTGGTGAAAAGGCTGTGACAATGTGAGATCTATGAGCAAGGTAGAAATGAAGGCCAGCTTTGACATCTAAGGAGGCAAAAGCTGGTTCATGGATGACTGGGGAACAATAGCTCAGCTGACCACAGAAGAATCCCCCATGATTAAACAATACCTTAACAAACTAAAAGGAATGCTGGAAAGTCCAGTGGTTGAAGGAGACCCTGCCAACATGGCAAGGAACGAAAAAAGTTTTTGGAAGTGGATTTTAAGGTTTAACATGTAGCAAATATGGTAATGTAGTAACCCCTATGGGCTATATGTAAATTCTGTAGGATTTCGTGTCTTGTGCTGATTGGTCACTGTGAATCAGAATATTCTGGATGGGATGAGATATAATGTATTGTAACAAGATTTTAGCTCTCTCTTGCTTCTACTCTTCCTCCTGCTTGCTCTTTCTCCTTCTCTCTCTCTCTTTCTCTGGGGCTCACTCATAGCTGTGGCTGGCAGCTTGAGTGACCCCCCTTTGCCCACCACCCTTGCAATACATTGCACGTTCAAAGAATTGCTCTGGACTTCAGAGATCTCTCGTTACCATCCCGGAACCACTCTGACTTCCCTACACTAGGAAATCCCACCCCAGGGATCAGGGGTTCCACCTGTCCCGATGGGGTTTCTGGGATGGGAGCGGGGTTTGGGTGTGCAGCTCTCGCTGGCAGTGTGGGGTCCGTCAGAAAGTGATTTTTGGGTTAGAGGGTGACTGGAAAAAGTTCTGCAGGGGAAAGGAAAATGTTCTGCAGCAAAGAGGGAGAATATTCTGCAACAAAGAGGGGGAATATTCTGCAGTAAAAAGGAAGAATGTTCTGCAGCAAAAAAGAAGAACGTCCTGCACATTTTTGAGTGTTTCAGGACCTGGTTCTTCAGCTCTCCCTTAGAGCTGACCCTTGTTCAATAATGACTCATTCCAAGCCATTTCCTCACATTACACTGATTTCATTTTCTCTCCACATCTGGGGTTCAGGGCTTTAATGGCAGAGAGGCTCTGGCAGGGCAGGGTCACGCTCTGACCTCGTGTCCCTGTCCCACCCAGACCTGATCCTGGCCCAGCAGGAGCCGTCGCCGGAGTTTGACGAGCGCACGCGGGCCAAGGTTCGGGAGGTGCTGCTGAAGAAGCACCACCACCAGAACGAGAGGAAAAGGAACAACCTCCTGCCCATCGTGCGCTCCTTCGCCGATGTCAGCAAGAAACAGGACCTGCTTGAGAAGCCAGGTGAGGTTCTGTGGGGTTTGGGACCAGGTGAGGTTCTGTGGGGTGCAGAGCCACGTGAGGTTCTGTGGGGTGTGGAACTGGGTGAGATTCTGCAGGGTTTGGAGCCAGGTGAGGTTTTGTGGGTTTGAAGCCAGGTGAGGTTCTGTGGGGTGGGGAACCAGGTGAGGTTCTGTGGGGTATGGAGCCAGGTGAAGTTCTGTGGGTTTGGAGCCAGGTGAGGTTCTGCAGGGTTTTAGCACCAGCTGGAGGTTTCTGTTAGGATTTGACACCAAGTGAAGCTTTGTCCAGGAATTTGCGCTGGGTGAAGTTTTCTCCCAGGGCTTTAGCACCAGGTGACGTCTTTTGCCTGTCTTTAGCCTGAGGTGAATGTTTCTCCAAGGATTTGACACCAGCTGAAGGTTTCTCCAGGCTTTGGCACCACATGGGGGTTTCTGGGTGACTTTGTCCCCATTAGACTTGTTCTGGTCAATAACAAACACCTCAACTCCTCCTTTCCTCTCTTTCTCCGTGTCTTTCTCTTCCCTCCCAGCCCAAACCCTCACCCCTCACCCTTCTCCCACCACTGCAGAAGCTAAAAACGGGGTGACCCCTGAGGCCAGTGCCATGGACCTGAGCAAGGTGAGACCCCTGTACCTCTCCCACACCTCCAGGGGAGTGAGAGAGACCCTGGGGGGCCCTGAGGGCTTCGTTTTGGGGGGATTCTCTGAGAATGGCTGGTCCTGCCCAGGCGGAGCTGCACTTCATGAAGAAGATTCCCAGCGGAGCGGAGGCGTCCAACGTGCTGGTGGGAGAGCTGGATTTCCTCCACCAGCCCCTCGTGGCCTTTGTCCGCTTGACCCCAGCTGTGCTCCTGTCGGGAATGACGGAAGTTCCCATCCCAACAAGGTCTGGAGGAGAAGCATGAACTTTTTATTTAAAAAAAACCCCAAACCCACTTGAAATTTGCCCATGATTTGGGGTCCAAGGGAACAAGTGGGAGCTGCATGTTTCTCCCATGCTGCTCCTTCCCTGCTGGGTCTTTGAAACTTATGGACCAATTTTAATGAAATTGGCCCCAAAATGATATTTCTGATTGGTTTTGGTGAACAATTCAGCCCAAGGAGGAGGCGAAGAACCAACATGTTCCCCCTGGAGGTCCCAGGGTTTTCCCTGGGTGCCCTTGGAGTGAAGCCACGTTCCCCTCTCTCAGTTTGGTTTTCCTTTTTCAGGTTCCTGTTTGTTTTGCTGGGGCCAGGAGGAAAAGCCCATCAGTACCACGAGATTGGCAGGTCCATGGCCACCACCATGACGGATGAGGTGTGATGAGATAAGGGGGATCTGGGGGTCACTTTGGGGGTTCTTCACCATTCCCTGTCCCTGGAGCAGTGAGGATTTGCTGTCCCAGCCCTTCATGTGCACCCCAAACCAGGCAGATTTACATCACCCCAAATCCTGAGGGTTTGAATCCCCTCTGGGTGCCTCCCACACCCCATCCTTCCCTACAGGGTACCCAGGACATTGTCCCCAGTGGTGGCATTGCCAGGCCAGAGGAACGTCTCACCTTTAGGCCAATGCCTCCAGAGTGGCCATGGGGGGTAGGGCTGAAATCCCAGCCAGGATTCATCCTGCACCTCATCCTTCCCCCATCCAGGGCTGGCACCACCCCAGTGGTGGCATTGCCAGGGTGGTAGAACTTCTCCTCAAAGCCATGAGGGACAGTGACCTCATGGAGGAGATGATTACAAGCACCACAATGTCCAGATTGTTCCTGCTGGGGGAACATTTCCAGCTGCCATTTCCAGCAGGAGATTTGGGGAAGATGATCCTGACGTAGCCAAAGGGGAGCTGCCCTGGTGAGGGCACCTGGGGTGGGTCGTGCTCTCACCTGGGGTGGGTCATGCTCTCACCTGGGGTGGGTCATGCTCTCACGTGAAGTTCTCCTCTGGGCAGGTTTTCCACGATGTTGCCTACAAAGCCAAGGACCGGGCTGACCTGGTTGCTGGCATCGATGAGTTCCTGGATCAGGTCACGGTGCTGCCACCAGGAGAGTGGGACCCATCCATCCGAATTGAGCCCCCCAAAAATGTCCCCTCCCAGGTGGGTGCTGCCAGGGGGATGGGTGGCATAGCAACCCAAACACTGGTAAACTTGGAATTTCCAGTTTGGCACAGTCATGCCCAGGCCAGGAGCAAAACAAGCTGGTGGTTGATTTTGAAAAATACCTGTTTTGAGCTGAATTCTGTGTTCACAGGAAAAGAGGAAGATGCCAGGAGCTCTGGATGAGAGTTCTTCCCACAGCAAGCCAGAGAAACACAGCGGTCCTGAACTGGAGCGCACTGGGAGGTGGGAGCTCTCCTGGTTTGGGGCCTTCTCCTGTTTTGCCTCCAAAATCTGAGCAGGCACCTCTCCTTCCAGCAGCTTTTGGGGTCATGTGGTTCAGTGGAAGGGCTCCATGTTGCCACCTTGGTGCCCTGGGCTGGGCAGGAGGAAGATCTGGGAAATGAGGAGGTCTGGGAGGGTGGAGGATCTGGGCAGGTGGAGGATCTGGGCAGGTGGAAGATCTGGGCAGGTGGAAGATCTGGGCAGGCGGCACACCTGGACAAGGGCAAGATCTGGGAACTGAGGAGGTCTGGGAGGGTGGGAGACCTGGGCAGGTGGGCCCAGACCAGCACACTTGGGTTTCCTGGCTTTGGGGCAGGGGCAGGTCTGGGAACACCTCCAGAGCATTTTCTGCACAAAGGGAACCAAAGGTGCTCTCCCAAGAGAACAGCCTGGCTTTCCCTCCCCGCAGGCTCTTTGGGGGCCTGGTCCTGGACGTGAAGCGCAAGGCCCCGTGGTTCTGGAGTGATTTCCGCGATGGTCTGAGCTTGCAGTGCCTGGCGTCCTTCCTGTTCCTGTACTGTGCCTGCATGTCCCCCGTCATCACCTTCGGGGGGCTGCTGGGGGAGGCGACCCACGGCCACATTGTGAGCTCCTCTCTCTGTCGGGAGTGTGGGGAGGGGGAATCGCCCCAAACTGAGCCCCCTGCACTGGTGGGAAGGGTCCCTGCCCACGGGGAGTGTTTGGAGCCCAAACCAGTCCCTGCCAACCCAACCTGCTGGTCCCTGCCAACCCATAATCTTTGAAATCTCTTGGCTGCTGTGAACTTCCTTTGGGTTTTTTGGGGGGTTTTCCATGATTTGTTTACTCCCTGCTCCCTCTCTTCCCTGTCAGAGCGCCATGGAGTCGCTGCTGGGAGCATCCATGACGGGCGTGGTTTATTCCCTCTTTGCTGGCCAACCCCTCACCATCCTCGGCAGCACTGGACCTGTCCTGGTCTTTGAGAAGATTCTCTACAAATTCTGCAAGTGAGATGTTTGTCTTCTATTTTTTGGGGAATTTTTTTTTCCTTTTTTTGGGCAGGGAGATGTTTTTCTTCTCATTTTCTCAGTGGGAGTTGTCAGATTTAAGTTGTTTGCTGGGTCACAGAGGTCTCATGCTGCTGCTGTCACACAGGAAGGGTGAGAGCCCTTGGGCTTGGGGGCCATTTGGGTTTTTGGCTCGGGGTCATTTCAGGATTTTGAGGTTAAAATGAAGCAGTGGGAGGAGGAGGAACCAGAGGCTCTGGATGGATGCACACAGAAGGTGAGACAAGTCACTCTGGTTTGGGAATGAGAGGGGGTTTGTTTTCCACTTAGTACAAAGCTTTTAAACCTGTTTTTTGCTGGAAGAGGAAATATATTTTGCCCAAATATCCGTGTAGTTTTCAATTGCAATATTTTGAGTTTTGGGGATTGTATTGAACACGTTGGAGCTGGGAAATCGCTCTTTTCTATGACAGTCCTTTCATCTTGGAGACTTTGTGTGGGATGAACCCCCTCACTAGAATTGAACTTCTCATCAGCCCCAAGCTGACTGTAGGTGACCAGGGCAAACCCAGCTGGTTTTGGTGTCAGGGCTCTGGAGGGTGAATTCTCAGCCTTCAAAGCACTAAGACAACATTAATTAATGCTAATTAAACACTTTGCTTCTCCACACATACCCTGCAACCTCAAGGCCATGGAAACCTCAATTACCACCTGCAGCCTCCACACACTCCCACATTGCTCCTAATTTTCTCTGGAGAAAGGCTTAGGCTCTGAGGCCTGTGCTGGCCTTTTTCCCATGAGTTTCTGTGTTTTCCCAGGGAATACACACTGTCCTACCTGTCCCTGCGGACGTGCATTGGGCTCTGGACTGCGTTCTTCTGCGTGGTGCTGGTGGCCACGGACGCCAGCTCCCTGGTGTGCTACATCACCCGCTTCACCGAGGAGGCCTTCGCCTCCCTCATCTGCATCATCTTCATCTACGAGGCCCTGGAGAAGCTGAGCCACCTGCGGGAGACCTTCCCCGTGCACATGCACAGCAAGCTCGACCTCCTCACCATTTATTAGTGGGTGTTCTCCTCCTCACCCCTCGGCTGGTGCCTCCGGGCGTGTCCTGGTGCTGCTCCCTCAGCCCTGTCCTGGTTTCCCCCCCTCCAGCTGTAAGTGCGAGCCCCCGGCTCATCCCAGCAATGAGACCCTGCGGTTCTGGCGGAGCAATGGGATCAACGTGTTGGGAATCACCTGGGGAAACCTCACAGTGACTGTAAGTGCCCTGGGCCACCAATTCCCCAGGGGCGTTCACTGGTGCCAAAGCCACCGTCTTCAGGTGACTTTGGGGCTTCAAAGGGCTCTGAGAAGTCTCTGCTGCAATCTCATGAGTACTTTTAACCTGCTTGATCCTGGGAAGGAGAGCCCCCCTTGCCCAGCCCACCTGGCCCAGCTCACTTTGTCCCCCACCTCAGGATAAGAACTGTCCCCCTCAGCTGACTTTTGAGACCTCGACCAAGGTTAAGGGAGTGCTTTGATTGTTGGAGCATTTGGAGGACTGAAGTTCCTGCCTGAGGGCAGTGATTGGCTCCGTTAATTGGTTCCTAATGATGCGGGCCCTGCTGTCTGTAGGGTCTTGCATAAATTTGCATGTCGGAGCAGCCCCACAGGGACAGTCCCTGGAAGCAGAGCCCAGGTGTGGGATGGCAGCTCTTTGGGAATCTCCAGCCTGTTTTGGGCGTGTCCTGAGAGCCCTGATTGCAAAGGGATGATTTGTCTCTTTTTCCATCCCATGATTATCCCAGCCCTCCTTTCCTGTTCCCTCTTTTTCCGCAAATTTCCAGCTTTTCCTTCCCCTCCAGTGCTTTCCTCAGCCCTGTTGGAGCAGAGGATGTGCCGTGGGTCTGTGGTGTCCCACCAATTCCCCTCTGTGTAATTCCATCTCCGTGTATTACTTGTTCAGCTGCTGCTGCCCCTTAAATACATTTGCATATGTTAATGTAAATATATTTACATATATTTACGTAAATATAGCTACATATATTTCGGTAAATCTATTTACACTGATATATTTCTAATATATTAATATATTGGTATTTATAACTTCTGTGGCAGCTGCAGGGTCAAGGATCTTGCACCAAGACCCTTGGTCCCCCCACATTATCCCAGTTTTCCCCCGTGTCCTGATGCTCTGTTTCCCCAGGAATGTCGCTCTTTGCACGGGGAGTTCCAAGGACCTGCCTGTGGACGCAACGGCCCCTACGCGCCCAACGTCCTCTTCTGGTGCTGCATCCTCTTCTTCTCCACCTTTGTCCTGTCGAGTTTGTTGAAGAAGTTTAAAACCAGCCGTTACTTCCCAACCAGAGTAGGTAGAAGGCGGTGGCCCGTGGCAGACTCCACGCTCCTTTCCCAAAATGCCGTTCCCGGAGCACTGAAGGATTGGCCACCGCTCAGTCAGGCTGGGAAAGGCTGACCCTGGATATCCTTCCCTCATTTCCATGAGTGCAGAGAGGCTGTAGCATTCCCCACCTGCCTCACGACCTGTTTCAGGGTGATGTTTTTTTGGCTCAGCTCTTCCAAAGTTATTTATTTCTTTTCCCCTTCTGAGCATCATTTGCTGGAGTGGCATTCAAATGAGGAGTTGCCATGGAAAGACAGGAATGAATGATGCCTCAGTGCCTTATTACCCATTTTACCCAGAAGTGTGGCATCTTTCCTCATTTTTAGTATTTTCCTTAATGTCTGAATTAAAATCTGAATTTCGTCCCTAATTAAACTCTTTCTACTGTCCCACACCAGATCTCCAACACGGCAGCAATATCCACCCAAGGGAATTGGCTGCATGTCCTCGGAGTGGTGGGATTTTAGGGATTAACCAGTCCAAACGTTCTGGGTGTCCCCAGGTTTCCCATCTCGTGTCCTGGCCCCTCTCAGGTTGAGTTTCTCGCCCCAGGTCCGATCCACAGTGAGTGACTTTGCTGTGTTCCTCACCATTGTCATCATGGTGCTCATCGACCTTGGGATCGGGATCCCATCCCCCAAGCTCCACGTCCCCCACGTGTTCAAGGTAATGGGGTTGGGGATTGGTGGAGAAGGCTTTTGGCACCTCGGGTGCCACAAGGTGATGGCAGGGCTGGGCTGGAGGAGGTGCTGGTGGTGGAATCACCTCCTCTGCCACATCCAAGAGCATCAATTTGTTCCTGTCTTTTGGGAAGACAGCCCCAAGGGGAGAGGGGACTCTGGGACAGAGGACACTGGCGCAGCAGGGCCCCCTGGGAGAGGGTGACACAAAGCCGGGGCTGGGCAATGCTTGGACACAGGAAAGGAGGGGATTGGAGGCCAGGGAAGGGTTTGGGCTGGGAGCTGACCCTGCCGTGTGTTGCAGCCCACCAGGGACGACCGTGGGTGGCTCATCAACCCCATTGGGCCCAACCCCTGGTGGACAGTATTGGCCGCGCTCATCCCGGCCCTGCTCTGCACCATCCTCATCTTCATGGACCAGCAGATCACCGCTGTCATCGTCAACAGGAAGGAGCACAGGCTCAAGGTGAGGGGGTCACCCCGTCCCCAGCCCCCTGGGGTGGGACAAGCTCCTGTCCCAAACGCTTTGGGAAGGTTTGGGATCACACCAGGCTGTTTGGCAGAAGCTCTCCTGGATGCAGGGAGGGGATGACGACTTTTGGGAGCAGCAAATGAGTCTTGGACTGATGTAGAAGGGTGGTTTTTCTTTTTTTTCAAATGTCAGTGGCAGTTGGGGAAGGGATCTCAATGAGCTCCAGGGGTCACCCAGAGCCATGTCCTACCAGTATGTGGTGGGAATTTCTTTATGAATGAAAAAAAAATCAATTTTTAAATTATTTCTGAGAAGCACAGATGGTACAAATCCTCCAGACCCCACTCTGTCTGATCCTGATGGATTTTCATGCAAGACGTGAAATCCGTGTTTGATCCCAGTTCTTATTCCAAACCTTATTTAAATTTCCCAGAAGCTGACTTATGCTTCAGCGTATGCTTTGAGTCCCACCTGTGCTGTTGTCCTGGTCCCTGAGGGCTGCTCCTGTCCCACTTTTGCTCCCCACAGAAAGGCTGTGGGTACCACCTGGACCTGTTCATGGTGGCCGTGATGCTGGGGGTGTGCTCGGTGATGGGGCTGCCCTGGTTCGTGGCCGCCACCGTGCTGTCCATCACCCACGTGAACAGCCTCAAAGTGGAGTCTGACTGCTCCGCGCCCGGCGAGCAGCCCAAGTTCCTGGGGATCCGGGAGCAGAGGGTCACGGGCCTGATGATCTTCGTGCTCATGGGCTGCTCCGTCTTCTTCACCTCCGTGCTCAAGGTAAACACGGGAGGATGGAAAGCGCCTGGTGGCCCACGGGAGGTTTGGGAGGGGGTGCAGAATTGGGGCCTCTCTCCCCAAGGAGGTGATGGCAAAACCAGGATGGGAACCAGCCCCGGTATGGGGCGCTCAAGCCAAGCAAACAAGACAAATCCCTTAATTCTCAGGTGTCCTCCAGACCCTCTGTAGAAAGAGGGATCCTGGCTGGATCCCACCAAAGCTGGACTATCCCTGCCCTTCCCAGCTGGATTGGAGAGAAAATAGAGCAGAGGTTCATGGCTTGAGATAGGGACAGGGACAGTTCCCTCACCAATCATGATCATGGGAAAACAGGCTGCAATTAGGGATATTGAATTTATTACTGACAAAATCCCAGCAGAATCATGAGAAGTACAATCAGAGCTTAAAAACCCTTCCCTTCCCTTCCCTTCCCTTCCCTGAAACTTCCCTTCCCTGAAACTTCCCTTCCCTTCCCTGAAACTTCCCTTCCCTGAAACTTCCCTTCCCTTCCCTGAAACTTCCCTTCCCTGAAACTTCCCTTCCCTTCCCTTCCCCTACTCCATTTTGGGTTAGAATTCAGCATTTTCAGACAAGCAGGACCTTATTGGCTGCAATTCACTCCCCCAAGAGCCTCATAAGAGCCATTCCCTGGAGCTGAACCCTCAGAGTTCCCCCCCACAGGCTTCCCTGCCTGTTCTTCCTACTAAACAATCCCAACTCCAGGCTCAAAGCAGAAAAAATCCCAACTCCAGGCTCAAAGAAGACACAATCCCAACTCCAGGCTCAAAGGAGGTGTCCTTTCCATGCACTCCTACAAAAGTTTTTCAAGATAATTTTTTACCCCCACAGGAGGTCTCAGATAGATGAAATGTGCTCCTAATGAGTTCAATCCCCTCTTTGTCTCCTAGAAAAGCCTCTCTAGAAAAGAGGATTATTCTGATGAAATGTTGCTCAAAAGCTCAGCCTGACACAGAACAAAATCTGTGCTGGATAAAATCCCACATGGGAAATGTGGGAATCAGGCAGTGCCTGAGAAAGGAGTGGTGAAAGAGAGTGGCAATACTGCAAATGAAATTTAAAGCCATTAATTATTGCATTTTCCCCCTCAGTTTATCCCGATGCCAGTGCTTTATGGGGTCTTTCTGTACATGGGAGTCTCGTCACTCCGAGGGATCCAGGTATGGCTGCTCCGGGGAATTTCCTCTCCCTGAAGGCCTTGGGATGGGAAATATGTCTCTGAGAGCAGGAACTTCAAATGTTTTGTGTTAGGGATTGATGGGTGGAGGCTCAGGAGGTTTTTAGGGCTTGGAGAGCCCAGCTCAGCACTGGGAGGGCCCAGTACAGTGCTCCTTTTCAGGTTTTAGGACAGGTTGGTGTTTGGTGATGGGAAATTGAAAGAATTCAGTGTGAAGGGAAGGGAATTGCACTGGTGGGAATCCTCACTGGGGGATTCCCTGGGCCAAGAGATGCTGACAAGAGAAAACCCTGGAATAATTTGGAATTCAGCGGGCACAGCCAGGTGGTTTTTTGACAGAGTGAAGGGAAAACAGGTGCTGCTCACAGAACAGGATCCCAGATTTCCCCTTGCTCCCAAAATCTCCCCATCCCAGCAGCTCCAGGGGCTTTGGCAGCATCCAGGTGACTCCATCTCCCCTTTCCCTGCAGTTCTTCGACCGCCTGAAGCTGTTCTGGATGCCGGCCAAGCACCAACCGGATTTCATCTACCTGCGCCACGTGCCCCTGCGCAAGGTGCACCTCTTCACCCTCATCCAGCTGCTCTGCCTCGTCCTGCTCTGGGCCATCAAAGCTTCCCGCGCCGCCATCATCTTCCCCATGATGGTGAGACACGGTGTTCCTGGTGTTTCCCAGGGTTTCTGGTGCTCCTCAGTGTTCCTGGTCTTTAAAGTATTCCTGGTGTTTCAAGTATTCCTAGTATTTCCAGTATTCCCGGTATTCCTGGTACTCCCGGTGCTCCCAGTGTTTCCAGTATTACCTGTGTTTCCAGTATTCCTGGTACTCCCGGTGCTCCCGGTATTTCCAGTGTTCCCTGTGATTCCATTATTCCTGGTGCTCCCAGCATTCCCGGTGCTCCCAGTATTCCCAATGCTTCCACTGTTCCCAGTGCTCCCTGTGATTCCATTATTCCTGGTGCTCCCAGCATTCCCGGTGCTCCCAGTATTCCCAATGCTTCCACTGTTCCCAGTGCTCCCAGCACTCCTGGTGCTCCCAGCATTCCGGGTGTTTCCAGTTGTCCTGTTTT
>VWYE01010229.1:0-24318 GCA_013398995.1 Alaudala cheleensis | reverse complement strand
TTGAAAAAGCCATGAAAATTAGATTCAGGCTACTGAAACACCCCTAAATCTACAAAGAAGAATTTTTACTCTGTTGGTAGGGTAAGACTCTAAGGTAGAAACATTGCAGTGAAAGGATTTTGTCAGTGGATTACCTATAATCTCATAAAAGAAGCACTTTTCCTCTGAACTAAAGTTCTGTTTGTACCATGGTCTTGTACTTCTGTTTTTCCATTTTTATTCATCCACACCCTGATGTATTTGCATCTTTTAGGACAGTATTATCCTGCACATTCAGTGTAGTTGTCTTTGCTCACACAAACAGGAATAACTGGAATACTTTCTTGCAGCTTCTTTGATTTTTTGATAATTTTTGTTTCCTGGGTTTTCATCCTGGATTTCTGTTGTTACTTTACAAATTGATCCCAAAAATCAGCACTTACTGCAGTCAGATGGATTGAAAAGTGACTTCTGTTAACTCTGCTTTTGTGGAAGGTTGGTGGTGGTGTTACCAATGAGAGGATGAAAAGAGAAGCAGTGGATGCTGTAGTTTTTACATTGGAGCATCCAAAATAAAGTAAATAGTTACAATCCATCTGTTGCAAGTGCAAGTGCACTGACATAGAGGGCTTATCAGTTTTCAGAACTCACAATCAAAACAGAATATTTACTAGTGAAAGTTTGGCATAACTGGAGTGGGTTTGTACATACAATGTAGACTTCTGGTAAAAATATTTGTGAGTAAAGCAGAATTTGTGCAAAGCCAAGAATAATCCCTTAGTGATCATTTTTATTGTGAGCAGTACCACTATTTCTATGACATTTTTAGTATTCAAACTATTTTATCAGGGTTTTATAACCTTTTTTTTTTTTTAAGAGGAAGTAAGGTTCCATACAAAATTGCATCCCTAAAAGATTTAAAGTTCCCAACATAAAAAAAATATTGGAAAATCACTTTCCATCTTGAAAAATCAAACCAGCTATTGTTTCAAGTTTCATCTAATGTATTGTTCCATGTGGTTGTATGATAAACACATTATTCCTTGAACAGGAATTAAGAGTAAAGCTGCCAGGAAGGGGTTTTGTTGTCAGAGTAGTTCCCGCCTCATGTTTTGTAAGAGATTTCATGGTCCCATTGTAAAGAGTGGATGATTTAAAACGTGTTCCCAAGATAAACTTTCCCATTGTCATTAATGAGGATGGATAATACTGAGTGACAAGTGCATTAGGAATGACACAGAAAGAGCTGTTAGATTTGTCAGAGCGTATCACTTCAGGCAATGAAACTTGAGGACATTCTCTTTTAGCAATTTTTTGCTATTTATTTAGAGAACCAAGGATTGTGATTGCTCACACAGGTGGATTCTGCTGTTTAGTTCATTAAATATTTAGGTAACTTTGAAAAGGTAAAGGTGATAACTCTGAGCATTGCACTCCACTGTGAGGGGCACAAGTGGTTGCTTTGCTTACAAATAATTCAACCACACTAATACACTGTTTATTTGTTTTTAAAATGTTTACTTGGTAGATAATGTTTTAATTTGCAACACTCTTACTGAATGGGACTATTTTAAAGTTACATAATAAGAAATGCTCTGAACTGTCATAGTGAAGCTTCTGGGATAAAGAAGCCTAAAATTAGGACACTATACATGTAATTTACATTGACTTAAAAATTGTATTTCTCCACAGAGCAAGACTTTTTAAATATTTATCTCTGAATCATTAATAATGTATGACTTTTTCTGGTGTTTAAAACCCTTCCAAACTACAACATGCCTATCCATTTCCATTTTGAACATGCAATTGGTCACTTTTTCGCCTTGATTCATCTTGCCTGGCTGCCAACCAAATTTTGCCTGTGTGTACCTCCTTGACACTAATAATGACTGAGCTCCTGTTCGTTTGCGTGCAAGATTTCCCAGGCGGCAGTTTGGGGCTGGGATAAACCATCTATCACGATTGCACACAACTGATCTGCCTCCACCAAACCTCCCCATGATTGAAATTGCATTTGACAATTCACCTCTCCTTGGCGTGCCTGAGGTGAACATAGCTGCAGACCATCCCCGCAAGGGCACAGCAGCTCCTCCATATGTTGGGGAGGATCCTGTTATTTGTGTCAGGAGACTTTTTCCAAAGCATGTATAGGCAGAGATTTATTTTTTTTTTCCCCTGGACTTCCCCGTTGGCAGATGCCTGGTGGCTGCTGCTTTCTCCTAACCAAAGCATTTTGGGTTTGTGAAGCGTTTTGGGATCTCTGTTTCATCAGAGCTCGTCCTTTGAGAAGAACCAAGGCAATATGAACAGGAGATAAAAATTCAAGAGGGATGTGAAACTGAAATTATTTTTTGTTGGAATTCACAGACCAGTGGTGCTGGTCAAACATCAGGCTAAGCACTTGTTACTCTTGACCATTACCAAAACTTTCAACTGCTTGGAGTATTTTGATAACACAGAACCTGAGAAAGAATGAAAAACCAAAATTTTTTCTTTCTGTCATATAAGAAATATTTTAATTTTTTTCCAAACCTTAAATTTATTCATATTATTTATAGTTACTAGTTGAAAAACTTGACTGTACAAATATGATCTGACAAAACAACCCTTTTATTTCTGGGTAAGATTACTCAAATTATCTTCAGAGTAAAAAGCTTTCAAGGATTTTTTTTTGCTAAGTATTGACCTTTTTGTATGAGTTCACTTTTATCATAATATTTTAAGTAACAACCTACATCAAGTGCAGCTTTTCATTAGTGATGTGTATCACTAACACTTCATCAGATGTAATTAATTTTTCAAATGCAACCTTTTTGAATAGTTAGACTAATAAAATGCTGTTTCTAGGTAGAAAATTTCTTTGTAGTTTTCTTCTAAAGTTTCCATACATTGAGTTAAAAGATCCACTGTTTGAATAAATATGTCCCTTCCAACTCAAGATATTCTATGATTCTGTGATAATGCAGTTAGAAAACACTGATTTGCACTCTGGGATATGTTTTGGTTTCTCACTGGCTTGTGTAACATATTTTTGCTGGTATTTTTTTGCTTTTTAACAGAAGCACAAAGATCCCCTGTGAAATTGTCCTTTCAAATAAGTACAGCCCATGGGTGTTGCTGAAAAGGGGAGTGGCAGTGGCACACTCATAAAGGCACAACTACCAGCCTACTTTTCTCTCTCACACAAGCCATACTTTTCTCCTTAGAACTAAAATACATTTTTAAAAGTACTTCCATTCAGCAGATTAAGTTCAAACTGAATTAGTAATCTTTGTGAAATGCTTGACAGCTGAATGTTGTGCTTGTATCTATTTTGGCTGTGGGGAGGAAGCTAAATACTGTGGGTATCATGCTTTCTACAGCTTTTCCAGCCAACAAGGCCAGAGGAACCAGCACCCTTTTGAATATCTAAGTAATTACTCTTAGTAACCAGCTGCTCTGAAGGCAGGAAAGAATGACTCAGCCACACAGCCATGCTCAGTTCACCTGTTAGAGTAGCAGTAAAAATACACTATGGGTAGTTTATAATTTATGTCCTGCTTTCCATCTTTGTTCATTTATTTATTTTAATTGATTTCCTTCTGACACTTTTTCCTTTGAGTGTCCCTCTGTGACCCTGTGTAGGTGCTGGTCACTCTAAACCTGCTGTCTTGGGGACAGAAAGCAGTGTCACCATCTCAGACCTGGCAACCCAAGCAGAGCACCCACCCACCCACAGCTATTTGTGTCATATTCCCTTGATTTGTTCCACTCCTTTGGGGAAACTGGTTTGTGGATGGTTCCAGAACTTTTTTTTTTGTTGTTGTTCCCTTTGGTATTAACCATACTTGTTAAAAAATAACTTCTTAAATTCTTAGTCTGGATTTGAGATTTTCTGGTGTGTTCTTTCCTGTGCAACAACAACAGCTTCAGGCTGTGACTTGATGTAATGACTTTTCTCATGTATAATAGTTCTAGTCCACATCAGAATGAACAGTTGTCATACAAAAATGAGACCTTTCTCAAACCTCTGCTAGTGCATAATAAATACCTGCACTATTGTCTGTAAAGCAATATTGGAGGGGTTTGGAGGTGGCAGAGGAGTTTCATCCTGTTACCACTGCACTGCCAAAGGAATTCAGGGAGAGGGATTTGAATTCTTGGGGTCTGCAAATTCATCAACAGGTAAAAGTAAATTAAAAATATCGTATCATTTTCAAGATAATCAGCAATCCTTTAAAAATATTCAACATGTATTTTTAAAATAATTTTGTCAATCTAATTGTAGACTTAAATTAATTACAGTTGTCTTCTCACACCCAGTTATGCCCTTATCATCAACTATTTCTGACCTTAGGATCTCTAAATGTGCAATGCCATTGAACATTACATTTTAAGATGAAAATGCAGTTATTTGTAAATCTGGTCTGTAATTCAAGGTCTGTAATTCTTCATCCATCCATATCTGCAGTGTGGTGGTTCATAACCCCTTTATTAATCTAGAAGTAATAAGAGATCATTACAGTGCCTTTGTATTGCAGAAGCATAACTTTTAAATCCTCTTGAAATTAGAGTATTGCTTTCAAAGACTGAAACCAGAAGAGGCTTTTAAACTTCTACTTCAAAAAATAGTGATTTTTATAAAAGAGAATGTGTAATGCTCTCTATTGCATTGATAAAGCTTTACACATCACTGATCCTTTGAAAAACACTTCATAAACCACACATAAATGCAATTCCTGAGATGCAGCAGATGTTTGGAAAGTGTCAATTCAATTGACTAAAGACCTTATCTCTTCATCCAGAGAGCTACTGGAAAATACTTAATTAGCAACATTCTTGCAATAAGTTTTCATGTTGGGATGCACTTTCCATACAGCTTCAAACTCTGTAAAAAGGGAGTAAATGTAACTAAATGAAAAGTGCTGAATCAGGCCACATGGGCAGTGGGTGAGATGTGTATTTGTTACATAATGCTGTTTATCTTTGAGCTGTGATCACTGCTCCTTCACTGATGTTCTCATTCATCCTGTATTCCTCCTCACTTCCTGCCTCCCTCATCTTTGTTTTAAAACACCAGGATAGGAATATCTTGCTCTTCTTGGAGACTGGACCAGACCATCTCCAGAGGTCCCTTCCAACCCAAACCATTCAATCATTCTGTGATTCAGACAAAGACACCAGATATTGGAATGCCTTCAACAGCTGGATTAGTGCCTGAGCCTCTTTACTGCTACACTTGATTAGCAACCAAACTCTTGGCTGGCTATTAATATGAACTCATTAACAAAAGAAAGCCTGATAGTCAGTCTTATGTCCTAGAGATTCAAAGGAGGATTCTCTGTCCTCTGGGATGGAAGCTCAGCTGACAAGCAGAACTTCAAATCAGGCTGCTTCAAATGCTGTGGGCACTGCCACAGACTATTTTCTGAATTCCTTGGCAACAGAGAGTCCTTGTGACTTAATAGTGTTGATTTGCCAAAAGAAATGCAATCTCTGGTTGGAAAACTACTGTTTGATGAATTGTTTCATTCAGCTACACAGTTGGTGAAAGTTCCACATAACATTAAAAATTCTAGGCTTATTCTTAGATGTCTTTGATTCTTCACAGAGCCCATGAAGACAAAGACACAAAAAAGCTTTTGCACAGACTGAAACCTGTTCCTTATGAATATTCAAAGAACTGGCTTCAATCGCACAGAACAGGAAAAACATATCAATCCAACCACTTTTATTGATACTACTACTGATTCAGGTGTTTCATCACACTGCCTTTCCTCCTTTCAGCACGAGTCTATGAACAATTTCTTATTTATGGGTTGTTCACCCTCAGTCTTGTGCTGCTTTAGCTTTTTTTTTTTTTTTTTTGAGGGGGNTTTTTTTTTTTTTTTTGGAGAGAGGTTTACTTATCAAATCCTGCTGCAGATTATGTAAGACAGATGACTTATGGACACTGACACCACTACTTACTTAGATAACTTTGTCTTTCTGCTGTTACATAGTGCTCATGTCCTGTAATGTTTAGGCACCCTGGTTCCATAAAACTGCTTCAAAAGATCACAAACCCATTGTCAGTGGAAGGCAAGAAACACCGAGGAGACAAGCACTCTTCCTGTGAGAGTCTCTCTGCCCACAACAGAAAGATGATGGCCCACCTTGAATTTATGGTTCATTTGTGAGTTCATATCCAGGATGATGATTCTAGAATCTCTGTCCTTGTTTTTTAAAGAGGATTTTTGCTGTCTTTTGATACACAGGATGTCTGTTTCTGTGTGTCATCAGAGATACATTCATTCCATAGTGAGTCAAGACTATTGTTGTTGGAGTTCCAGTTTTTCCCAGTGTACAAATGGCAGTTGTCCCTGTGAATTAGCATACCTCCTTCTCAGGACACAGGAGGCTGATTGACAAGGAGCAGTGGAGATAGTGCCTGTCATGCTGCAGCTTGGACTGTGCAGGAGAGCTTAGATCCAAGGGTCAGCAGTCAAGGGCTGCTCTGATGTCTGGGCTCTCAAATGTATTAGGGCAAGGATGGCCAAAGTAGTTGTAAGACCATGCCTTCACCAAGATAGGTTTCACACTGGGCATGAGCAGCTGAGGGACTGGCTTTCCATTTTGAGTCCATCAAAACATGCCAGGTGACACACAGTGTCCTCTAAATGACAGCAGTAGCAGGTGTGCAAACCTAGCTTCAGTTCATGGACTCAGACACTTCCATTCTAAAAGCAGTTACTGGCATTTGTGAAGCTCTGCTGTTCAGACAGTCACAGATACCACACACACAGCTGGAATATACTCTGTGTATCTCTTTAATGTGGAGCAGGTGACCTCTGGATGGGGACATTGCCTGTGAGGTGCTGGTCTGCTGAATGCTACAGTCTGCTGGACCTGGACTGGGATGTTTCATAAAAGTAAAAGGGCCATGAACCACTTGGCTGAGTAGTGCCAGCACTGAGTGAGGTGTACCCTTTGAAGGCCTTTCAATAAATACGTACCTTTATCCTTTAACTCTGTAGCCTCTGTTCAAGGCAGCCTCTCCAGGCTTTCAGTGTCACAGAAGAAACAACTGTTTTCCAGATCTCTGTCCTCATTTCTCTCATCTTTCTTGCAGAAATGTTCAGCTTTTTGGTGTTCCAGCCATGGCAGGCTCCAAATAACAGCACAAATGATGGGCACATCTCACTGTTAGTGTACTCCCCTTTTTCCTTTGCAATAAAGGACCTTCTCATCAGTTGGAAGGGTGATCTGCTGCTTTGTTGAATGACCCAGGTTCATTTGTTCTTCTAAGTCAAACCCTGGATGTCTTAGCTGGATAAAATTTGTTCCTGATCTAACTCTTCCAGTTTCTCTCCCTTTCTTGTAAAATGCCATTTTCCTTAGGCTACGTCCTCCTCCAGAAGCCCCTCAGGAGCCTTCAATCTTTTTTCCTTTATATGGTTGCCTTCTTCATCTTTGCCAAGTCCTGCAGCAGTCAAAAACCTCTTGTGCTACTGAAAGGGACATGAAGAGAAAGCAATACATTTTCTCCTGTTTCTTTTGCAAAGAGAAGAGGAAAAGGGAAATGAAAGTCAAAGTCAGGAGAAAAAGCTGGAGAAGAGTTCTACAAGTTGTGTCTTTTGACCCTGTTTGCTACAGGTGAGACTTTGCAGAGAAACTGAACTGTACTGTGGAGAGAGCTGCACATTCACACACACACACCATGACCCTATCCCCTTTGGCTGCATCAGGAGTAATAATTTACAGCTTCATTAGGGGGAGGCTGGGAGAGCTTTTCAAGCTGACAATCCCAGCCCTTATCTTCTTAAGCAGACAAAAGTCAGTGATTTGCTGTCTTAGTAGTTCATCAACGTAGCCTAAGTCTTAGATTAGTTCAGCATATATATTCTATGAGAAAAGAGGTTTTGATAGAAGAGGAAATTTTGGAGGAATTTTTGAAAGAATGTAATGAGATATTTTTGGGAATTTTTGTATGCAAAGCATCCCAAACCTAAGAAGAGAAAAGAAGAGATAGATTTCACAGATATAGGTAGGTATGCTGCAGTTTAAGAAATTTAAAGTGATGTTAAATTGCAAGAATCTTGAAAATTAAGATACATGGTTTGTGTTTGCTTCAGCAGTAAAAAAATGGGACAATGGAGGGCTAGAATGATTAACCAAAGCATTGAACTAGAAAAATAATCTTTGCAGTAATGTTTAGAATGTGTCTGGATTTATCAAGATAATAAAGAAAAATTCTGGAGAGAAATAATTGAGGTTTTGGCAATGGAAACAAAATATATAGACTGAGAAGAAAGGTTACCTATTAGGAGCATTCTATGGGAAGAAATATTGCTTTCTTCTTCATTATTATGATGCTATTTAGCTTTTGAGAAAAGAACTGTCACAATCTGAGTTTGCAGTGTCTAAGTGCTAGAGTTACATTAATGTGAGCTATATCATATTATCTCTTGAATTAAATCTCTTTCTACCCATTATCATAGTCCAGTATTATGTAAGTCATGGATCTGTTCAGGCATTTTTGATGCTTCCACTTCTTGTTTTGGTTCCTTGTTTTGACTATCAGCTTTGAGCTGTTGAGGTTTGTGCAAGAATACTGCCTCTACCCTGACTGTTAATAGAAATTTGATTGAGGTCTCATCTGATTTGGAAGTACAGTTTTTCATGAAGCATTTTTTCCCAAACACACAACAGCCAGTGTCAGCTGGATCTATGTGTCCTGGTAGCCAAAACATAAATGACTCATAAAAAGCAAGTGACATAACAAGCAATGCAGTTGATTTGTGTCTTGATTGGGCTGTAAATAACACTGGAGGTGTCTGATTTCAGAGCCCAGTGGAGCAAGTGATGTAAGAGCTAGCAGGAGTATCAGACTGAGCCCTGAAGAATTCCATACAGCTGCCTGTACCAAATGGCAGAGGAGTGCATTGTCAGGCTGAAGTTCATCTTGGGCATGGATTCCAAGGCATTCTAGTTCAAGTCTGTGGATCAGCCTGTTCTTCTGGACTTCTGCCTTTGGAGGAGCTGTGTTCTGACTGTAGGCAGTTTCCACATGGTCATTCACTCTCTTTGGTAGCCTGCATGAACACTTCCATGCTCAGCTCTGCCTGAAACTCAGATGGAGGCAGAAAAGTTGTCCAGAGTGTGACTCATTAGTCTCTGCCTGATGGAGTGAGTGGGAGCAGGTAAATCACCACAGGTTCTTCTGGGTGAAAAGGCTGTACTAGTTTTTCCTCTACTCTGCACAGCATAAATTTAGTGAGAGGTTAACAACAGAGTAAGAAATTAAAGGAATCTGGGTTGAAAAGGCTAAACACTTGTTGGGGTGTGGAAGAAAAGAGGAAAAAATAAGGGGTTTGGTGATTTGTACTAAAGACTGAGGACAGAAGAAACTACACAGAGAAAGTGAGGGCATGGACAACAACAAATTAGGTCTTCAATTAAGATTATTAACTCTAGAATAGGTTCTTAATTAATTTTTTTCTAACAGTGGCAGTTTTTAGGTCACCCTTGCCTAGCAGAAAGGCAATGATTGTAATTCATTGAGGACAAGGTGGGTGGTATTTTTAAGACAATGCAAATAGCCATAACTTGTGAGGATATTTGTTCTGCTCAGATGTCTTGGTTTGTCTAGTAAATTTGTCCAGATTTGTCAGATCTGTAGAAAAAACAAAGTGCTGTCTCAGTGGTTTGAAATTAATTTGTGCTTGCGACTGGGATTTAACAGTTCCTTTGAAGCAATTATTATTTTAGTACAAGTGTATATGAGATGCTACCTGTCAATGAGCACCTGGGGAATCCTCAGCATGCAGATCACTGACCTGATAAACTGCAGCAGCTCCAAGGGAGTTGTTATGGTCTGTCGCATCAATGAGTATTTAGGGACTCTTTAATATGTGGATTATTAGGACAGTAAAAACGTCTGCAGCCCATTGTGCCAGTGCAGCTGTTCCACAGGAGTGTTACTGCTCAGCCTCACAAAATGGTGCAGAAAAGAAGTTATGTAGTAACCATGGTTTTGTGTTAAAGAAGTGGACTTTTTTAACCTTTTCCTAAAATAAAGAAGCTTAGGCAGTAATGCTCATACTAAACTGGTTGAGTTTGGAGACTGCGTTCAGAAAAATTGGTATTTTTCAATTACAGATCAGGTGAACAGCAAATTCCATATTGAATTCTCTGCCAATTCCTTCCCTATTTTTTTTTATCTGCAGTGTAGGAAATAAACAGCAAAAGTAACAGCAGCTAAACTCCTTAATTTACAGCAGTGACTGATACCAACCTGGAACACATCCTGACAAGGAGACTGCCTGACCTGTGAAACTAATTTCCTTGGTGCAGCATTCCAAAATGAATTTGTGTCAAACAAAAAGCAAAATTATTCCTGAGTAATATAAAATTTCACTGTAGTTCAACATTTTTAACAATTTCTGAAAGACTGCTCCAAAAAATCAAAAACTGTTTTGAGCTATGCTAGCAAGTACAGCTGATAAGATAAATGAATAAACAAAAGATAAACCGAATAAATAAAGTTTGGCTTTCTGACTTAGTGGAGATGCACACAAGATGATAAAGCCAGACTTTGTGAACATCTTGAATATTTTCCTGTATAAATTTCTCACACAACTTAACTTCAAAGTTTGCATTTCAAGAACAGGTTACAAAGGTCTAACTGACACCATTTTTGCTCATGCCCATCTGATATTGCTATGTGTAAAAATGTTGTGTTCCTAAGAAGAAATACATAAGAAGGTAATGAAGGTGACAAAGCTGCAGATGTGTAATGAATATTGTGAATAAAGGTCCAAAGTCCTACGTTTTTAAAGAACTATTTCAATTTTCTTTGACTGGATTTTTTTCCCTAGGTAATGAACATGAGAAAATGCACAGTACTGAACTTCAGCAGGAAAATTTTAAATGGTGTTTACTTTCATGTGTGTTTACTTCTAAAGGGATGTTGTATAGATGGAGCATGAAATTGCAGGTTTTGATGTCAGAATTTTAAACATGATTTTTCCATTTCTCAAAACCTTCAAATAAAGATGTGGTTTCCAAGTACATGGCCCAAAACTGCTGAGGAGCTGCTGGGTCTGCAGTGGTCCCTCCACTGCTCCATATCCCTCACAGGGGAAAGTGTGGGACACCAGGAGAACACATTGCTGTTCTTATTCTTGGAAGGAAACCACTCTGAACATCCTCAAGGAGTCTGAACATTGTTCCCAAGTGCTCAAAGCACATCTGAAGCCTAATGTTTTAACTGGACAATAGAGAGAAATAATGTGCCTTTCTTAGAATACTTTTAAACAAAATCTGATCCCATCTCTTGTCACTTTTGTAAAGTCATCCAGAATAGATCAATGTATTTTCCACTCAAATTAACACTGAAATAATCATGCAACTGCAGATTTCATTTTATAACTGCCAGTGGTAGCTGGATTTGGAAGCTTTTTCCCAGTTTGGTAATAAATTAAATTTGGATTTTGACCTTTCTGTATTCAGATTTGAGAGGCTGAAGATGTATTTGAAGCAATAAATGCTAAATTTTGCCTCTTAAACTGAGGCAAGCTGTGAAAAGCAAAGACTTATTAGGAAAAGTTGTCAGCAAAAGTTTACACCTTTGATCTACAGTGAAGTTCTCAAAGTTTCCAGCATTACATTTCTTATTTGAAAAAATACTCCATTATGTCTGTTACTGACACTCTTAGAAAAATAAGTGTCATAGTTACTGCCAAATCAAAAAACAATCAATGCAAAGTAGGAACAATGAAATATTACTAAAAATAATAAGTTATTCTGGTGGAATAATAGGAAATTATCACATTAAGCACATTGTCAGGATAAAAAAATCAACAATCTGTATACATTATAAAAATTAATTCCATTATGCAGACCAAATTCAGAACTTTTCCAGAGTCAGTTTACAATTAGAAGTTTTTTGTGGACATGATATTTAAATGAAACTTACTTATATTTGCATTTTTATCTCCATGACAGTGATAAAATTTACTTAGGAGAGATCAATATGTTCACAATGAAATCCATCCATGCATTTCACTGTCTGTTGTATATTCATTGTGAATTTAGTGTGGGGACAGAAAACCTAGACTTCGTGGGGTTTTTTGTAGTTTTCTGTCTTTTGAAAATATTTAAGTAGCTTTTCTTATAAATTGAATTATTTATTTCAGTTTAGTAATTGGGACCTCAGCTTCATTCTTCTATCAAAAAAGAAAATACACATCCCACAATCAAATTACAGCCAGAACTTGTAAAGTCAAAGATTAGAAATTCACTCTGTGAAAACTTATCCATTTCAAAATGGGAAGTAACAATTAAGAAAACAATTCCTTTGCTGGTTTATAGGAGATATTAATAATCTTTTAATGTGATTACCCATTAAAGCATACTGGTTCTATGAATGGGCTAAAAAAATTGGTTTATGTTTTACTCAGATAATTTTTTAACCAAAATGCAGAGTAAAACCAGATGGATGAAGTCATTATTTGTAACAGCACTGAAAACAGCAAATGTTTCAGGATATACATGCAAGAGATTTTTGTCAATATTGTGCTACTTATGAATAATTCATTACTGAAACAGTGCTACACTTTATAAATAAATAGCCATCTGCAGTATCATATGCCATAAACCTACAAAAACTGACACCAATGAGCAATGTTTTACATGTCACTAACTCAGCAGTACTGTTCTGATGTTAAAGTATAATAATTCTAATTTAGAAAGGCTCTGTAGGCTAATCAGGCACTTCTTCAGGCCTGAATTCAAGATATTTAGAGTAAAAACAACCTCAGTTGTTTCATCTGCCAGGTGCCAATGATTGCTGTCACTTGTTCTGCCCAAGAAACTGGGAAGAATGAGGACATTTTCTATCAAAGGAGATGGTAAAATAGCATATTAACATTTGTGGTCTGTTCTGTTTGATTTCTGGTCCTTGGGATGTTGCAGTTCTTTGAGGTGTTAAATGTTAGAGCAAATAGCAGTGTGGGCTTGGTTTCAGTTCCTGCTGTTACATGGTCACTCCCTGTGGTGGTTCCTGCCTGACATGCAGCCCTCAGGTACCCAGGCCATGAATAGGTATTGATCCAAAAGAAAAAGCAGAAATATTCTGGCCATCTGCCATGGAAAATGCAGTTTTGGGTACTGCTGTCACAAGCAAGTCTGGCAGGATTGCACAGATGAACATAGGCAATTTTCAGTGAGAGCATCAATAGCTTTATTTTGCCTTGAAGTGGCAATGTTTTCTAGGTTAAGTGAATTTCCTCTTTAAATAAAATCACTTTGGTTTACTTTTCTGTTGGAAAAATGAGGCTGTGCCCAGAATCTGGACCATTTGAGAGACTGAGTGGTGCTCCCAGAGACTGAGATTTTGGCTTTCTGTGCATTCATGCTGCTGTGGCTGTTATGGCTTGTGGTCTCACATAAACACAGAGCTGCAGCATGGAGTTACAATTCCATGTACTCTCACAAGTGCCCAGTGAGTTCACACAACTTTATGTCACTGCTGTTTTTTGGTCTTAGTCCTGGGGAAGGAGGAAAAAACATTCATTACAACTGCAAATGGTCCTGCTTCAGGAGCAAGGGGGACAGCACATACTGGCATGATCATTATCCTACCCTCACTTTCCTTACATTTCCTTTAACTCAAGTAATGATTTTGTGTCCTGATGCAAAATGGCCATTTTGCATAACAGAAATTTCAAAAATGGACTAGATCAGAATTTTAATAATTTCAATTACTGCTGAAAGATTTCTTTATCTTTTCCAGATACTCACCCATTTTGCCTTAATTTAGCTTTCATGCTGGTTTCTCATTAGGTGGTTATCACAAAACAGATCTTTCAATTAACTTTCCAGTATTTAAGGTCTGTGTCTGACAAATTATCATGGTGATAACACATTGTCAGTCAACTTCATGCATTAACTGTTTCAGAGTAATGTGCACAAATGACATGAGAAGTGCTCCTCTGGCTGGTTCTGAACATGTCCATCCAAGCTCTGAGGAATCCCAGTTGATATCCATAGTTGTGACAGTCTTTCTCCTATTCCTTCCCACCCATCTTCTTCCTACCTTTGATCATGGGTTATCTTTTCCCTGGAAAGCCCAGGGAGTGTTCTTTGGACACTCCCACATAGCTTCCTTCTGTCTGGTAGGGAGCAGGCTGTACTCCAGCAGTTCCCTGGCCAACAAGGGAGCCCTGGACTCTCCTCTAAATTAATGATGCTTTGTGAGAAATGCTCTTTGAAGCTCCCATAATGCAAATGCTCATGGGCAGAGGATTTCAAGGGAGAAAAGGATAAGGTACTATGTTTTTTATTTCTGCAGGGCACGCAGCATTTATGGATGGTGTAATGACTATGGTGTAATAACCTCTCTAGTAACATTTGTGTAGGTTTTCCTAGAGTGGAGTTTGGTAGATAACATACCTTGAGAGTGAACCATTACAGGTAATTCTCTTTTCTGTGTGTTAAACACTCTGCATTATGGCTTTTAAAAACAGTGAGAGTAGTTTCTACTGAGAAATGAAAGCTGTTAACCAGATAAGGATCTAAGGGACAACGTTGTCATTCTCTCATGGATGTTTGATCCATGTGCTTTTCTGAATAGCAGCAAAACCACCATTTATGTAAATGAGGTGAAACAGCCTTTGCATGAGTTGAAGCTGCAGATCAGAGGTCTTGGACTCATTTCTGATTGCATTTCTATGAAAGGCCAAACATTTGAAATGGAGTCCCAATATGAACCTGTTATTTGATAACTGCACTTCACCACTGAATGTTGCCCTGTAAAGCAAGATGATAAAATATCTAAATAATGTGTGTATTTCAAGATGCCTTCATTTGTGTTTATGTAAGTGCAAAAATATATTTGTGTTATGTGTAATAAGGATTTTAATAAATGCTTGAAAATGGATTTCTTAATATGCTCATTATGTTTCTGAGCCTGCTAATTCTTTAAGGAAATGAAGAAAAAGTAATGAAATTATGTTACACAGGTACTTAATTTTTTTTATCTCTGATACTACTCTGGTAATTAATGTCTGGTTTATGCAAACTAGACGATATCTCTTACTGGACACATTACTGTCAAGAAAATATTACTTGCCTTAATTATCAGTAATGAAGCAGGGATAAGCTGCTCACTTAGATAGAATATATCTAATGACCTTTTCAGCTAAAGGTTATGATGAAAGGTATCAGTTTCACAAATTAAGCCTCATTCAGTTTCTGGCCTTTGTCTAGATTAATGTTTGGAGGATGAGTTTTAAAGTCAGACATAAATTGTGTTTGGTGTTTAAAATTGATTTAGTGTCTTGCTTTTAGTACATCATTTTCTCTCATATAAATTACACCAAGCCTCATTTTTATCTTCATGTTTTATTATGAAAGCCAATAGTTAAGTCTAGTCTTGTCTTATTAACTACTGCTGTATATTTTGACAATAGTAACTGGCAGAGGAAAGCTTAAATAAGCATTTTAATAGGGAGGCATATAATGATTTTTTAAAAAGCTTTTTTTTCAGTTATGTTTTTTTAAAAACTTTTTAATTAAAGTTTTTCTCTCCTAGTTCCAAACATATAAACCAATTTTAAAAATATAATTATTCCAAAAAGTTATTCTTGTTTGAGTCCACAACCTAGATGTGATTTAGGGGTTTTTTTGGCTGATTCAGCAGTGACATCAAGAATTAATCTAACAGTTCATTTACTGAAGGTTGAAACAACTCAGTGATATTCAGGAAATTTTAGAATTCCAATGTACATCAGGGCTCTACAGAAATAAGTTACATCTCGTCTTGTTACTCATTCTGTAGGAATTCAGTGACCTTGTGGTTCTGCATCTGGCATACTTGGTCTTGGGCATTTGAATGCAATCTAGGGAAGATTCCAAATAAAGAATCATTTATATGTGTACTGGTACATGAAAGGAAGATGTAGCATGGTCACACAGGGCTCTGTGCCACATTTACCATGCAGAGCTGCACACAATGAGCAGAATGTCCATGGGTCAATCCAAGCCTCAGCTCCTGTTCCTACAGGCAGCATTTCAGGTGGCTCCAGTATCAATATGCTGAGCTCTCCTCAATAACTAAATCCATAGCAGTAGTTAGGATGGATGTTTCTTAGCTCAGGTTTGAAACCACTCTTCAGTCTCCTGACACACCAGACACAAGTGACAGAGTCTCCAAAGCCTCCAGACTTGTCATTGCCTTGGAGGAGTGCAGCTCCTGTGTTGAGTGTTGGGATGTTGGGACAACTGCTTCTTCCCTTCCTCATGGTGAAACTGTCACGTTGCTGTGTTCTCAGCCTGCCTCTGTGTCTGTAACTCCATGGGGGAGTCAGAAAACAGGGACTTTTAACAGAACTCTCTTCACTCTGACTTGGCAGAGATAAACCTGCCAATAATGCAGGCAGTTGCTCAGATATCCCCAGGGTGACTTTGAACCAAACAAAGCCCACAGACCTCAGGCTAAACTGAGAGGAGGGAGGACAAAGCCAATTGTTCTTTAGAAAGCCTGGGAGACACTAAATTAATTGGGGTAGCAGGAATTAATCAGCTGATACTTGTGTCAACCAAAGAAAAGGGTAAGGGCTGATGCAGAAGGCAGAAGCCCTGTTCTTGCCATGGATGTGTTTTTTAGGAGAGCTCAGTCCCCAGCCTGGACTGGGTGCAATCTGCTGCTATTTCACTGAGATTCCACTGCTCTTACATGTGGAAAACAGGAATATTTCCCCTTTTCATAGTGTTCATTCCAAAGGTTTTGACAAACTGTGTTCCTTTTCACAGGAAAGAGGGAATGAGTAAATCATATCCAAGGAATATGTTACTCTTTTTGCATGTAATAATAAAAGAATCTAAGTGTGACTGCTTATAAAATTGACATTTTAAATTTATTTTTAAAATGTTAAGTGGCCACTTGGTTTTGTTTGTTTGTTTTTTTTACCTTTTTAATATGTCTCATTTTTCAAAAAATGTTTAGCCTAGTACTAGAACAGCAAATTTGTGTTTGATTTTCACTTCAAACTGTTTGATACAGAATTCTTTTAGACACAACCTGGACATTAGATACACTGAAAAACTTCACTTTATTAGAAAAACCACACCTTAGACCATGACATTTCTTGAAATGATGTTAAGTAATTAAAGTAATTAAGTGGGACCTTAACAATATGGTTATTAGGAAGATATGAGCAGTAAATGTAAATTAAAACATATTTTCTGTCAAACACTGATTTATTGTGTTAACAAACAATGAAGAGAGGAATTAAAGTATAGCTACAACAGATTTAAGTGTTCTCAGTAGTGTGCCAAAATGAGTCTAAAGCATTCATATGAACTAAAAGAACACTTTAATATATTCAAAACCAAAGCAAACATTTCAGAAGAGCGTAAGATGAATGGGAAGAAGCAGATGTAGGAAATTTATCAAGCAGAATAAACTGAAAAATTGTTGGAGACACTGGATAAACTTAAGTGGATATGTACTTAGTGAGAGAGTGGGAAAGTATNCATCAAGCAGAATAAATCAAAAAATTGTTGGAGACACTGGATAAACTTAAAAAGTGGATATGTACCTAGTGAGAGAGTGGGAAAATAACAAGTGCATCTAATAATGTGAAATAATGGAATTAATAAAACAAAATATCCCTAATAATATATTGAACACATTTCTCTCAGTTCCTTCCACTTCTTCACTAATATCTACTTCATTCAGCTGTTTTTCACATTCTCCCATCAGCTGCTGTGTGTTTTTATCCCTTGTCACCTCTTCTTAAACTGTATCACTGCCAAAATGTGCAAATGTGTATCAATAAATTCAGTGATCTAATTTCAGGTAGGTGGCATGAACATTCAGGGGTGAGGGACTAAACTTCCTAATGTGTTTGTGGATCTAAAAATCTCACATGAAATCTCTCTCCCAGTCCTCCTGGGGGATTCATTTTGCTAGTCCTTTTCCCCAGGTATCTGTAATATAAATAAATATGCATTTTATGTTCTAAGTTCCTTGGACTGGTGTTTCAGTAGAATATCATGTTAATTGGCTTGGTCCAATTGACTTGAAGAGTTGTATGTATATATTCTAATCCCTGCTGCAAAGTAAAGCCTGGTTAATTGATCTCCATTTGGATTTACAAAGCAAAGTCCATTAGGCTGGACTCTAAATCACTCCCTGAAAAACCCCTGCAAAACATTTTCCATTTGAGTTTTTGGTTAATTGAAAAACAGCTCTCTTCCCCTGAGCAGTCCCATATTTCAGGTACAATTTATCTGTGTCTGGCTCACAATGCCTCTGATTAAAAACATGTGGGGACAGGGAGGGAGTGTTCACTCTGTGACTTCCCTTCAGCATGAAGTGCAGAGAAATGGCTGGGAATTCTTGTGTGGAAATGGCTCTTGGAGCTTCCTCCAGATGAACCTGCTGGAACCTCATCAGGCACCAGTGCAGGCTCTGGGAAAGGCTTCCTCTGCCAAAGCCTGGCTGTGCCAGTGCAGAGCAGGGAAAGCCTCCACCTTCCACTGTGCTTCCAACCTGCAGGAGCCAGTGCTGCCCTTGGGCTGATGTTCCCTCCATCCCAGCACGGTGCCCACACTGCAGGGCTGGCCCCAAAAACCAAAGGAGAGATTCTCCAGCAAACCTGGCCCTAAAGGTAAAAGTCCCCGTGGTTGGCTCTCAGCTGGCCCCCATCTGCCCCCTGCACCCTGAGTTAACAACAGAACTCCTGCTGCTGGGGAGGTTCATGTAAATGTGAATCTAGATTATTCCCACATCCAAAGTGTTGCACATTACATACATCCTGCTTTTATAATAAGTCTGAGAACTAGATCTATAATCTTGCTCCAGAAAAATTTGTTTGCAAGATCAATGGACTGTTTAGTAGTCTATAGAACTATACAATTGGAAAGTTCCACATTTTGCTGTTGAATAATAACTTTACATGGCTTTTTCTTTAACTGTCAGGTTTTTTTTACTTTAAAGGAGAAAAAAATGGAGTAATAATAGTAACAGTATGCCCCTCAAAGAAGAAAACATTAAATTAAAACATAACTGATATTGGGAATCTCAGTGCATTTTTAATTTTGCGATTACTTCACAATAATAAAATACTGTGAAACATTGCATTTCACTAGCTACCTTTATTGGATTTTAACCTGTATTTTGCTTTAAAGCTCTGTCCTGCATGCCCAGATCATTAATTAACTTACATATATCATGGTAAAAGTCCACAATATTTTTAAAATTTGCTGTTATAGTGACCATAGATTGAAACAGGGCAAACTCTGCTTGGTTTAATAGTGCTAAGGAAACAAGGTGGGTAAAGATGAATTATGAAATTGCAAAATGTGTAAGATGAAATTTTAAAAGATGGTTAAGTAACAAGTGGATTCAGTGAGGACTTCGTGTTCTGCTTCATGTCAGAAAAGGAACTATTGAAGTGTGTTTGTACTGACTCCATGTTTGAGTGGATTTCAGGATCAGTGAAGCATTGCTGTAATACACTGAAAGTAAAAACAGCTCTAAAATAGTTTCAAGATTTAATGGGAAATAGCATTATTTCTAAGAAGGGATGATACAATTTGAAATTGAATGAAAAAATACAATATATGAGACAAGTGATCTTAAGGGAACTAATGGCTTTCAGAAAAAAATTATTTTTATCTAGAACAAAATATTGGAAACAAATTAGAGTTATGCAAATAAAGTAGTTATATGAGTGAAAATAGTTTTCCAATTAATACCAGAAGATAATGCAGATAATTTTGTCTGATATCTTTCCATTCCTAATACTATGTTATGTACTGTAACTTGCAAATATTAAAAATCTTGGGGAAAGAGGTTGTTTTGGTTGCTTGTGTAGAGGTTTATATTGCTCTACAGCAAAGAAAAGGAATCAAAAATTTCTTCAAAAACCAGTAAAGGTTTCCAGCAGAAATTTTACATTAGTCTCTTGGTTTCTTTTAGCTGTAGTTTTCTGAAAGCTCTACCAGAGGGTAAAAAAGTCTGGTCTGCTTTAACTCTCAAGATACACTTGAAAGTGTGAAACTTTCATTTAGTCTTATCTTCAAAAATTAAGTAAGTCTGGGGTTTCCAGGATCTCTTTTTCTCTCTTAACCACATGAGGGTGGCTCTCAGTCTCTTTTCCTAAGGAACAAGTGTCAGGATGAGAGGAGACAGTCTCAAATTGCACTGAGGGAATTAGATTTGATATTAGGAAACATTTCTTCACCAAAGCAGTTACCATTGGAACAGGATCCCAGGGAAGTGGTTGAATCAGCATCTCTGGAGGTATTTAAAACATATCCATATGGCACTTTGGGCTGTGGTTTAGTGGTGGACTTGGCAGTGCTGGTTGGACTCAGGGACCATGGAGGTCTTTTCCAACCTTAACAATGCCAGGATTCTTTAAAGATCAAGAAAAATGAATGTTTTCAATACTTTGCAATGTATTTATTATGTTCCTTATTGTACAGGGGGATCACTACTTTGTGTTCTACTGTCTTTGTTTCCTTAATCATATCTTCTTTTGCTAAACAGTGATGGTGTCACATAAATTTGATCTGTAATACAGGGAAGTCATAAATGCTGATATGTGCCCTGAACCAGTAAGCCAGAAAAAAAACCCCTCTGCATTCTTTGACTCTTCATTCTCCATCCTCTTTTGGAGGGACTGTGTTTGGGAAGAAGTTATGTGCAGGTCAGCAGAAGTTGTCTCCAGTGAAGAATGTGCAGCAGGTCTGCCTGTTCTGTCATTTGCCACAGAGTGATGGGCTTGGCAAATTTTTGTCTGAAAACTGGTGCTTTCCATTTATCCAGCTGAATGCTTTGTATTTCATCAGCACATTGGGATTCACACACTGCCAAGGTGTTTGTCCATCTCAGGATGGGAGTCTTTCTGGCTGGCACCAATTAATTTAACCCCTGAGGTGGCAAATGAACTAATTCTCCTTTGAATGATTTCCACCAAGTTTTCCAGGAAGATTCTAAGGGGGGGCTTTTTTGGTTTTTTTTATATTTTTATTATAGAAGATACATGAAAATACACAAAATGTGTTCAAAGGAAGGGACAGTGTGATGGAAGGCCCTGCATCCTAAATCAGTACTCTTTAGGGGTGTCTCCAATTCAACTGAAAATTTCAAAGTTTGTAGCAATAAAATGATCTTGAGCCAAAAATATTCCATTCTGAACAGAGACAGAGCTGAGAGAGAGATCAGGTGTGGAGAGGCAAATGATGGTGAAGCACAGCTTTTCCAGAATTAGTTTTTGCAGAGCTGGGAACTAAACCAGGAGCTTCCCAGACCAATTCCCAGGTTAGACTTCCCATGTCTAATTACTTCATAGGGAAAAAAATGTCTTTGCTTCCTTCTGCACTCATACCTCTGGTTTCCCAGCAGCAGTGTGTATTGTATATTGGTATCAAAAGTCTTGACATTGTGCAGGAGCCAAAAAAATTGTAACTAGGCTGAACTACTAAACCATGATTTTGTAAATGTAAAAATACCTGTAAAAGCAGCTCTGTATTCCTTGGTGGGAATTCTCCTTTAGAATTAGCATCTAAACCACTTCAGTTTGGCCTCAATTGAAAGTGTATTCACACATGAGCTACAAAAATGATCTTTTATTTGATTTTTCCATGTGTATTGTGTGAACAGTGTGGAGAGATACGTGTGGAACTGGTTTTTTTCAGTAAAAAAAATTCTAAATACTTTTTCCTCCCAAAATTACACAGTAAAACTTGAAGCCTAAAACAAAATTGTGCTTCACTGGTGCCATATTAATGATACCTTTATAACTACATATACTTAAAAATATAAGTTAAAGAGGGTATTGGTTAAATATTTTAAACAAGCCCTTATAATATCATTGGAGCAATATCAAGTACAATTTTTATTTTAAAAGATTTTGTTGGAATTTAGTCTTCAAAAATATTAATAACAGCTTACAGCAGGTAGGCTATAAAATAACACTGTATGCTGTCTATTCAGTTTCTGGTTGAAAAAGCACAGCAGTACTTTAGTTCATTACCTTTGAAAAAAACAGTAACAAGATAATACAGCTGCCTCTGATTAAGATGTAAATTCTTTCTAATTAGAATGTAAATTCTTACATTTAAATGAAGACATCAATTGTCAGGATGCCATATGATATCTTATTCCACCTTGCCTGAATGAAGCCCTCACTGTTCATCTATGGCACTAAAATAGTTTTGCAATCCCTTTGTTCTCTGATTCTTGTAATATTCTCTCTTCATGTTCCCTTTACACATTGCTTTTGTTTGTTTTCCCCCTGCATCTGATATTGTTGTGTCTTGGGATTTTGCAGAAATTTGGAATGAAAATTGAGTTCAGTCAGTGCCAGTATTTGCTTGTGCCTCAATTACTTCTGCTGAATTTTCCTCAATGCAAATCAGGCAGGTTGCATAAAGTGGTGCATGTATTTGAAATAATTAATTTTCCGTAAAATGATGGATCAAGTCCAATCAACCTTCATGAAATCCAAATAAAAGAATAGAGAATTAGAAATTAATTAACATTTTGTGTTGCTAATACTTTATTATGCAGTCTAAACTATAAATAATAAGTTTTATTTTTGAGCATAACTTTTTATTATGAACTGTTGATGATAACCTTTGACATAATTATCTTGTTAATATATATTAGTGTATTAACTTAATGTCATGGAAGTCATTGTAAATTAATAATGTTTTAAAATAGAAAATAACAGGATAGAGAGAGTTTAAGAATTGACCCATTAATTAATTTTGCATTCAAAGCCCTTCTGCAGAGTTAAGGCAATATGTGTCTACCAGTTGATTTTAAAGTGTTTAATTTCACTCTTTGATTAAAAAAGCCCATAGTGCTGAAACTTCTTGTCTGAGAGTAAGTTTCTTTTTGTTTCCCCTGAAAGCCTGGTTTTAATCACATACCTGTGTAGGAGAAGTTTACATTCTTCTTACAAACACATGCATTCTATTACTACTCTAAATTATTCTTCTCTTCCCCATTTTTGAGCTTTATTACTTTTCAGTTTGTATTTTTAAAGGAATTTTTCATGTCAATAAGATTCTCTGGTTATGAGACTTGTTCATTGGTAGTGACACCATTTTGGTAAAGTGACCACATCTTCATATAAATGGCAAAATGTTCTTTTGATCTGTCATGATTAGATATGTATGTGGTACAAATAATATCCATAATGCCTTTATGCACAGAAAGTTATAATTATGGCCAAATTGCCAGTAGTAATAACAGTTTATATGATGATTCCAGTTCAACTGATATGTCTCTATCACAGTTTTACTTAATATTTTACATTTGGGTACATTTTAAAAATTTATCATAATAATGGCTGTATTTTCTCACTGAACAGTGCTTACCATAAAGTCTCACTGAAAGTATTGCCCTGCTTTTTGCAACTGAATTGTAATAGGCATCACTTTATTATCAACCACAAAAACTGCTTGTTAGGGAGTCATAGAAGAGGCTATAATGTTGGAGTTTTTAAGTTGCAACAAGCAAAAAGACTCAATATGTTAGAAAAATATGACTTATTTATCCCAAACCTGTTATTTGCTTATGTAGGTCCTGGGTTAATACACCTGTGGTAATCTTATCAAAACAGGAAGTTAAATAGAGTCTTTCAAATCTTTTTTACTCAGTGAGTAGCTATAGAATATTATTATAACTTCAAATTTTAAGTTCAAATATACCATTTCTTCTCCTTAGGACTGCAAAATAAGCACAAAAAGCAATTGTTCCTGAGGAAGTTCCAGTCTTGTAAAGGTTCAATCAGTGTATGTGATTCACAAGAGTTAGGATATCTTATGCATAATAACAGATGGTCAAGTGTTCTGAAGTATAATATAAATATCTTTTGGCATTGCAAGTGATTTTGACAGTTTCAGCAAAAGAAATATTAAAAAATAGAGTTTATAAGTAACATCAAAATAGGATGCATAATGTCCTGCCAGTGTCAGTCTCAGTTCTGACATTTCAGAGGAAATTGGGGAAATACAAGAAGTATTTTATGTGGAGAGTCCACTCTGAAATTCTGGAGAACTTTGACCTCCTCATGTCCAAAATTTTCATAAACATGAACCTCTGTTGTTATTCAGTTTTTTTTTCTCTTTAGATTCCTTTGAAAAACATTTACTTGTGCTTAAAATGGATGCAGTTTGTTAAAGGGAATAGCATGCCATGGTCCTGAAGGGACTCACTTATTTCAGTTGGGGCTAATCAATAGCAGCTAAGGGTTAAGAAATTCCCCTTTATTTACTGTGTTGCAGAGAAAACAGATTGTTCTGGGGTGTGGGATCTTTTAGTTCTCTCTGTGTGTACATATTGATAAATAC
>VWYE01010228.1:0-12023 GCA_013398995.1 Alaudala cheleensis | reverse complement strand
CACCCCGCCTATGATAACATCCTGAGGCATCTCGGCAGCATCCGCTACGCAGGTGAGGAGAGGGAGGGGGGAACCCCAAATCCCCCTCCCGGCACCCCCCAACTGCTTCCCCCCACAGGGCAGACGGTGGCCATCCCCTCCTTCAGCATCCGGGACCTGCTGCCCGCGCACCTCGACCGCTACTACCGCTACAACGGGTCCCTGACCACCCCGCCCTGCTCCCAGAGCGTGCTCTGGACTCTCTTCCCGCAGCCCGTCCGCATCAGCCGCGCCCAGGTAGGACCGGCTCCGGGGGGAGCCCCCCGGCCTTGGCGAACACACCCCCAGCGCTCCCCCCTTCCCCTTCCAGCTGGAGCAGCTCCAAGGAAGCCTTTACTCCACGGAGGAGGCCGAGCTGGAGGAGCCCCAGCTCCTGGTGGACAATTTCCGGGCCCCGCAGGAGCTGAACCAGCGCCCGGTGCTCTCGTCCTTCGCCAGGGGTGAGCGGAGGGGTGGGGAGGGCCCCTGCTCCCCTCACCCGGGCACCAGGCGCTGGCCCTGACCCCGGCCTTTCCCTTGCAGAGCCAGAGGGATACTCCACAGGTAGGGCCAGGCCGGGGGGCTGGGCTGGGGGTCCCCCTGGACCCCGCTGAGCCCCGCGGGTCACACAGGTGAGGTCATCGCCATCATCTTCGGCGCCGTCGCCGGCTGCGTCGGCCTCTTCCTCGCCGCCCACTTCGGGGCCAAGCGGATGCGGTGAGACCCCCACACCCCTCAGGGGGACCTCCGGAGCAGGGGGGGCCCCGAGCCCCATGGAGGGACCCCCCCTCACCCTGGTTTCTGCCCCACAGGGCGAGGAGGGCGCGGGCCCAGGACGTCGTGTTCAAGGCTTCCTCCCGCCGCTCCCCCACAGACACGGGACACCCCCGCTGACCCCCGGGCTGGGCTGGGCCCACACGGGCCCCCAGCCCCCTGCCCCACGGCAAATAAACCCTTTCCCTCTCCTGGTGGCTTTTTGTGGGGAGGGAAGGGGGCCTTTGAGGGGCTTTGGGGCTGGATCCCATCACACCCAAGAAACCAGGACCCGACCCAGGTGCTCCCCAGGGCAGAGCAGAGCACAATGGGGGGAGTGACCCCTCTCCCACCTCCCCTTCTCCCCAGCAGCCACAGTGTCCCATGCTCTTATAAAAGGGTTTTACTCTTAATAAAAAAAACAGGTATCCCCGCTGCACCTCCAACCCCCTGGGAGCTGAACTGGGGTGAGAAGGGCAGAGCATCCCAGTCCCAGTGGCTGCACAAGGGGTAGGGGCCCCCCAGGGTGACAAACACCAAGAAATGGGGGGGTCCTGCCCTGAGTTCCCCAGGCCTGGACTTCCCTCAGGGCCCCTGGCCCACCCTGGCCTTCCCCAGAGCCTCAAACTGAGCGAAAGGTGTTAACACAATCCGGGAACAAAGGGAAGGGGGTGGTGGTCAGACCCCACAGCCCCCTGGGAGAACTGGTCAGACCCCAAAGGGCCCCCAGGAACACTGGTCAGACTCCCCCCAAGCAGGATGGGTGAAGGCATTGGCAGGAGTGTCCATGGCTCCCTCACTCCTCGGGAGGCACCTGCAGCGCTGAGCAGAGCATGACCTGGCCCTCAGGCTCCTGCTTACCTGGGAGGCAAAGGGGCATTTATGAAGGTGGGGGTCCTCTGGGGGCTTGTGGAAGCCCCCAGAAACGTGGCCCCCATCCAACAAGACACATCCACCCCCATCCCAGCAGCTCTGCCCCCTCCCAAAAGTGACACCCCCTTACATGAGAGGCACTTGAGGACGTTGCTGAAGGAGCCTCCAGCGGTGCCAAAGGCCCAGAGGCCGGTGCAGAGTGTGAGGATGAAGATGGGGCCTAAGCTGGCCTCGTACCACGGGTTCAGGAAGGTCTGGGGACACAGAGAAGCAGGTCACACCTTCCTGACCCCTCCAAACAGCCAGGGCAGCAAAAGGCCCAGCCCTGTAGAAACCCAGCTTGAACCCCTGCTGAGCTGTGTGTCCCTAAATCCCCTGTGTGGCCCCCAAATCCTTCACTGGCCTCCCAAGAGGTGCCCCGGGGTGTGACTCGCCCCATGGCCCCAGGCAGGGAGTGAGGGGGGCCAAAGCAGAGCTTGTGTGGGGGCTCTGGTGTCCCCCAGGACTCACCAGCCCCGAGGCCAGCAGGCAGGCAGGGAGTCAGGGGGGCCAAAGCAGTGTTTGTGTGGGGGCTCTGGTGTCCCCCAGGACTCACCAGCCCCGAGGCCAGCAGGTGGCTGCCCAGCACCAGCCCCAGGCCCCCGGCACGGCGCCGCTCACAGGCGTCGAAGAAGATGATGCCCCAGAAGGTGTGGAGCAGTACCAGGGCCATGGTGAGGAAGGCTGCGGGCACAGACACGGAGCCTCAGAGCCAGAGCCTTCCTGCTCGTCCTCCTCCTCGCCACGGCCCTGGCCTCACCAGAGGTGATGAAGTAGTACGGGGAGTCCCCGTGGATGCCGACGGTGCCCGGCCCGGCAGAGGCCGCCAGGAGGTTGCTGATGGAGAAGACGCCGCTGATGATGCCGAAGGAGAGCCCAGACACTGTGGGGGAGCAGGGTCAGGGGAGCCCCCGTGGCCTCCACAGCCCCGGTGGGCTCCGGGAAGGGCAGCAGAGTCGGCAGCAGCAGCCGGCGCCGGGGGCCGCTCACCGTAACCCATCTGCCGCAGGGAGATCGGGGACCGCCCATCCTCGCTGAGAGCCGCCAGCCCTTCATCCGCCTTCCTGCCCCGCCAGAGAGAGAGCGTGAGCCCCGTGCCACGGGAGAGGGGAAGGGAGAGCCTCGGCTCGTTCCCGGGCTTTAACAAGGAACAGACTTTGCGGGGTTCCTCTGGACACAGAGCCCCGACATCTGCTCTGTCTTCCCCAACCCCTGGGACCCCGCAGCCCCCGGCACAGCTCCCCGGGCTGCGGGCGGGCTCTTACTTGAGCACTTTGAAGCAGGCGAACCTGCCGAGCTCCTGCAGCAGCACGGCAGCGGCGGCCCCGAGCAGCAGCGGCGCCGCGTCCTCCCGCCCGCCGAGCTGCACCCACACGAACCAGGGCAGCGAGGCCGCCAGCAGCGACAGCAGCCAGAAGAACGCCCTGTGGGGAACCGGGACAGGCGGATGGGTCCACTGGCACCGAGCAGAGCCGCTCGGCACGGCCGGGTGGGACCCACAACTGCCCCAGCGCCGCTCCCTCAGTGCCCCCAATCGCCCCCGGCCCGGGGCTCCCTCACCCTCAGAGCGGCTCCCTCAGTCCCCGCCGCACCCCAAGACCTTCCACAGGACCCTCAGAGACCCCCCGAGGGTCTCTCAGACCCCCGCCATGGCCTCCCAGCCCCGTGCCGGGCCGGCCCGGCTCACCCCGCCACCAGCACGATGAGGAGCAGCGGCTCCGCCGCCACCGTGAGCAGCAGGAGCGCGGCCGCGGGCCCGAGCGCGATGGAGAAACAGCCCAGACACACGGCGGCGGCCATGGCGGCCGCGCACAGCGCCCCCTGCCGGCCCGGAGGACCTGCCATGGGGTGGGTAGGACCGGCCCCGGAGCTGGGGACACTGGGGACACTGGGGACAGGGACACTGGGGACACTGGGGACACTGGGGACACTGGGGACAGGGATACTGGGGACACTGGGGACACTGGAGACACTGCGAACAGGAGACACTCGGGACAGGGGACACTGGGGACACTGGTGACAGGGGACACTGGCGTCACAGCAGGGACACCTGACACATCCTGTGCCCAGCACTGCCTGTCTGCAGGCTCACACATCTCCTGTACCACTTCTCCTTCTCCTCCTATTCTTTTTCCAAGGAATTCCCCTTTAAACCCGGCTTTTTTCCCTCTATTCCAAGGCCCTCACATCTCCCGTTGTGATTCTGTCCCCCACCCCCACGCAGCCGCTGTTTACAGAGGAGTTGGGAAGAGCAGGAAAACTTTATTTAGACTAAAAAATCCCGCCAGCCGGCAAGGACAGCCTGGACGGCTCCAAAGCCCCTCCCTGCACATTCCCTTGGGACGGGCGGCTCATTCCTCCTCCCTCTGGACTGATGCTGCCGCGGGGAGCGCCGGGCACTGGTGCCACGAGCGCTTGGATTTTTCATCCATCCTCACGTCTCATGCAAGGAAAACTCCAAACAATGTCCCCTGCAGCCTCTTCCGCAGGAATCCTGCGAATGCCATCTCCTGGGCACGAGGCATTGTTCAGGGAAGAATCGCAGTTACCGGCTGCCGTGTATTAATTTCCCTTCTTGTTTCGCTTCCGCCTATTAAAGCTGGGAAATGACACAACGCATCCGAGCACGGCTGGCTTCAGCTGCACCTTCCTCCTTGGACTGAGCCCCCGGCACGGCATCAGGCTCGGGATGCCCCGAGCATCCCTGCGATGCCGCTGCCTCAGCACGGCAAGAACCAAGAGCCTCCTTCCTCCTTCTTTTTTTCTCCTTTTCCCTCCTTTTTCCCTCTGTTTTGGTTCACGTGTTGAATTTCCCCTCAGGAAAGGTGTCCTTCCCTTGCTGCTCTGTTGTCGTGGCAGATTTTACTGTTGGATTTTGTAAAAAAAAACCCTTTCATCATTAAAAACTGAAGACATAAAAGTAGAAAGATGGAGCAAAATCGGGATTTGGGGAATAGGAAACAAAGTTTTGGGATGGCAGATGGACAAGCCCTTGGTCTGCCTCCTTTCTGTGGCTGCAATACTCCGTGGTGACAGATGTGAAGAAACAGTAAGAAAAAAGGTAAAAAAAAAAATAAGGAAAGTAGAGTTATTTCCTTTTCCATCCAGAAACACAATTCGAGATCTGCACCTGGGATGCAGGATGCTGCTGGGATGTTCCAGCTGGTCACAGCCAGGGAAGAGCAGCTGTTTCCCTTTTACCACCTTAGGGCACATTTTATCCAGGTTCCTTAGTGGATCCTCCAAGTTTTCCCAGTTTTTGCAAGTCTTACACCCAGTTCTGAAGAGTCATTCCCAGCCCCAAGCTGCAAATCCCACTGAATTCTGACTGCCAGCTCCCACACCAAGGGTTTGTCCGTTCAGCTCATCCCACCCACTCATCTGATAAGCCAAAACCATCCTCAGGGACCTTCCTCGCCCCTTCCCTCCCCATTCCTTTAATTCCGTGATAAAATATCCCAGGATTTTTTAACCCCGTGCTCCCCCAGTGCCTCCCGGCTGAGCTCCAGCCCTGCTGGGATTCCTCACAAGTTCAGATTTCTGCTTGGGTCGGGATTTTTGAGTTTCGCTGTTATTTTTGTGGAGGAGGGAGAGGAGGATCTGGTGGAGAGGAGGATTTGAAGAGATTCACTTCCTGCTCGGAATTCCTGGGCACTTAACCCTTTGCCAAACATCTCTCTACAGAGGGGGGAAGCTCCTTCGGCAAATCACAGAGAACCCCAGGGAGGCTGGGAATCGCCTTTGGGATGCACTGGAAAAATTCTTCAGTTCGGTCCACTCTTGGTAGGAAAAAAAGGGAATTTTTGGCTTAAAATTGATTAGAATCCTTGAAATCGACAGAAATATTTGGTTTAGAATCAACAGGAGATGAGATGAGCTTTGAGGTCACTCCCAAGCCCTTCCATGGTTCCGGTGCCCTGCACCCCAAAACAGAGCTCCCCCTGAACTGTGCAAGACTCATCCTGCTCTTTCCTGGTTTTCTAACTCCATGTTCAAGAGTCACCAAAATACTGATTTTACACCGCCTGAGTCACCTGTCTCCTTCACTTCCCCTCTTCCTTCCCTCTCCAGTCCATTCCCACCTGGATCCCGCTGGGTCCTTGCAGGAGCTCTGCTATCGCCTTCTCCCCAGAGTGTTTTTACCCGCTACAAACCAAATCCATGACCGTTCGTGTTTATTCCTCCTGATGGAGAAACTGAGGCACAGGAAGGGGAAATTAAGCCGAGGCAAAAAAATCCCCCAAATTTTACGGGAAGTCGGGGCTGGCTCTGGCTCCCAGTCAGCATCTCTGCCTCCTCTCCCAGAAGAATTTGCTATTTATAGCTCTGCTTCGCTCCGTTAGAACATAATCAAAACCATCCTCCCTCCATATGAGAACTCATCCAGCGGCACTAACCCTCCCCGGGGGAAACTTCCCAAGATTTGCAATTCAGCCATCCGAAACGCCTCTGCAACGGGAAACTTCCCCCGTCGGAGCGGGGAAACGCACGGGACCCGCTCAGCACCGCCCGGGACACGCTCAGCTCCGCACGGGACACGCTGAGCCCGCCCGGGACCCGCTCAGCTCCGCACGGGACACGCTGAGCCCGCCCGGGACCCGCTCAGCACCGCCCGGGACACGCTCGGTACCACCCGGGACACTCTCAGCCCGCTCTGCTCCGGTCCCGGGCACAGCCCGGGCTCCCTCCCGAGCTACCGAGGAGCTGACTCGGCTCAGCCCCCCCGAGTCATTTCCTGCCCCCGCGGGGACGGCTCAGGAAGGTCCCGGAGCAGCAGCGGAGCCGCTCCGGCAGCCGACACCCAACGGAGGACGATGAACTTCTGCATCGCGGTGCTCCTGCTCCTTTATTCCTGGCCGGGTAAGCACCTTCCCCGCGTTTCCCAGGGGTTTCTAAGGGCAGTTTGATTTTAGCTCCTGCTCGGGTCATTCCCACACTCCTGGGATGCCGCGGGGCAGTTGGGGGGGTCCGGAGGCTGAAAGAGCTTGGAGGGATTGTCTTGGAGAAAGGGGGCTACAGGGGAAAAAACTACCGGGAATACGCGGTGTAAATTACTGAAAGCTTCATAAAGTCTGTATAGCGAATGTTTCCCGCATTGTGTTCAAATAATTTCCAAATCCCAGCTGGGAGCTATTAGGAGACACAGAGAAAAAAGCCCAACAGGATTTCCTGAGAGTTTCGTGGGCAGTTTGAGATGGGGAAGAGTGGAATCGGGGTACTGAGGGAGGAAAACCCCAACCCGGAGCTGCTTAGGGATGAGCACGATATCCCCCCATCTCTGGAGAGGTGGGACACAGAGCAGCACCGGCTGAGGGGAACTGCGAACTGCAGCTCTGCCCTTACAGGAGCCTCTCTCTTCCTCTTTCTGTTCCTTCTGCTCACCGAAGGAACGGACCGAACATGAAACATCGGGCGAGGGGATTCCCAGCTGCAAGATGCCCTGTTATTCTCAGTGTGTTTCCAAACGCAGGAGCCAGCTCGGGTGACTTTCTGGGAAAGCTCCGAGCACAGGATGAGGTTCCCGAGCCAGAGCTCAGCGCTGCCGGGGCACTGCCAGGGGATGAGCGTGGGAAGGAGCGGGGGCAGTTCCCAGTTTCAGTCCAGATTTCCCCGAAAGCTCAGGAGGGGAGCGGGGCAGGTCGAGGCGCTCGGCACGGGGGTGGGTGAGGCTCTGTCCGTCCTGCAGAGCCCCGATCCCAGCCCGGCATCTTCAGTCTCAGCCACTGCTTTCAGAGAATTCCCTCACGAGAATTTTGGGACCTGGGCTTCTGCCCCAGGCTTTGCCAGTGCTGAGAAAGTCAGGGATATGAGAGAAGTGGGAGGGTTTGGAGAGGGACCTGGAGCTACAGCTGGCCCTGGGCATGACTGACAGCATCATTCCAGCTATTAATGGTGTCACTTATAATAACAGTATTATAATTATCTTGTTTATGACTATAAATTAGTATCAAACTATAAAAATACCTTATTGTTCCATATCTTCCATTCCCATGAGTATCTTAGTGTATGAATCTGTGACTGTTAGAACATTAATATTCCCAATTAATTTACTTTCAAAAAATCCCCCCCAAACCCAAGAAAACACTCAGAACCTCATGTTTGGAATAGGGAATGAGCCACTCTCCAACTGTGACAGTGTCATACGGGTCAGTATTTATTTATAGTGGCTCAGCCCTAAGGAAATACGAAGGTCCCTTCGGAGCCCTTGGCAGCCCCACAACCACAGGCACTGGAGCAGCTGGATCCTGGCTGATCCCAGGGGAGATCCAGCCCAGCTCCGGGTCTGGGGTGCGGGGGCACAGCCAGAGGCTCCATCCCCACACTGCATCTGCCACTTCTGGCACATCCACACCCAAAACCCAAGGAAAACCCCAGCTCTGCTCTGACCTCCTACACCTTTAGTGGGGATGTCATGATGGGTCAGGCTGTAAATCCATCAGTCCCACAGGAAATGGGTTTTGCCCAAAGCACCAATAAATCAGTGAAGCTCTCCAGGACCCCACGCCCACGGCTGGACCTGAGGCCCCTCACGATGACCCTCACGTTGTTCTTTGCTTCCAGGGAAGGCCGAGCTCCCAGATGACTTGGAGGAGATCGCACAGGATTTATATGACTACATGTCTCATTTAAGTGAGAAATGCCTTTTTTAAAAGCTTTTTTACCATTTTCCAGAATCCATGGGAGTGAGCTGGGATAACGGGGACTGGGAAGGGATTTACCTGAGTTACACTGGCTGCTCAGGGGGAAAGCTGGGTGATCACAGCCATGGGGTGGGGACTCAGCCCCCACAGTGCCACCTCACCTGGAGCTGTTTCCATTCCAGGCAATTACTATTATTACACAGATGATTATTACTATGACAACATCACAGCAACCCCTGCCACATACATGTACGAGTTGGATTCAAATGAGGTGAGTTGGGTTTCTCTTGGTATTCCCCTAAAAAACAGGTTTTCCTCACCCAAATCTCTGCCACAAGGAAAAATAAATGGGTTAAAACTGCTGATTTTTCCATCACAGAACAAGTCAAGTGAGTTTGAGTGGAGTGTCCATGAACAATCATGGAATGGTTTGAGTCGGGATTTATTTTCCGAGTTTGCACAGAAACAGTGGGAAATTCCTTGTTTTCCCAATTCAAAGCCATCCCAAGGAGTGATCTCTCTGCATAGGAGTTAATCCTATGCTGTGACATTGGTTATTTCTTTTTCTCCACATTCAGACAAGCACCATTGGAGAGGTGGATTGGGAAAGCTTGTTTCCAGAAGAGAGTGCCACCACCAAGAGTTCAGGACTACCAGATACAAGTACTCCAGGGGATTCCAGGGATGCTAAGGACAGTCAGGTGGGTGCCTGTCAGCTCCGGAGCTCTGCCACAATGAACAAGCACAATAAAACATGGGACTTTCTGACCGATTTATTTTCCTTGACTCACCAGGATTCCCAGAAGTCATTGGGATTGTCCCTGAAGGGCCAACTCACCCTCATCATCCTCCTCAGCTTCCTGGGTCTCCTGCTATGACCCCCAGACTCCTCCAAAGGTACTCTGGGATTTCAACACTCACTCAAAGTGTGTCCTTCAACCCAGGGAAATCCAATTCTTTCTGAAGCAGGAACTTTCCAGAACCATGGAAAGATACCAAACCCTTCCAGGCATCCAGCTGTGATGCCAGGGAACTCACCAGCAGCTCTGATCACCACTGATGGCCTGGAGAGGCTTTTCCCAATGACCTGTTGGCTTTGGTGGGACCTTCAGGGGTGTGAGCAACCAGGCCCCTCCTGCTGCTCATCCACCCAAACACCCTGTTCCTAAAACCCTGGAATGGTTTGGGCTGGGATGAACCTCACAGACCAGCTGGTTCCACCCTCCTGGTTCCTCCACCTGGCCAACCTTCCCCCAGAGCTGGAGCTCTCCAACCTCCCAGGAACACACCGACCCCATCCTGCCACACTCTGGAACCTGCTCCCCTTCTCCCCTCGTTCCAGACTCGCGGGCTGGGATGGTGACAGGACATTGTCAGGTGTTGCCAAGGACATTCTCCCCACGAGGCGCTGGCTCTGTTCCAGCTGCTGAGACTTTGTGTCTGGAGTTTCTGGTGCACAGACGGTGCCGCCCCACAGGCACTGGGAGCACTGGAATGTGTCAGTCCTTTCCTGTTCCCTTGGATTCCACTGTAAATAAGAACCTCTGCCAATAAAATCCCCCCACACCTGGTGCACATCTCTCATGGTAAATAACCTGTAACCCCCACCAGAACTGGAATAACAAACATAAACATCACTTCTTGTCCCACCAGAAGGATCTTCTGGAGCCTCTAAACCCAGCCAGGACCTCCCAGCTTTGTTTCTTCCAGAACTGCTCTTCACACTGTTTATTTTCCAGGAAAACAAGCAATAGTTGGGTGGACCAGAAAACTTCCCACCACCCTAAACCCCCACGGAGATCAAACTGCTGCAGAAATGGGTGGTTTCGGTCAAGAAACCAGAGTTAAATTCTTTTTTTGGGGAAACAAGTGCAATCCCACACTCAGTGCCTATGTTGCTTTTCTTTGGAGAGTTAACGGGAAGGAGGGATGGAAAACTGGCCCCGATGTACCCAGGTAACCCTCCGGGACAAAGGAGGCTGAGTCGTGCCAAGGGGTGTTGAGTCAAGGCAACAGGAGATTCACGGCGGTCACAGTCCCCAGAGCCGCCCCAGAGCCCCGGGGAATGTCCCGAGCCGGAGCAGGTACGACCCATCCCGGCCACCTCCTCCGCACCCCGGAGCGGCAGGGCCAGCCCCGGCCCGGCCCAGCTTATCCAGCCTCGGAAAGAAGAAGATTTTTGTTTCCTACGGAAGCGAAAAGGTTCGGGACGGGTTCGAAAGCGGCCGGAGGAGCGGGGCCGGATGCGCTGCCTGGCAGTGCCACCTCCTGGCTCCGTGCTGCCAGAAAAGGCGCATCGAAAAAAAGCCAAGAACGCCCCGGAAAATGATTCGGCATCACACAGCAGTGAGATTTCCAACCCTGGAGTGGAGTAAAAAGCAATGAAAGGAAAAATAAAGGATGGTCTCCAGAGCAGCCATCCAGCTCTCCCAGCAAACCCCCGGGATAAGCAGCTTGAACACAAAGAGGATTTTCCCTGCAGTTGTGAGAGTTGCTCCCAGCAGGAAGCAAGCAGAAGGCTCAGGTCTCTGGCATTTTCCAGCAGCTCCTTACGAAACCATCTCAAACCCAAATTCTGCTGCAGCTGCTGCCAGCAGGATTCCCACAGTCCAGGAGTGACAATCCTGGGCCAGCCCACAGGGGCCGTTTTTGGGCTTCAGCCCCTAAAGCAGCAGTGAGGGACACAAAAATGTGGTCAGGGAAGAGCCCCCCCAGAGCCAGCAGTGAGGAGGGGAGCGGCTCCAGGGTTGAGAACACTCTGTTCAGTAACCTGTGAAGGGGATTTTGTGCAGATTTAGGCAATCGTGGATGAGGGCTGGGGCTGCTCTCCTGCCTTTAATATTCCCAAGCTCTTGTCTTCCTTCAGTGAATTCCCAGCTCCTTGTCCTCACCACTGATAGATTATAGTCCATCAACATCAACCTTAGGCCAGCCCTTCAAGCTCCAGTGTGGTGAACATGAACTGTTTCCATCCCCATCCCATGGATCTAGAACAAAAGTAAATCCTTCACCTGGTTTTCCTTATTTCTCCCATTTTTCCTCCATTCCTGAACCCAAAATATCCATCCTTTCCAACCCCATTTTAACCCTTTCCTAAAAAACAAGACAAACTCCTTGGCTGATCTCCCCCTGTTTGATCTTCTAACAGGAAATATTTTCTCCATGGAGTTTACACAAAGCTGGAACAAACTCGAGGTTCCCATGTTGGGTTGTTGGTTTTTGTTTTTGTCAGTTCTGTCACCAAGTTGCCAAAATGTCTCCTGTTATTTGTGTCTCCAAAGTTAAAAGAGTCAACATGTAAATATTTGGATATGCTTGTCCCACAATTGTCCTGCCAGGGCATGAGGGATGTTGGTGGCTTGCAGGCTCTTTTCAAGGATCATTTTCCAGGAGAAAAGCTCCAATAGAAACATTAATTAATTATCAATTTTAAATAGGAACAGAATTTCCATAGGGATATAAATCCCGTCTATCCACCCGGGGAGATCTAAATTACATATATCCGACTAGAAGGGAATATAAATCCCATATATGCAACCCGAGGGGGATACAAATCCCACGTCTCCACCTAGAGTAGGATATGAGCCTCATAAATCCCCCCGGAGTGACTCAGATTTTAGGAATCGGGCTATTCTCCAGCTGTATGAACCTGTCTCAGCGGCCGCGACCCCCGGCTCGGCCCCTCAGAGCCGCGATCCC
>VWYE01010224.1:0-13567 GCA_013398995.1 Alaudala cheleensis | reverse complement strand
GTCAGTCCTTCCTCCATCCAGGGCAAACTTTTAATCCCAATTCTCTACCTCTTCTCCCCCAGAGGTGCAAGGAAATGGGGAATGCAGGTTATGATCAGCTCATCAAACATGGTTACTGCTCCCTCCTAAGGTAGAGGAGTCCTTCCCCTGCTCTAACATCAGATCCCTCTCATATGACAGTTCGCCACAAACTTCTCCAATGTGAGCTCTTCCCATGTGCTATAGTTCATGAACTGCTCCAGTGTAGGTCCTTTTCCATGGGGTGCAACCTTTCAGGCACAGGCTGCTCCAGTGTGGGTCCTACCTACTGCAGTGTGGGCTTCCCACATGGCCTCTCCTTCCTTCACGCATTCACCTGCTCTGGTGTGGAGTCCTCCAGGCTGTAGGGGAATCTCAGCTCCAGCTCCTGGAGCACGTCTTCCCCCTCCTTCTACACTGACCTTGATGTCTGCATAGTTGTTCTTATCACACAGTCTCGCTCCTCTCTTCTCTGGCTACAACTTGTTCTGGTGCAATAACTTCTTTTTTTTTCTAACGCATAACCCCAGAGGCACTGCCACTGTTGCTGATGGACTTGGCCTTGGCCAGCAGCAGATCCATCTTGGAATCAGCTCACACTGGTTCTGCTGGACACATGGAAGCTTCTGGCAGTTTCTCAGAGGTGTTGTCCCCATAGCCCCCTTAGGCTCTATCAGAAGTTTTGCGTTGCCACACAAACCAAGGAAAATGCCCTAATTCAGAGTATAGAAGTACATAATTAGGAGATGGAGTGGTTTAAGTGCTGCTGAAATGCCAAAGTCTTTGCTTAGAATAATTGTTTTCTGAAGGCTATTGCAGGCATAGCTAAAACTTTAAATTATGCTGAGATGTGGGAGCTCTTAAAGATGACTTTAAAGTGACTTTTTCCTTATTTTACTGCCCTTCTGCTGTGTCAGCAGATCTTGGATGCAATCAGTCATCTGACCTAAAGTACTTATTTGTAATTAGGTGTCAAAATAAAGTGATAATAGCAGTCTAATTCCAATGGGTCTGTCTACCTGAAATGCAAATCTCTCTCCATTTGAGTAATTAAGCTATGAAATTTAGAGTGCTCAAAGCTTTTGATGTTTTGAAGTAATTAGCAATATGGAGACAGATACTGCTCTCTGCAAGTACCAACAGCTGATTTGTAATAAAATCAATGTGTTTGCTTTTCTGTTATTAACTAAGTTATATTATTCATTATTTACCAGTATTTTGCCAGCTGCCAGCATTTGTAAAAATGTTTGTGTAGCCCAAATGCACTGCAAAGATGAGCACAAACTCTTCAAGTCATTAATTACCATTTACATGAATAGAAAATGCAGGCATTGATCCTCATAAGGCAACAGAGCCCTATCACGCAAGAAGCTGTACAAACCAAACCAAAATTGTTACAAGTTTGATAGCAGGCATTACTGAAAAAATGAACAAAGCAAATAGTTAGTAGAGAATTTTAAATCCACTATTTGTATTTTTATGGGATTGTGTTAAAATGCTGCCTGTGCAGAATGTCATGGAGACATGCATGCACCCAGTGACTGCCAGGTAGTTTGCAAGATGTTGTATATTGCAATCCTGGGCCTGGGCACAAAGCTCTTGGAGGAAACAGGCTGGCTTTCTTCATTGACATCAAAGCTGCAGACAGGGTCTGCTGAATACTGGGTGCAGAGCAAAGGAGTAGAGGTGGTGGGTCTGGAGAGAGAGTGTGACATGGTTTGTAGTGAACAAGATACAGGAGAGGACTGACCCAGCTGCATGAGTGTGTTCCTTGTTGGCAGTTTTACATTTAAGTGTGCTGCCTTACAAGATATTCATTTGTCCAGCCCAAGTGTATCTCTGTTGAGTTTTGTCAGGTGCCTCTGGCGAGGTGAGGATCTGTGAGCAGTCACATGCATTGGAAAATACTTAGAACTCTTTCCTTTTATAACTTAACTAAAATGCAAGCTCTTACCCTACAGGATTATCCTTTCAAAGATGTTTCTTCATACCAGCTGGACTGGTGTGCTTAAAGCATATCATTCTCATGTGGGGAGTATAGGAAATGCTGTTTAAACCTCAGACTTGCCACACTTTCATTTAGAGATTTCCTAAAGGATAGTTTGGAATCATAACTGGTCTGAGAGCATGTATTTCTTGCTTGCATTTTCCTTAATTTAAACTATTTGTTGCTTGTAGAAGTAAGAATATTCAACTTTTTGTATTTTTTTATTATTCTGATTATTTTATAAACAGTGATTTATAATAGTGACAGATCATTATTAGTCTGCAAGTCAAGGGAGCAATACTAACTTCTGTTCAACTCTTGCAAAGGCAGAATTTTTGCCATCATTGCTTCGTCTTTGTTTAACTTGTTCTTAAAATCCTGCAAAAAAATGGACCTTCCACATCTTTCTCAAGGGGACCTGTCAGGTATTTAGTTACCATCTCACGACATAAACTGAGGCTAATAGGCTTATGTAAAGGCTAAACTTGTATCTGAAGACTAAACTGAGCACCAGGCACTGGAACAGGCTCTTCAGGGAAGTGGTCACAGTCCCAAGGCTGACAATATTTCAAGAAGTGTGTGCACAAAGCTCTCAGGCCCATGGTGTGATTCTTGTGGTGTTTTCTACAGGGCCATGAGCTGGACTTTGATGATCCTTGTGAGTCCTTTCCAACTCAGGATACTCTCTGATTCTACAAAAATACTCAACAAAATTATTGAAAAGTAAAAGCACAATTATTTTATCAATGCTGAAATTATAAACCAATCTGAAAGGAGGTTTAGAAGTATTCTGAGTTGTTTTTCATGGTGCTTTGTAAACAAATTAATTTGAATGTTGATATTGCTGTCTGCCACTAGAAAGAAGCACATTTAGATAGGCACTTGGGCCAGTGAAACATGGCTCTGGTCAATCACTACAAAGCTTAAACTTGTTTGTGAACAATACCAAATGAAACTGTTTATAATCCTATTCACAGTTGCTGGGAATGGACCAGATTTAATTCACTTTTACAGTAATTTAAGTACCTTTTTATTTTGAACTTTTTGCATGATTTTCAAAACAAAATCAGAAAATGCCAGTTTTTCAGAGTTTCACTAGTGCAAATTGAATAAGCAGTCCAGTGAAGTGATTCTGGGAATAGCACCTGCCCTTTTAGCGTGGTTAGGCAGGGATGAGGGAGTACTGTTTACACCACAGAGCTCACGTACAGTCCTTACTGTGGGCATGAAAGATGGCTGATGGTGATGTCAATGTGCTTAAATTAAGCAGGTGGACAAATTCTTCAACATCTGTAAATCTAACGGATGGAATTATTCTCTTACTATGAGTATTTAAAGCCTGAAATGTCTGCAGAATTACCCCATACATTTTTGACATCATGCACCCTTGTGCATGCAGCACCACTGTGGGACACACATGGTACCCACAGAGTTACAGTAATTATTACCTTTTGTAATTGCAATGACATGAGTAGGAACAGAATAACAGGCTTGGAGATACTTCCCAGGTATCTGGGATAATGACAAAATTTTAGATGGAGGTTTTCATATGCCAACTAAACCACAATTTCTTAACTCCCTCCCCATTTCCTCAGTACCCCAGCATCAAGATCTTCACAGGTTTTAGAGGTGGATTTTTTTTTTTTAAATTAAAATTTCACATTCATACCTAGGCAAAGCACTTCACACCAGAAACCAGGCTTCTGATTACTCCTGCAGGTGCAACATTAGTGCATGAAGATTGGTATTTGCATACCCAGCTCCAGAGATACAGATGCAAATCAAGCTCAGTTTATTTGCACACGTTCAATTATCTTGCTTATTTCATTATTCTCCTTTAGTTCATGGACCAGGTGCTGTAAACACTGTGGCATCTACAGCACTTCCTCCTCTAGTGGTTTATTCCAAGCTCAGTGTCTGGCTTGCTGGTATAAAAGTCTGGAGCTCATTGAGAGTCTAAAAGAAACAAACCAGTATGAGAAATGCTGATGAGATACTGGAGATAAATAGAGTCCTTTCCTATTATATTTTACTGCCATTCAGGTGAGATTTAGTTACTTTACTTTTGCAAAATGTGAGTTTTTCTTTTGTATCCAAAACAATGCTGCTATCTGTGTTGTGGAAAGCTCTTGCATGTAGTCTGAGTTTATTTCCAGAGTTGTAAATCTATTGTTTGGATGGGCGATGTGCTAAAAGATACTAGGTGGCCTGTGAATCCTCAAAGTAAGGAGGAGGCACTTGAGAGGTTTTAAACTCCTGGATGATAAAGAAGAGGTTTAAATAGTGGCTTGTAGCAGTATTAAAAAGCCTCACCTACGTAGAAACTGGCACAATATTTACCGCAAGTAATAAATATTTGTAATTGTTATGTGGTGCTTTTCAAATGATATTTCATGTCTAGTTTTATTTTGAGTTATTTTTTACAACTTCAGTTCCTCATGAAAACAAGTTGTATGGCTTATGGTATTACTCCAGCAAAATGATTTCCATAAATAAAGCAAGAGGCAATAGGAAGGAACATATATAAAGATTAATGCATCAGACTTTTAAGCCTACACTGACTAACAATAATTTCTGAGACTTAAGTTATTGAGAAGGAAATCTCTCATATGGAATAAGGCAACAAATCCAGAGCTACCTGAGCAGTATAGGCAATTTACTTTCCTTCCACTTAAAGAATTGTATTTTTATAGCCGTTTTCCCTGAGCTTATTGATTTTGTATGCAATTTTCTTCAGAGACAGAAAGCAGCTGCATTTGGCACACAAATGGATGCAGACAGCAATTAATGCTTGTGCTGGTGAGTGCTGCTCTGGGGTTCCCTGCACAGGACAGGGAGTGCTCCCCTCCTGTGAAACTGCATGGGGAGGTGATCACACAGCTGTGGAGGGAGGGCAGCAGGAAGGTAAAAGCAGATCACAGAATCATGTCACAATAAGAGAGGCATCTACAGAGACAGGTAGTTAATATTTCTTTCTTTAAACAGAGAATAGTCACAAGCAAGTGCAACTGGAAAGTGACACCTTGCCTTGTATAATTTCCAAATTAATTTCCACTAAATCAAGTGTGGATAAAATGTGGAGTAAATGTCAGAGAATGTAAAGTCAATTTTCTAATTAAAGGCAGTTAACAACCTTACCTTTAAGTCCTAGATGCTGAGATTAAAAAAAAAAGCCTACTAAAAACCTTAATGTAGCCTGGATCCCAATTAACATCTGTAGCTTGTAGGAACTAAAAACCATCAGTTTCTTTTAGAAATTTCCATTTCATTTCTTAATGCAGCAAAAATAACAAAGTTCATTAGGAATGAGGTTAAATCCACTTTAGACAGAAATACGTGAATAGAATAGGGGCCTAAATTATGAATATATTATTATATCATCCTTGAATTATAAGTAATATCAGAGAACAAAACTAGAAAAATTGTTACACTCTTTCTCTAAAAAACAAGAAGAATGTTAATTCAGATCTGGGACAAAAATGTTCCTCCATTTTTATTTCATTTTAACTTACAGCTCCGCATCACAAAAGACCATAACAACCTGTAAAAGAAGACTTGATGTGTTTGGAAGGTTCTGCCAGTTAATGAACTGATGCAGTTGCATCATCTAAGGTGCATGCTATCAGTGGAGCAAATCTAGAAAATGCTTTGCTACAAACTCATTATGTCTGATGCAATCCATAAATGGTTGAGATTCTCTTACTGTACCTAGAATGACAGAGATGTCAATGCTGCAGGTCTGCAGACTGGAAAACACAAATTATTTAATGACATCCAGTGCCACAGCATGAGACACTGATGACCATTCTTTCTTGCTTTCCATCTAAAAACATGTTTCGTATAGTTGGCAATCATCAAAACAAGCAGGAATCAAAACTGACATCTTTAAACTTCCAATTGTGAACAAGCTACACGCATTTTGAAATAGCAGTCTGGAAACACCAGAGGCCAGGTGAAACCTTTCCCCCTCCAGATCTACCTACTTTAAATCCTCTTTGATTTCTGCTGCCTTGCCANATTTGTTAAGATCTTTCTCTAAAAAACAAGAAGAACATTAATTCAGATCTGGGACAAAAATGTACCTCCATTTCAAAGGGCAATAATTCACTGTGTTTATCTCACAGCCTAAAGAATCATGGTAGATTGGATAGGTACAGTTCCCACACCACATACCTTATTAACTTCAAATGAAACCAACAGGGCAAATTGTGATTAGATATCCTTACAAAAATGCCTTACACCATGGAGAATCAGGAAATTCAGCTATTCGCTGTGAATTGCAACACTGAAAAAATACATAAATTTAGAACTCATGGGAAAGATGCTTTGACATTCTCAGGAACCTGATCTCCTTTTTGTTCTCCTTGTTTCTGCCAGAGCCACACCTTCTGTTATCTTTAGGACAAGGCACACTGTATTTTATCTGAAGAACTTCAGGAAGCCTTCATCTGTGGCTCACACCTTGTAGAGCCCATGTTTACATTCTGCAGGTAAATGAATTGCCATTTTTAAGCACAGTGTTGGTTCATGTTGCACTGCAGCACACACATGCTCTGTGCAGTGACACCCATAGCTTTGGGCAGAGCGTGGCATCCCAGGGTGTCACTCGCAGTGCCCCCACCCATCCTGCAGAACTGAGCCTCTAATGAAGCACTCCTGGGGCACTCCTCTTCACAGGACATCACTGCTTCCCTGGGAAGTATAAGGAAGGGAGGAAGGAGACAGACATGGTGCAGTTAGAGGACAGTTTTAAATGTGTGTCTCGTGCTGTAAGCAGTGACATTTTAAGACTTTTCTCTCCAACGAGTAAAGCATTCCAGGGTCTAAACTTTTCAGTGCAAAAGGCACCGTGTGGGTGGCTCCTTCTGCTTGGACTGCCTCTAGGTGCCCTAAGGCTCCTCTCATTTATTCAAGGGTCTGTGCAGCCAGCTTTGCCTTCTTGTGCCCCTTCCACACACTCAGGAACCAACAGTTCCTGAAATGGTTTAAATCTTTGTATGTGGAAGGTGACTCTTTGGCCTCTCACCTGCACAGAATTGCCAAAGCAGCACTGGTGAGCAGCTCCATGGGACAGACAGCACATGCCAGCAAAAGTCACAGCAGTGAGTGAACACAACAGCTTGGAAGTCAGACATGGGAAGTTTTTAGTTTACAGTGGAGTCTGATAGAGAAAAGAATGCTTCTGGTAGAGAAAAACATTTTTTGGCATGGATTACAGAGACAATTCTCTTATGGCCTGGAGGACACACATGACAGAAAATGCACATATACTGTATCCTGAAGAAACTAGTGGTTCTATGAAAATACACTATTAGATTTGGGACTTCATTGTATAAGAATATCAAAACCAGTTTAAGTGAAAGGTTTTTGTCCTCATCTGGATTGGCCTATGAAAAGGAAGAGTGTGTTTTATTTGAACTCATATCCAGTTCTGCTATTTAAATATATTATTTTTATGTACATACAGTTTCCTTCTAAGGAAGGAAACTAGATGCTTATTGTGTCTTTGAAATGCATGTGGTCCCGGTAGGAAAGCTCTTGTCACTGTGCTAAAAGATGCTCGAAGTAATTCAAATGTGATATCTATCAGAATAATAAATTCTGAGGTTTTGATACCCATAATCCTTTTCTAGAAGAAATCAGAGAGCTTTTGCAATTTTTCTGTGATAAAGCTCATCAATCATACTTGTATCAACTGTTTAATCTCTCATTATTGCATTGTGAATTTATTTCCTACTGCTCCATTTCTTCTCAGTGTTCTGCACATGCATTCTCTGTCCCTAGATTTATGAATCTTGGTCTTGACCTTCACAATAGTTTATTGGGTATTTAAATCAAATTATTTTAAGTAAACATTAGAAGCCATTTATTGATTGTGAGCCCGAAAAGGCAGGAGTCCAGAGGCTTGTAAATTTTACATGTAAGTGGTTCACCTATGTGAGCATCAGACAAATGCTCTGCCCAAGCAGGAAAAGAGCATGCCTATCCTATGTGTTCCAGTCCAAGGCATGAGTTTAAGCAAACCAAAAATTAGGTTTCTCCACAAATCACAGCTTCTTTTAGGCTCAATTTCACTCTCTGATACCTCTCTTCTACCTTTCCCTACCCAACAGCACAGGGGGATGGACAATAGGCATGTGTGATCCCCTGATGTCTCCTTTTTGCTGCTTCTTCCCTCTCACACTGTTCCCCTGCTCTGGTGTGGGTCCTCCGTGGGCAGTAATCCTTCAGGATAAACCTCCTCTACCACAGACTTTTTCTTCTAAGGGAATATTCTCCTGCTCCAGCATGGCCAACAGTGTGGATATCTGCTCCAGTGGGGTCTCTACAGGAATTGCAGGGATCTCTGCTTCAGAGATGTCAGGAGCTGCACTTTTAAACCGAGTTTTAACCAGCCATGTGGGAGGAGTCCTTGTATCTGTGCAGGATTTGGCATGGCAGAGCTGTGGGAGCTCACATGTGGAAGGGACAGGTCTATTCCAGGGTCACTCAGAGCCAGGGTGTATCATTAAAGCAATGGCTCACTTCAGGCAGGTATAGGACGCCTTTAAACTTTTTATCCCTGCCTCAGTAGAGGTTGATGTTTCTCTGCCTACAGTACAGCACATTCCTTGCAGTTACTTATTGCAGTTTATTTTGCTAACTGAGCTCTGTTTGCAGATTGGCAACCCCCTGCCATTCACAGTCGTGCCCTTAAACCCACTGCAAACCTTACCAACCTGTCTGAAAATGTGTTCAGCCACCAAGCACAACTCCATTGTGCTCTTCAACAGGCTGCTTTTGGCATTAGTGTCTGTTTTGCTCCATCCTCAGCGATGCCACTTTTAATTAAAAGCTGCTATTGATATATTTTTGCACTCTCTAGTTCCGATGATTAAGCAGCACATTCCTAAACTCATGTTCCCTGCCTTTAATGCAGTGGGGCTTATGCTTGTTTATGAACCAAGGGACAGATATGGAAACTCTCTGTAGGGATTTGTATGTCTTTATTTGTGGACAGTTTGTAAGATTAAATTACATATCAATATTTGCTTACTCTGTAATTTGATTAATGCACTGCAAGCAGATTTAGAATCTTGTTTTGTATAGGTTTTTCAGGAGCTGCTTAATATGTTTACCCTTGGAAGTACTTGCCCATTAGATTGAATGTACACAAAATAAATCATCCAAACAGTGATTAAAAATAAAGCATATTTGACCATCATATCATTTAGTTAAGACCAAATATTTCTGTAGAACTGCTGGACTATGGCAGACGAAAAGAGCAATTCCTACCTTAACAGCTCACCAAAGTGCCATCACTGCAGTGAGAGATCAGATGGATATCACCTCGGTAATGTGCCTTGTCAGAAGCTGTGATGGACTGTGCAATGCAGGTGGTATCAAGAGGTTCTCAATCTTGTTATGCTGCTACCAATGCACTGAAGTGGCCCTTTCTCAGAAGTGATGGAGGGGCACCTAAAGTCAGCCTGCTGCTGAGAAGCTCTTCATGCTTCCCAAGGATATTAGAGAGAGTGAGACACATACCAAGACCTTACCAGGTTTGCATGCAAGATTCAAAGTCTCAAGGGTAAAAACATGCTGAGTGTGTCTGCCCTGTAGATCAGAGTATCAGTAGTCTTTGAGAAATGATCAATTGTTCCCTGGAGCTAGGATGACAAAGTTCCAATAGAACTGGTCAATGCCCATTGTGTTGTGCTCTTGCTTTTGCTTTTTCTTTTTCTTTCTTTTCTTGAAAAAGCTGTAAACCTCTACTGTCCTCTCTTACAGAATCCAATTTGTGACCTGCTGTAAGGGGCACTATCTCATTAATCAGTGAAAGCAGAAACAGCCCAAGCCCATGATGGGTGTGCCTTGCTAACAATTGGAGCTCTCCCGACAAATCAGACACACAGCTTGTTCTCAAGGCCTTTGACAAAAAGCCACCTAATGCAATTAGGCACAACTGCCTTTACACTGTATTTGTGATGGTGCTGGCTGCACAAAGAGTATTTCCTCTGGATTATCAACACAAATGATGTCAGTATACAGAGCAGTTCTTGAAAGGCTTCTCACCTCCACTGCTCAGGTATTGAGGGCAACAGGAAACAGAAGAGTTATTTGACTTAGACATTCTTTTATTTAGAAATAAGAACATAGAAAAGTCAGATCCAGTCAAGAGACAAGTATGCAAAGATAGCAGACCTAGCTGAAGCATGCAGAGTATGTACTGGTTTAGGCCACTGCTCTTCCTGCTTATCTATTTTTAACAGTCATGTTGGCCGTGTCTCAGTGGCTTTCCAAGACCCTTTTTGTCACACCCACTGTTTTATTTTTAGAACTTCACTGAAACACACTGACTTCACTGATTTATTAGAACTGAAGTCCAGCAAACTCTTCCAAAAGCTGTAAAGTTAAAAATATTCAAGTGAATTGAGTGAAGCTTTTCTAACAACTTTTGGCCAGTTATGAAAATACCAGATTTCTTCAGCTAGATCCAGAGGTGGTAGAGAGAGAGATGGGAGAAGTCTACAATCCTAATTGCAGGGATTGAAAAAAAATTTTTTTCAATTTATGCCTCTTAAGTCTTCATGGCCACAGCTGTAAATGTTATTGGCTGCCAGGATTATTCAATTTCTTTATGTTTTCAATTTTGCAACTTTTGTTCCATTTTTTTTACTCTATCTCTCTCACTGTTTATTTGTCACACTGTTGATCACAGTCTTCTGAAGGTGTTTTGTAGCTATAAGTCAACTAGAAAATGGTCAAGTGATATAACTTTTGAACCTATTTCTCTGAATTTCGCCTCCTTTTTTTGTGTGATCTGAAATAGGTTGTGAAGCTTCTTTGATATTTCTGTCAATGTGTAGGTCTGCATCATACCTCAGCCACTGCAGAGGGCTTTTGCCTTCTCTAAGTCATGCTGAGCTGCTGAAGAAAGAGGGCTATGTTTAGATCTTATTTGTTTGAAGGGATAAATGTCAATTATTTTAATTCTTCCTGCCCCAGTAAATAACCTTAAACCTTCCACAACTATATCATGGCAGGTTGAAAATCATATTCTTCCACCTATATCCTATGTAATATCATCCCTTTTTTGTACAGTAATTAGAAATACAATGGCCCACTTTGGACAACTGAAGAACTGGCATTATCTTTTAGCCAAATAAATCAAAGGCAATAACTGATAATATTTCTCTGTATCCTTTTAACTTTCTCCTCTTTTTCTGGAGCATGCCCTAAAGGCTTTTCTGTGAAAATGAGGAACAAAGCTCATGCTTCTTCTCTTTAAATGAGTCCTTGGTAATCACTGAGTTGGTTTTGCTGGCATAGTGCAAGATGTCAGCAGTGGACCAAGTGCAATGCAAGGAAACAGGGAAAGGAAGTTCCATTTAGATGGGATAAATGAGACAATTTATTCATGTAATGAATGGACAGTGCTCTCAAAGTAGAGGCTTAAGGTGGCATTCATAACTGATTCACTTTTTCTCTATTCTTTATACTTTGTCTTTTCCATTCTCTTTCCAAAATGAGTATGTTCAGTGCTCAAATTGAGACGTGTGGATAGTCCTACATATTTGGCACTATCCTCTGTACAGACCTGAAGGAGTAGGGCTCTATAAATAATAACCTATGCTGCCAACTCAGCATTTCAGTTCATTTAATGAGACACATGTGACAGCCCCACATGCTTTACAAAGGATGTCTAGAAGGGATATCCTCTTGTCAGCTCAGCAAAAGTATCTTGCAGCAATATAAGTCTGCTCCAGCCTAGCTCTATTTTGAAGACTGGAACCTGGGAAAAGATTTCTAAACAAAACCCTCCTGAAACAATCTGTTCCTTTGAGGTTCTCTTGAGTCATGTTGTGCTGCCACATCAAGCTGCTGACAAAACTTGTTACATCAGATAGTGTCTGATATGACTGAAAAAACCCTTATACAATGTATGGTAACAGAACTGGATTATGGCTTGTCTTTTTTCTTTTTCTTTTTTTACTTTTTTTTTTTTTCTTCTTTTCCCAAAAGAGAAGTGCTGTTTTCATTCTGCTGTGTGCTCACTTGTCTAGCCTTCATTTACCTGTAAAACACAGACTCAGAGAAGTCACACATTCTCAGTGTGCTGGGCTTCTGTTTTGTTTATTCATCCTTTCATTTTGAGTAGCTACTCCTGTATTCCTTTCTTTTCTTTTTTTTTTTCCCCTTTGAAGGTTTTATAAAGAAGCAGTATCAAGGATCTGTGACCAAAAGATAACAGATCCTCTGAGAATGTACGAGACAGCTCTTGCAGGGTATTTGCAGTGTGAGGCTGACAGTGCATCTCTCCAGGATGCACTGCAAATGGGACACAGGGCTGGGAACCATATTCTGTGGGCTTCTTTTAAACTTGGGGAAGAACAATGACAGCATCTAATTCCATTTTTTGCACAACACAAGCCAAAGTACCTTTAATATTTTCATATCCAAGAGACCGAATAAACTTTTTATTTCATTCCAGATATTCATGCAATTTAAAGACTCCATGTAATGGTGCAACACACCTGTACAATCTGTTGCTAAGTACCTCTTATATCCACTTAAAACTGTTGTGCATTTTATTCCCAACTTCCCATTGCCAACATCATGCACAAAAAAGGTCTGGGTTTTTTTTCATTCTTGTTCTGTACTTTAGACTTCAGTGTTCATAGTTCAAATGTATTTTGTCTGAAGCCACTGAAGGATAGTGATCCATTTTATTTTTTTTTTTTTTAGTGGAAATGCTGATGTTAGGAATGAAATAATTACAGCAGTTGGAGGCTTTATGAAAAATCCTCATATCATGAGACTTGCATTAGAGATGAAAAAAATCACATCAATTAAAGTCACTGAAATTTAAGTAGCTTCTGTTCCCGTGCACTGACAACACCTTGCATTGTCTTCTTTTGTTAGCTTGAGGAAATACCTGGTGTTCATTCTTTTCCCCCCTCTAAGTATTCTTAAAACCAAATGGATCATTTTACATCTTCTTATGGATAAACTAGTAAAAGCCAAGGATCTCTGGTTTCTAGACTTGTCACTTGGCTGGCATTAAGCAGTAGCTGCATTCAGAATCATTGAAAGCTCTTGCATGTGTGCATTTGCCCCAGGGCTCCTGGGAAACACGAGAACTGATGCAATCACACCCATGGGCACAGCAGCTCTACCTCATTCTGGCTGCCTCATTCTGGCTGCCCTCACCTGGCTAAGGTCACTTGGACAGGGCTTCTGACTTGGCAACTCCCTGTTTAGATAGAGTTTAGAGAAACTCTTCACATGATCTAGCAAAATAAAGTAGAGCCCATTTTATGATTCATCTGCTATGGGTGTTAACCACAAGCTCCTGCCCTTCTGAGGGAGTCATCATGTCCTGTAACTCAAGTACAATTTTAATGAAATTCAGCACAGTGCAATTTGTAGTTTCTGTAGTTTTTCATGTAATTCATCTGTCTTTCATGTAATCCATTATGTTCAGTTGAGTTAATCATATCAGGTGTCTGTCTTAACATGCTATTTTTAATTTTTCTTATTGCACAGGATTCTAGTGTCAGTGTTAAAGCATTCCTTCAA
>VWYE01010223.1:0-24179 GCA_013398995.1 Alaudala cheleensis | reverse complement strand
TGCTGGGTGCCAAATGTTGGGCACGTGTTTTCACATGGTTAAAATTAGATATATGCTTAAGGCTCCTGCTGTATCACATCTTGATGAAGACTCAGAGTCCCACTATTTGAGCACTGAGCAGGGAGATGCATGTTCAGCCCTACGCTTGCTTTTTTTGTAGTGCCTCCCTGAAGCTATTTCAAGAAAAACACGGATGTGTGCATCATCCCTGTGGAACTCTTTAGGAACAGATTCACTTCTAACTTAAATCCAATTCTATCTAATCTTCTATTACCTAGTCATTTGGTAAAGTGTTGGAAATGTTGGACTGGATTCTTCAGCTACATTATGGTGAGTCAGTCTGTGGCATTATCACAGGAGGTTGCTGCCGTTGCTGCATCATTTTGCAGATTTTCTGTATAAAAAATACAAGAGAAACAACACAGAGCCATTCAGGTGCTATGAAAGTTTAGTGTAGGTGATTTAAGTTTCTGCAAATTGTGGTACTTGAACCGAAGTCACAACTATTTTGCATGGAAAGCAGCTTTATCAGCCAGTGTCAGCAGCGAGGATGGAGGGAAGTGGCAGCACTCACAGGCAGCTGCTGCCCTCTCATGGGAAGGAAGATGCTCCACAGCCTGACCAGGAATGTGGCAAGGCAGCCACCAGTTGGAGTTGATGCTCCTTGTTGTTTCCCTCTCATTCTTACCAGGGACTGTTACACAAAATAAACATTCTTTCCAAGGTTCTCCTGCAAATTGCACCTTGTAATTCCTGGTACCTCCACAGTGTCTCTTTTTAATATAATTTAGCTGAAATCTGTTTTCCTAAATCTACTATTTTTTTTTAATTATTGTATTTTTATTGGAAAAAACCCCATGAGGCAGTTACCTGTGTAAATCTCTTCATTCCAGCAGGAATTATAATGGGAACAAAGAGGCTAAACATCCTTTGTGAGGAATGTGGAGAAGACTGGGTGATTCTATTGGTGGAAAAAAAAAAAGAACAAATCTCAGCCTCCAAATCAGTCATGTTGGACATTTTTATCTTTAGTTCCTGAAAGAAGATTGTGGAGGGGAGAGTGAAATTCAGCACTTTGTAAAACACCATTTTCCGTGTGTTTTCTCTCAAGAAAGGAGAGTGTTTGCTCTCAGCTGACCTGGGTCACCTCTCCACTTAGGAAGCTTTAACCAGAACAGTTTGGCAGCCTCCAAAAGACGCCGAGAGAGGAAAACATGTGGGTGGTTTGCCCTTGGTAGAACCTTCTTGGCACCTTCTCTGGGAGGAGCTGCAGCGCTTCTGTTCCGAGTGACTGGGAGACTGGCAGGGTTTCCTTCTGGCAGGGATGTGCTTTTTGCTGTCCTCTTGGCAATCCACCCACGTTGGCCAGGCTCTGTGCCTTGCAGGCAGGAATTCACAGAGTTGCCTTGGACCTCAGACATCCTGCTGATGCCTCAGCCCCTGGCTGGGAAGGGCTTCTCCATCATCACTGAAATGCTGAAACAGAGGCTTCTGCAGCTTTCCAAGTTCAGAGTCCTCGGAGAAGACAGTCCCTTACAAAATCTGATTTTGATTGATATTAATAATTAATATCACCCTTGCTCAATGAGGTGGTTTGCACCTGTAGTTGTTGCTTTTGGTATTTGGCACTGTGGCAGCACAGGATCTGGATTCAAGCTGACACTGCAGAAATACCAAAATTTGCCTTGGGATTTTTGATTTTCATTTGGAGGAAATTTCTTCCCATTTTGGTGGGAAGCTGCTGTTTCTTTTCATTAATTTGCTGCCCTCCGTGTGAATTAAGGCTTCATAGGTTTAGGTACCAGCCCCTGTTATAAAACACCACTTCAGTGACCACTTCAATCTTATTTGCCAAAATTTTCACAATCTCTTATTAATATTTATTAGAATTGTTAATGTAATCTTAGTCCTTGCTGAGTCCCAATCTATATATGTCATCTGTCAGTAATACAGGTAACAGCCATTGCCACAGCACCATCATCATCATCATCACTCCCCAGCACGGGACAGTTTCCAAGCTCACCCAGAGCAGGAGACACTTCTGCTCCAGGGCTGCTGTTTCATGAGACCTTGCAGTGAATTATTCAGGAGCTGACTGAACTTCAGTGCTCTGAGCCACAGGATGCTGACAAAAGACCTCACACCCTTCAAAGCACGTTTGTCTGTCCATCAGCATCTCAGTTCTGCTCTGCCCCGAGTCACCTTTGATCAGCTGCTTTTCATCTGGTACCACTCAGTGGTACTGCTGCCTCTGCAGTTGTGCTGTGGTCACATGTAATAATGATGGGGAAGAATAAAGCTATCAAGACACTCTCTGAAAGAAAATTAGACATTTCTGAAGGTGGTACATGCCTGCTCCATCTTTCAGCCCTGCTTGGTGCTTTGTGAAAATGAACCTTGTGAATCTTGTGAGTCTTTCAAAGGAATTTCAAAAGCAGCAAAACTGTTTCAGTTGCAGAGTAGATAACGATTACAGATCAGGCTGAAAACAAAATAATCTACAAAGAAATTATTTCCATCTGTGAGAGCAATCTAGGAAAGGCTTCCTTTGAATTTTCTTGAAAGCAGCAAGTGATACAAGCAGAACACTGATGAAATAATGCGTGTTTCTTCACAAGGTCTTGCATTACCAAAGGAAAAGAAATCATTTTTGGTGGGTGCTGCTGGCATTGCCACCAGCCAGCTTCCATATCTGAGAATGGTATGTGCTTGGGCAGAAAGTTCCAGAGGGGCACAGGGAGTTCTGGCTGTTCCTGAACTGAAGCAGCAGTCAATGGCTCTGCAAGGACAGGGATCACAGCAGAGGTGCCACAGCACCATCATTCTGTCCTGTTTGAGCACAGGCAACCTAAGAATCATCTTCTCCAGAAAAGATGTTTCTGTGTTCACCCACTGCTGCAGGGCTGGGGTTATAACACAATTCCAGCTTAACAGGCAAGACAAAAAAACCCAACCAAAAAAAAAAAATCAACCCCGAAACCAGTTGTTGTTGTGATAAGTTGATANAAAACCCAAACAAAAAAATCCCAACCCCAAAACCAGTCATTATTCATCAATAAATAGATGAATATATCAGTGCTTATTCTAACTAAATGTAAGAATCTGCCATGCAGGAAACCTGAACAATGGACTCCTGACAAACCCAGAGGAATCCAGGTGTGCCTGATTCCCCAGCCACACTCACAGCTCTGGTACAAGCCAGCTGGGATGCCCTGCCCTGCACCAGGGCTGCTCCACTCCTGTTTGGGAAGGCAATCGTTAGAATTGATTTAGTTCTGTCAAGTGCTGAGCATCTGCTGCTCCCACTTTGAAGGCTGCAGTTGCCTTCCCTGTGCACTGTAATTTTGTTTAATTCCCTTCCCCTCTACTCTCTGGTATGTGCTATATGACCCAAGGCTTGTGTCCAGTTTTGGGATCAGGCCAACAGAAGAATTATCCAGTTCATTGATTCATCTGTCCAGATATCCCAAAATGCCAGACAATTAGTGCACTGACTGGAGGCAGCAGGAGCCTCAGAGCATTGCTACAATCTATTTATTAATTGATCCATTAATAATAACAACATATCACCCTTGTGGAGCACAGAACTTGGCTTTTGCATCTGAACTGCTGTGGGATCAGAGGATGGACAGACTCGATCCCTTCCCTTGGGATTTCAGCAGTTCATCATTACCATAAGAGAGCCCAGCAAGTTTTGCTGTTTTGCTGAGATAAAAGGGGGAAATGAGCACGGTGCATGTTGAGGAATAGCTGACAAAGCTGTGCAGCCCCTGTGTTAAAGAACTTTGTCAGCCTTTGAAGTCACTGAGGCTTCAGCAGGAGGAGTCCATCCTTGTGCTGTGCCATATCTGCTACTGAAGCAGAGTAAATGGGGAATAACAGAGCAAACCTCACCCTGGTGGCTCTTCCTTGCACATTGGTATCAGCTCTGTCCTGGCTGAGGGATGCTCTATTGCCATGAAGCCCTTTCTCTGTTCTCCTGAGGCAGCACAAACCTGGGAAAGGCAGCAAACCTCTTCTATGCCAGGGAGGAAGCTGCAGCCTGGACAGGGCAAAGGGAAGAGCAGCCTTTTGATTTAAAGTGGATGAAACAATGTGTAGTCACAAACTGAGCAGCAGAGCAGCCAAAGCAGTTGTTCAGTGTTTTCACTGTCACTGGATGATGGTCCAGGTTTTCCTAAAGCCACAGATACAGAATTCCCTCCACTTGTAGCCAAAGCACTGGCAGTGCACAAGGCTGGAGAACTGAATTTGCACCTGTGGAGGAGGCAGTATTGGGACAAAAAACCTGGGCATGAAGAAGCCCCAGGGCAAAAAAACAAAAGGACAGAAGAGTCCAACAGTGGAAGATGCACATGGAGAACTCACTGGAAAAGTTCAAGGCCAGGTTGGATAGGGTTTGGAGCAGCCTGGTCTAGTGGAAGGTGTCCCTGCCCATGGCAGATGATCTTTAGGTCCCTTTCAACCTAAACCATTCTTTGATGACACCAGTGTTACTCTGACCTGGTAGAGAGCTGTGAATTAGTGTGGAGGGTTGTTGGTCACTGTAGATGATGATAACCATTGTAAGATTCTCATGGTAATCCAGTCATGCTGATTTCGTGGTAGAAGTGTGAGGACTGGCTTTTAAATACAAGTTTATATTGAACAAGGAGGACAAAGAGATAAGTTTTACTGAACTACTGCTTATTTCATGAGCACCATCACTCCTGAGGTTGATTCTGTGAAAAGAATGATGTACAGTTGTGTATCTATAGATTTGTTATTACTCAGTGTAACATAATATGCTGTACTGTGTGACATCATATATGAACTTATATAATCTAAACACACAGGGGTTAAATTAGGGCTACATAGAGAAGATATTTTTAAACCTGCATAGCAGCCCTAGTGTTCCTGTAATGCAGCATTTGGGGTATGATGTGGCCCACTGACAAGCACTGATCCTTATTTTCACTGCTGTCAGCACTGGTACAGATAAAAATTGAATCCAGTTTTAAGGGGCTGCTCTTCCTTAGTCCAGGTTCAGTTCCAGATGCAGGTGCAGAGCTCCTTTGGCTCCCTGGGGTTGTTTTGCTGTGTTTAATTTGTTTAAAATGGTTTTCTCTACTCATTCACTTTGCCACTTTTTCAATTCAGCACTGAACTGCACCACTGTGGCTTAGGTTCACTGTTAAAGAATCTTCAGAAAAGTGTCAGGACAGTAAATGGGAGCAGAGGTTTTGCATTTCCAAAGGGAGGGAGGTCAGCAGGGATGGCCCTGGAATCTTGTATGATGTTGAATTGTTTCCTCTGTCCATTACAGAGAAACACAGGAACAGCTTGTGTGAACCCAGCTCCATTCTCTCACTTGTTTTATGGCTTTTCAATATTCCCAGCCCTGTTTCCCTGTGCAGAAATCTGTTGCTTGTGTAAAAGGGTCACATTTTTCCAAGATGCACGTAGCAGAACCAGGCAGGCTTAACTCTTGATGCATCTTAAAGATCTGTGAAGAGACGGAGTTTATGCAGGGGAAAAAAAAAAAAAAAAAAAAAAGAAGCAGGAACCGTGCTAAAAAGGAATGTTTTGCATTTCCAGCTTGTCCAGATGGATTCTTTGGGATTGACTGCCACCAGGTGTGCAAGTGCAGGAATGCTGCTGGCTGTGACCATGTGCTGGGCCGGTGCCACTGCCTGCCAGGCTGGCTGGGGGAGAGCTGCGAGCAGCGTACGTACCCCCTGTCCCAAACCCCACACCCCCTCTGGGAATGCCCTCACAGGCTACAGATAAGTCACATTCCTTCCCAAGGATGCCAGAAAAAGGGAGCAATTTTTGGTGGCTCTGTAAAATCATCAGCTCTTTTTCTTTTAATTTTTTTTGTTATTTTTTTAACTCATCAAACACGATAAGCATCAGGTTTTAAATAGCAGAGCTGTCTCCTGCCATATGACAGCTCCCTGCTTTTTATTTTGGTGTGACATTAAGAGATTGAATGTTGTGTATCTGTTTCTGGTGTATCCCATCTAATTATCAATTATAAAGTGTCAGATTGTAAATGTGCAGAGTGGAAAAATCAGAGATGGGACTATTTTGTTATTTGAGCGTGACAAAATAGTTTTAAAAATAATTATTAGAAAATGTATTTGTTTTAAAATGTGTCAGCTTCCTAGATCTTCACAATTATGGATTATCCCACAATTTTTAAGCTAACAAAGTGCTTGTGTGTATACATACATAAAATTGACTATTCTGAGATTTTTTTCACTGCACTTCGTGGGAAATTGTGTTATTTTCTTTAGCTGCATGGAATTACATATGGAGATCACTGAGCCTGCTTGCAAAGTTTAGCAAATAAGTGGGTTTTTTTAAGATTTTCAGGTTTTAGCTTCTCAACTTTTTTGTTTTCCTTTAGGATGATGTCATGGTCTAAGCTTCCTTTTGAAAATATGAGTGCTGTCTGCAGGACTGGGCTGTAGAGCTCCAGGGCACCTTCACAACGAGCCAGCTCTGTTAGGGAACTCTTCTTTAATCCATAGCTCGTGGCTTTCTGCAATAGAAAAGTGGTTTGATTTAGAAAATAGAGAGAAATGTGGCTTGTATTGAGGCAGTGCTGGTCTCCAGCCATTCACTATTTTATCTTCAGCCCTGTTTGAGGGCAGTGCTTGCTCTTCATAATATTTTCCCCTCATTTTCGCCCACCACTCAACACAGCCCATCTTCTGAGAAGGCTTCTCCTGCAAAATCCCCTGCTCTTTTGTTTGCAGGTGGGTCAGTTCTGCTGAATCTTCCCAATTTTAGACACTTCTAATATCCCAGCACTGCCGTTTTTTGCCTCCTCATGCTCCCCTACAGGAACACTTGGCTCTCCACCTCCCACCACCTGAAGATGCTGGTGGCAACCCAGCCTTTGGGTGTGGATTAATGGAGTGAGCACAGAGCAAAAGCAGAGCAGAGTCACTTACCTATCCCACAGATCAGAAGGGGTGTGCTGCTGAACAGGTACAACATTTGCTGCTTGGTCACAGCCCCCTTTTCCTGTCGAGCCACAGGTATTTAATTAAATTCAATTAAGAAATGCAGCTCCTTCTCCATGGCCTCTGGTGCCCTGCCCTACTCACATTAGGGAAAAAACCCTATTTATTTTTTTATTTATTTTATTATCATGTGCCAGAGCCATTAGAGCTTTGTGCTTCCTTCCTCCTGCTGGTGAAGGTGCCAAAGCCTCTGAGGCCTCTGTGAGTGAGAGAGAGAGATCAGTTAGCAGTGCTGGGTGTCTCCTCCTTTCCCCTTGGCTAAGTGAGGGATCTTCATTTTGATTTTACAACTGGGCCTCATCCACCCTGCTCCAGAGCAGCTCAGAGCAAGGCAGCTCTGGGTGGGAGACAGCTCAGCACTCCCCATCCTCCCAGGGTGTTTAATATTCACCTTGCCTGTTCCTGGGACCTGCCAGCTCCAGCAGCTGGAAGGACAGCACTCGTGTGGAAGTAATCAGATTGCAGGCAATGTGCTGGAGGATATTGAGGAATAATTTTGGCATCATGGGATTTGAATTGATCCTAAGCCAGCCATGCAGTGAGTTTTTATACTCTGCTATCTAATTACAGGCAATACACGGACAGTGATGCCTTTTGTTGAAGCTGCCTAATGCTTTCCATTACCAGACCGTGGGTTTCAGTTGTTTGAAAATGAATTATGGTAATCTGGGGTGAAATCTGCCAAGCAAGCTCTGCCTCAGCTTCAGTTTATGCTCAGGGATTTTATTTGGGGATTTTTTTTGAGTGTCCACCTGAGGCATTTTAGGTTTCCAAGAAAGAGGCTTGAGAAAAGTATGTTGCCTTATTTATTTATTTTTTTTGGTGGACTGTTCCACTGAGTGCTGTGATACCTCAGTGATGCAGAAGTGAGGACCTGATATTTGGCATTTCTTTGTGATAGAGATGTAACCTTGCTTTCTGGGTACTCTGTTCAGGTTGGGTGGAAGGAGCAGCCTGATTCAGTAGTGTCATCCCTGTTAATGACAGGGGGGTTGAAAATTGATGATCTTTAGGGCTCCTTCCAACCCAAACCGTTCTGATTCGCTGCAAATTCATATAAAGTTTGCAAATTTAAAAAAAAAAAACCAAACCCTCCAAAAATCTCATGTTGCATATGGTCTGTAGCAGATGTACACAATTCAACATCTGAATTTTGCCTTAATTCTATCAGTACTAAACATGCCTCATTCTGGAGCTGCTGGAGCTCAGCAGAATCTTCACTGAAGTGGCTCCTTGTGGTAAAGAAGAGACCACACTGGTTTGAAAAATACATGACTACAGAAAAATTTGCTCAGCCAGAGGCACTGATAACAGGGGTTTGACATTTCATGGTGTGTGGGCACTTGAATTTGCAAATTCCCTGTTCTTTTAAAGCTAAAGCTTCATTTAGTGGAGAATAATCCACAGAAGTAACTTGAAAACAAAGCTACTGGACACCCTATAGAACATTAGAGCCCATCATTTTCCTGTGCTCCTGGGCACTTCTGGTGGCTGTTGACTTCTAGTCTGGAAGAAAAGTCTCCAGTTTCATGTGTTCCTTACTCTGCATGCAAAAGAGGATTTTAAAGACTGCAAACAAATAAATCCTCCTCTTGCAGAGAAAAGAAACCAAGAGGAAAATTTTGAACCAGGGAGAAATCTATTAATTTAAACCTTTGAATTAAGTTATCCCTTTTCTCTCATCATAGAAAAAGAAAAGGCCCAGGGATATTTGTATATTCAGTTGTGGAACTCCATGAAATAGAAATAGCTTCAGAATATCACTTTTTTCCTTAATCTTCAGAAAAGTTCTTTGAAAATCAGGAGTGTCCCACCAGGAAGCCAAAAACCATTTGTGTCTACCCAGTAGAATAATTAAAATTTTCTTCTCCAGAAATTTTTGCTTTCTTACCAGAATTTTCACTGAAACACTCTATTGTCTTTTTGGTAAGTGTAACAAGAGCTTTGCACACATACCCCAAAAACCTCACACAAACCACTGGTAACCAGTCAGGGGATCTGGTGATGAGCTGGTTTTTCCTTTGGCTTGGTCGTGCTATAGCTCTGGTCTGTATTGTGGAAATATTTAGTTCTGCTCCCAAGAACTGAGCCAGAGCTCTGTAGATGTGCTGAACTTTTCACTTGGCAACCAAGCTTCATTTGCAGAACAAACTTTTAGCTGTGATGGGACTGAGCTCCTGCTCTTTCTTGTGGTTTCAACATGGATGGGGTCCAAGCGATGACAAGAACGAGCAGTGTGGAAAAGAAGTCCTGGGAGAAATGGTGTCTGAGAACCAGGCTGGGAAGCTGGAAGCCCTCACATGGGGAGAAAAGGGCTGAGAATGGGTCAGAGACTGTCAACCAAGTTCACCTCCAAGATCAAGGTGGTTTTACACCTCTCTTCTGAGTTCCCAGGGACTCGCTCTCCCACAGTGCTGCATCTTGTTCCCTGGCACCCTGAAAGGCAGAGAAGTTTGGTGAAAATTCACATGGGAGATGTCACATTCAGCCAGCGCAGGACAGTCTCCTGGATCAGGGACCCAGGCTTTTTTTGTCTCATCAGTGCATGCCAGAAGTGCTGCAGGGATGAGAGGCTCTGACAGGAGCCCCTGCAACACAGAACAAAAACCGTGCAAAGTCAACCCCCTGTGTATTATTTTGGATGCTACCTGAAGAAATCAGGATAGCAAGAACTGTTTTCCACCATTCAAAGCTATCCAAATCTCCAGTGCAGTGGAGGCTGCAGGAATTTTATCACTGCCATTTTTCATGGGCAGCAGCACTGAGAGCAGAGCGTTTGCTCACACGATGACTGCGTTAAGTTTTCACCTGGGAGCCAGCTGCTTAACCAAACTCATTGAAAATATCACCCCTCTCTGACCAAAGAATGAGAGTCTGGGTGAGCACAGGCACCCAGCTGTGAAAAATGAACACTGAAAACAATGAAGTTGTCAGTTCTCTTAGCAGGATGCAAATAAATACCAGGGCTGTCAGGCTGGCTGTTCTGCTGGACCATTAGTTTAGCACAAAGACGTTCTGCAGAGCAGGAGATGACAGCTGATCCATCACCCCCAGTGATCCAACCCCTCAATAGAAACCACCTCAGAATGGGCTGTGATACATTTTTTGTAACCCACGTTGTTATGTTAGGCTTTCATAAGACACATTATCTCTACACTGTGAGCATTGCAGAGCAGTTTCAGTTTATGTGATCTTAATTTGCAGAATACTTTTTTTTTTTTAAATCCCTTTTGCAGTTTATGTATTGGCTGCTATTTTGGACTTAGCAGTGCTGAGTTAACAGTTGAACTTGATGATCTTAAAGGTCTTTTTAAACCTCAATGATTCTGTTGTTGTTTCTGGAGTCAGACATAGTTAATATATGGGGGTTTATATATATATATATTATTTTTTTTTGGAGGGATGGTGAAGTCACCACTCCTTGAAGTGTTCAGAAAACGAGTAGACACAGCACTTTGTGATTTGGTTTAAGGATCATGATGGTATTTGGCCAAAGGCTGAACTGATGAGCTTGANCTTTTGCAGTTTATGTATTGGCTGCTATTTTGGACTTAGCAGTGCTGAGTTAACAGTTGAACTTGATGATCTTAAAGGTCTTTTTAAACCTCAATGATTCTGTTGTTGTTTCTGGAGTCAGACATAGTTAATATATGGGGGTTTATATATATATATATTATTTTTTTTTGGAGGGATGGTGAAGTCACCACTCCTTGAAGTGTTCAGAAAACGAGTAGACACAGCACTTTGTGATTTAGTTTAAGGATCATGATGGTATTTGGCCAAAGGCTGAACTGATGAGCTTGAAGATCTTTTCCAGCTTTAATGATTCTATATGGACTTAGGCACCCTTACAATGCGAAAAATGCCATTGGAGCNTTGATGATCTTAAAGGTCTTTTTAAACCTCAATGATTCTGTTGTTGTTTCTGGAGTCAGACATAGTTAATATATGGGGGTTTATATATATATATATTATTTTTTTTTGGAGGGATGGTGAAGTCACCACTCCTTGAAGTGTTCAGAAAACGAGTAGACACAGCACTTTGTGATTTGGTTTAAGGATCATGATGGTATTTGGCCAAAGGCTGAACTGATGAGCTTGAAGATCTTTTCCAGCTTTAATGATTCTATATGGACTTAGGCACCCTTACAATGCGAAAAATGCCATTGGAGCACAGCTCCAACCTGATTTCCCTGCATTGTGTCTAGTGCTTGCTCTGTGCTTCCTTGGATGCTTCCTGATGGGGTTTTATGGAATTCTGTCTCTGCAGCCTGCCAGGGGAACAGCTACGGGCCGGGCTGCAGGGACACTTGTCACTGTCACAATGGAGCTCTCTGTCACCATGTAACCGGGACGTGCCTTTGTACCCCAGGCTGGAAAGGAGCCACCTGCCAAGAAGGTACAGTTGGAAATTCAAACCCCTGCCTATGGATTATAGGAGGGAAAAATAAAACCTGTGTTTGGGGAAAGCTCACTGGTATTCTGGCTCTCAGCTCGTTGCCCTGTGTTGTCGTTGGGTTTGGAGCTGCAGTGACGTGAATTGGTCCATTAAATTAATCCGTGACTCTGTGTTGTAGGATCCCAGTGTGCACAGGGCAGAGGGGTGAAACAGCCATAAACTGGAAAGAGAGCTGATTTTGAAGGCTGATGAAGGGAGAAAAGGTCCATAAAAGTCCCAATTATGATGCTGAAATGAAGCTCTGTTTCTTTTCTATGCTTTACTGTCCCATGCACTAGACTGATCCTCGGCATTACCCTGTGCTGTTCCAGACAGAGCCTAAATCCAGAACATGTGAAAGGCATTGAGCCTTCCAGCCTTGGCAATCAGACCCATACGTGAGGCTCAAACACAAGCCCAGCTCCACAGAGCCTTAAGAAGAGGCTGGCAAAGAAAGGCTGCACTGTGGCCTGCATTGCACATCCTAATCCATGCATCCCAGGCAGCAGGAAAAGTCTGTCCATCCCTGTTGCAGAAGCTCCTTGTTCTGTGCCTTTCCCACGAGGTCCCTGGGGTGGCAGCAGTACCATGGAGCTGGGAATGCTGCTGTGGGTGCTCCTGGGTGAGCAGGGATTTGGAGTCAGCACCCCCACTTCAGACTCTGCCCTTCAGCATCCCGAGAGGATTGTTAGGGAAAGGAGATGAAAGCTGGCAGAAGTAGAGTGATACTTAAATTTAGCACGTTCCCCTTTTAAAACTTGATGTGAAAAGGCCTTTCCATGAAGGATTTAAAAATTGGGAAGGCACTGAACTCTTCTTGGTGATGTTAGGCATGACCTAAATTTTTGTTTTGTCCTAAGGCCACAAATACAAAACCAAAATGAAAGTTGCAGATGTTTCAAACACACCTTTTCTCTTTGAATACATGTTTGGGGATTTCTTTTCTCTTTGAAACGAGGATGTAGAATAATTGTGAGAGGCTTGGGGAGCCCTCCTCTGGTGCCTGTGCTTTTCCAAAGTGAGAGTTTGTCCCTGTTTCCATCTAAAAGAGGTGTCACTCTGGCAAGTGGCAAAGGTGTGTGGTTTTTTTGCCAGAACATTGGGTTCTATCCATAGAAACTGGTTGTGATAGGAATTAATAGACTTGCCTAATTAAAATTAGGTAAATACTGAAATGTCATCAGCCAGATGTGGGCAGCAGGATCAGCTAAAGAATGAGTTGTGATTTTAAGGGGACTGTACAAAGAAATTCTGAGAACAAGGAAATCAAGAACTGCACTCCTTGGTGTTGAGAAAACTGTAAGGAACCAAAAACATGGGGTTTGTAGGTGCAAACATAAAGTCTCAGGGTTACTTGTGGGTCACTAATTCATTTCATTATCTGCTCTCTTCCAAGACCAGTTTTACAATGGTCAGAGTAATTCCCCATCGGTTGTGTCCCTGTTTCTGCTTGGTTGTACCTCCCACAGCATCTCCCGGGGCTAGAAGGGCTGTAAGGTGGGAGAGGTGTTGCTGAGCCTCTGTCCTGCTCCTGCACTTCCTGATGGAAGCTTTTCCCTGCCTCCCTTCCCAGCCTGTCCCCCCGGGTGGTACGGAGAGAACTGCCTGCAGCGCTGCCTCTGCCATGGCCAGGCCACCTGTGACCCTGTGAGTGGCCAGTGCCAGTGTCCCCAGGGCTGGACAGGGACAGCCTGCGAGCTGGGTGAGTCTCACCACCTCCTACACCCCTCCAGCACCTCGGCTCAGTCTCTCTGAAGGGAAGTTCAGTTGTGCTGGGCTCTGGTTTGAGACAACCCCAGAGGAAAAAGGAGACCAAGAAGGATGGGAAACACCAGGTGGGGAGAAGTTAAAAAAACTGGGGTTGTTTAGTGAGAAATGAGAAGGCTGAGGGGAGACATGATGTTTGTTCTTGAACATATCCATGGTGCTGCTGGAAGCTTGCTGGGCAGAGGAGAGGAATAAGCTATTCTTTGTCCCTTGGGAACAGGGAAGATAGGTTATGAGCTTCATTTAAGGAGAAAGAAAGAAATCCTTAAAGAGGAAAATTGTGTATTACTAGAGAATTTTGCCAAAGGAGGCTTCAAAATTTCCTTCACTGAAGGTTGTTAGGCCCAATTTAGTTGGCTCATGTGTTGCAGAGGCAATTTCTGGGATTGCTGCAGGGATTGCTCCAGCCTGGTCCCCCATCAGCCTCCTCCTCCCATTTCAGAGTGTGGGGATGGGCAGTTTGGAGAGGGCTGTGAGCAGAACTGCAGCTGCCACCACGGGGTGTGTGACCAGCCCTCAGGGAAGTGCCTCTGCCACGCCGGCTGGACCGGGTACCGCTGTGATGTTGGTAAGGGCAGCTCCTTCTGCAAATCCTTCATTTTAACCCTCAGCCATTTCTGCCAGTTTTCAGTTTTCTGTCTTAAATTTCCAGTATTTTGCAGGCCAGTCAGGATTTATGCCCTCTCACCCCATCTCAGACCCACAGGCAGGTCTCTGCCCAACCATGCTCTTGTCCAAATCATTTTATCTCCTCCTACCTCTGTTCCCTGCCTGCTAAGAAAATGAAGGTATTTCTCTACCTTACACACACAAGGAAGAACACATTAAAGGCAGGTAATTTTACAGAGAATTTGCCAGATCATCCACCTGCTGCTGAGTTTCTCTGGGTCATTGAGGGGAGGTGGAAGCAGTTTGTGGGCACAGTTCCCACTGCTCAAACAACTGTCCCTGTCTGCATAGTTGTGTCAAAGCAAACAGCATCACCCTCTCTGTGGATCCCATCTGCATTTGCACTCCAGGCTGTCACTCAGTCTTTGGAAACTCTCCTGTGCAGACTCATTAACAGCCAGCATTAAATACTTCTAATACTTTTAGTATCTTCCCCTTCACTGATATTTTCTGGCCACTCGGTCTGGCTAAATATACTCCTGAGCAGGAGCTCAGGCAAGGCTGATGGCCAGTGGAGGCTGCTCCCCAGGCAGCAGGTAGAACCTTGCTCTCTCTCTGCTTGCCCCCAGCCTGCCCCCCGGGATTTTTCGGCAAGCGCTGCGAGGAGCGGTGTGACTGCGCCCACGGCTCGTCCTGCCACCCCCAGACTGGAGCGTGCCACTGTGAGAGGGGCTGGCGAGGGAGGCACTGTGACAAACGTGAGTGAGTGAGTGAGTGGAGGTAGCTTGGTTTGGGACACACCAGTCAGTTTTGGTTCCCCCCAAACCCAGAGCTCAGTGCCATGGCTGGGTATTTTCACGCCCTCACTCCATGGGGTTGGGCTGGAGGTGTGGAGGCCCAGGGACCTGCAACCAGGGTGGTCATGCCTGAGCTCTGGACGGGGAGGGAAATGGGGAGAGAGGGCCCTTCTCCCATGGGCCTTTGCAGCCCCATGTTAATAGCTTGTAGGTTCTGTTACTTCATTGGTTTATCTGTTTATGTCACCCCGTTCAGCCCCCTTTACCATAGATGTATTTACTCCAGAATGTTCTCCCTCCCCTTGATCCCCATTGGCCTGTTTTTGCCGCAGTGCTCCACCCCCGTTGCCCTATTGGTTCTCCTCACCTTTAGCCATGCCTCTGCACCACTTTCCTTTATCCCTATTGGCCCTTGGCCCTCAGATCCGCCCCTTTTGCCCCCTATTTAACCCTGTGCCCTCAGATCAGTTCTCATCCCTGAATCCATTCGAGGCTTTCCTCACCCCTGTACCCCTTGGACCCTGCTCTTGTTCCTGCAATGAAGCAGTCTCTGGATGCTCAGAGGAGATCCCATCCCTTTTCTCTGCCATTAGTGATCTCACAGCAGCGTGCTCCAGGCTCAGAGGTGCAGGCCGCGCTCTGGGACCGGTTGTGGCCTGCTCCTTAATGTGGAGGTTGTCACAGGTGTTTGGAAAATTAATCCACAAACACCAGAGGTTTATGTCCAAAAAGGAGACAGAGGAGTCTTTTCACTTTATTTGAATAAAGGGAGAGGCCATGGGGCATTTCCCCTAGGGTCTCTCAAATTTTTGGAGGGCACAGCCTCCTATTTGTCTCAATTTCCCAGCTGCATGTCCCTCTCTCTTTCCCCATTGGCTGAGGTACTTGAGAGGTACAGACTTCCTGGAATGTCTCATACCAAAAGATTCCCCTTTAACTTATAACCCCCCTTTTAATTTTTAATTCTTGTGGAATTTATGGGTTTTCCCTGTTGTTTCTTTCATCTTTCCATCTCCAGTTTCATTTGCCAGCAAACCCATGGTTTGTTTGTAAAGGCAAACATCTTCTTTTCCATCCATCAATCAGTGGCATCCTTCCCATAGTTCTTTTACCTCTCAGCGCTGGTTTTATCTCCCAGCAGACCCAGTGCTTGTTTGTAAAGACAACTCTGTCATTCCTCTCGCGGGGATGGGAGCGTGGAGAGGGTGGCTTTGTCCTGCCCTTTGTCCCTGACAGGGTTGGTGTCCCCTCCCTGCAGCCTGCCTGCCAGGGCGCTACGGCGCGGGATGTGCCCAGCGCTGCCGCTGTCCCCCGGGAAGGCCCTGCCACCACCTGACGGGCGCCTGCGGATGTCCCCCGGGATTCACCGGCCTCGGCTGCCACAAGAGTGAGTTTGTTGTCACGGAGCAAATGCTTCTCTTCTCGGTTAATTCGTGGATAGACTCCCTAAGTGATGTGTGGTACAATCTTACACGTGGCCAGAGTCGAGTGAGCCACGTGGAAGCTGTGTTAATTAAGTCCTGGGGGTTTCCAGCACCTCACAAAAATGGCCTAAAAATAATCTGAGAGATGGCTCCTTGGATGTGTTTTGTAAAGCAAGAAGTTTATTGAACTGATAAAATAATAAACGATAAAAGAACAAATGGAGCCCGTGCACAAGTAAATGAGAGCAATGCACCTGGCTGTGACACCCCAAGAAGCTTCGTGCTCTCCCTTAAGTAAAGACTGATTTAGGTGAGTTTTTTGGCAAACTGTCCAGCAGAGAATAGCTACATATCTGAGAGAAAGGTAAAGAGACCTGTTCATGTTTCTGTCTTGACCTTGAGCCAATGGCTGCCAGGGGAGTAAAGAAATTTCTAGGGCTTTTTCCTTTTAAATCCTAAGGTAAAACCAAAACCCTTTTTCCTTATATGGAAAACATATGCTTGGTTTTGGAGTGCATTCCTACAGATGTGATGCCTGGAGAGGGAGGAAAAAACAACCTGACAGGAGGGAAGATGGCCCAGGGCTGCTTGTCCCAAGTGGTTTGGCCAGCTCTGAGCTCTGTGCCAGCACAGTTTGGGCTGCTGGGGGTTTCCCTCTCTGTGTTTGCAGCTGTTGGACTGGCAGGGAGCAGCCAGGGGCTGAACTGGACCCAAACAGGCTGAGGATGTGCCAGTGCAGCCCAGCCCTGCCCACAGCCAGTGCTGTGCTGTCAGTAAAGCAGCAGCTCAGCTTTTGTTGGCCTTGTCCCTGTGCGAGGCTATCCCTGCTCTCAGAGCTCATGGAAGAGACATTTTGTGGCTTTTCCTAGCATGGAGATCCCCCAGAGCTGTCTTTGGAAGCAGGCTCCTGCTCTGACCCCAGCTGCAACACCCTGATTTTGTTCCTCCCTATAAAACTTTGCCGGAGCCCTGTTTTAGCTAAAGGAGAACCAGCAATAAATAAGAATTGAAAAGACTGACATCGGTGTCCCATGTCCTCCACCAGAGGACTCTAAATGCTGACCCACAACCAGGGCAGCTTAATGGAAATGAGATGTAAGAATTAAATGTGGAAGGTCCAAAACCTGTAGGCAATGTGGCTGTCAGCAGGCAAAACTGAAACTTGTGGAAATGTTGATGTTGCAGCAGCTTTTGCAAGTTTAAACTCTCTGCAAAAGGTAGAATGTCTTTATCCACACGCCTGGTCCCTTGGGAATTACACTGTTATTTTAGTCAATTTTACCTGACATTTCCCTATGATTTTTTTTCTAGTGACAAGAAAATTGTATCTGGCCCTTGACAGTTGGGCACAAATTGACTGAACAAAACAAAATCAAGCAGTCAAGTAACCCCCAAGTAAATGTAATAAATCCAAAGTCCCGGAGGAGAGCGTCATTCCGTAGGCAGGGGTTTTATTTAATAAATTTCAGCCCTCTCTTTGTTTGAGTGCTATGTTTACCAAGACAAATTTAATTTATTGGTTTGCATTTCTTTTTCCCAAAGCTTGTCCACCGGGCACGTATGGGCAGGACTGTCAGGGGGTGTGCCAGTGCCCTGCTGAGAATCAGGAATGTCACCCTGTCACCGGCCACTGCTCCTGCAGCCCAGGCTACCACGGGGCCCACTGCCACCTCCGTGAGTATTTCTGGGGGTTGCTGCCTTTCTGTCAAAGAGCTGAGTCTTGCAGGAGCATCTGCTGGTGCTTTGGGTTTATCTGTGTCAGTACAGAGGTGACTGAGAGAAGTAGAGGTTAATTATAGGATAAAAGTTACAGTATTACAAATAATAGTATAGGAGATAAGCACAGGTTGGGTTAATTTGCACTAAAAAAAGTAGTTGTATTATTGCAAGGAATTGATTTTTAACAGCATTTTCTAAAAAAAGTAATTAATAGTGTTAGTACAGAAATGTAATTAATTCAGTCCTTCAAATGAATTTTTAAAGCCACCAGGTTTGCCAGCTAAGTTCTTTCCAATCTCATGCCACGCTGAAGAATGTAAAGATCATTCTCTGCATTGCCTCTCTCAGCTACACCTGGATATAGCACAGCTCTCTCATTTCCAAATACCAAGTCCAAAATACTTCCCGAAATCTCTGCGTGCTCAAGTAAGGACAAATGGTTATGAGAAAACAACAAGCTGAAATTGGCAATAAATCCAAGTGATTCATAAAGTCCTTTCAGTTGCAGAGCCTTCTGAGGAACAATCAAATTAAACCAACTGTTACTCTGGATTGAAAAATGGTGACTAGTGTAGAGGACAAAATGCCAACTGGCCCAATGCTCCATCATAAAAAATATTCCCAGATCCACATGGCTCATGGCTGTATTTTAGGACATCTGTAAAGTTGTTTCTGGTGGAATGTGGCAACTGATAAGAAACATATACCAAAGCAGCCAATAAAGGAGACAGTTAATTACCTTTTTATTTACAACTTTAATTTTGGTTTTACTCCAGGGCTTGTAATAGTCTCATTTAGAGGAGAAAAAGAAGAAAAAAAAAACCCGAAAAAAGAAAGCTGTTATCTTTCTTACTCAGTTTTTCTCTCTTTGGCTGGTGCTGATTTCCTTTTCTTGGGAATCCAGCACAGCTCTGTTTGGCTTAATTGCTTTTTTTTGGGGTGACAATTTGGATACAAAAGCCAGCTGTCACATGTGCAGCTCTAATAAGGGTTAAACCAGTGTTTTATTCCTTGAGCATAAATAGGAGAAAGACTCATTTTAAAGACAGGTCTTTGTATTGCCATTACGTCATCACAAGTTATTCTTTAAAATATAAATTATAAATAAAATACAAAGGATTGATTCTGTCCTCCTCTGTGAATCAGTTTTTGCTGTAAGTGAGATCGAAATCTGGCCTTCAATACTGGGGCTGGAGCCATCTGAATCCATTATAGATTAGATTATAATAAATGTTATAGTAGAGCAGTAGTGGAGATCAACTATTTAACAGGATCATTTTAAAAGACTTAATCATGGCCAGCCTATTACCTTTATGTAGCAATTTCTCAGTAGTCATTACCTGAGTGTGTAGCACTAAATCTCTCATTACAGTAAATGTCCTCAAACTTACTTAGATACTTCAGGTTTTATTCCAGAATTTTAAAATTTAAAGCATTAACAATTACACTGAAGTTCTGGTAGAAAAGATATAAAAAGACTCATTGCAACATAAAAATCTTTTTTTGTTGCATTCAGGGGGGATTTTTGCCATGGATTTCTGTGTAGCTGGGATTAAACCTAAAGAGTATGAGATTTGAGATTTCATGGTGTTTTGTACTCTGAGATTCCAAAAATATATAGCAAATTCTTAAAAACAGGTTTGTTAGATATTTATTGGAGAAATAATGAAATGATGGAAGTTCACAGAAAAATACTCATCTGTGTCTGTGTTGTTCCCATTGTCCCCTTGTAGACAGACACAAAAAATAGAAGGAATTACTTCTATTACAGACTTCTAATCACTGACACAACAAACAGAAGTAATCACAATTGACTGTTTTGTTAATTGTGAGTTATTTTAAGTTTAGGTCAGTGGAGGGAGAGATTGTGGGCCTGATTCTGAAGTGACTGACTGAAAACCAGGGATGGCTCGCGTGACTTTGGTGGGGATACTCCAAGTTCCTGCTGTCCTCAGTGCAGGGAAAGCTGGGGCTGCTCCAGGGTGAAGAAGCTCTCCACAGAATATTAAAACCAGCACAGGGAGCCGCTCCCAAACAGGCTCTGGTCCAGACAACATGTGGTTGGATGCTGCTGGAAACAGTTTCTGGCAACTGTTGCTGTATTTATAGTACAGTGAAAAAAGGTTCAAGAAAGCATCTATAAAAGGTGTAGTTGGCTGGGAAGTCAAATTTCCAGGAGCCAAGAGCAACGGGGCTTTCATGTTGTCAAATTTTGGAGTGAGGAGCTGAAAAAGCTCCTGGCAGGGTCCAGAGGAAGCAGACAAACTAGCAGTAAGGTTCCCATCACTTGTCCATAACTTGGTGGATGGGCAGATCTACTTGTTAAAAAGAGTAAAAAGCAATAAGTGGTGGTGAAATTATTTAAAGAAAAAAAGCATGGTAGGTTTCTGTGACATTGACTGGGCTGAGAGCACACAGAGCCAGAAAGATCTCACCAGCTTCACCCTCAAGCTGTAGGTGACAGGATGTGTCAGAAGGGATTATTTGACAATGCAATTAATAGCATTGGTCAGAAAAGCCTCAGTGTATTGCTGCATGCAATTGCTGTGGAGAGATTTAGGAGCTTTTGGTCATGACAAACCCACTCAAAGCAGAAGGAAAATCAGGAAATGAGGTGGAAATCTGGCTGCCACTCTTTTGTGCGCAGAAAAAACAGAAGTCAGAAGCACAGGAAACTGTTAAATTAGAAAATGTCTTTATGAGATAACTGGTGGTGCAAGAGTAGCCCCCTTTGCAAAGGCAGAGCCTACTGAAATGGTGAGACATGGTGCAAATTGCCCTCGTTATCTGCATCAAAATTCTTCTGCAAAGTACTAACAGATGGGGTGGCCTTGTTTCTGACCATGTGCACATTGCAGCAGCTGAACATGCCCTGCTTCTGCTGCTCCTTCTCCAGCCAAAATACAGGAAATACTGCAAGGACAAAGAATTTGGTAAGGAGGGAATTACTGCATCCTGTTCAGTATTCGAGCAACTACTGCTAGCCTTGAGCTAAGGAATAGTTCTGAAAGCTTTGCCAGGGAGAAGCAGCATCTTTGGGAGTGTGGGAGACAGAATTCTTTAAAAAAAGGAGAAAATCCAAAAGGAGAAGAAGGAGGAAAAGAGAAACTCACATAGAGTAATGAAATTATTGAATCTGGATGAGTCCTTAACTTCAAGTCTTGGTGGGAATGAAGGGGGTGTTGCAGGGCTCACTCCGTGGTTCCAGGACTTGCACATGAAAGAGATTTTGTGTCCTGGCAGATGGAAGCACTGATGACAGAGCATTTATTGAGAAGAATCTGTGTTTGAGAAGGGCTGGGGAGAGTATCTGCATGTTATAAAACTGTGTATCTGTTTAGTCCTGATGATCTGCTATCCTGGGTTGAGCAGAAGCCAACGTTAAGTTTTATTTTAAAAGGCGCCCCTTCAAAGCTTCTCCATAAGCTCTCCCTCACTATTGAATAGTTCAGAAAAGCCAGAGATTTCTCCAGCCACTCAGGCCATGCTTTCGTGCCTTCAGGGAAGACAAAATACATGAAGTTATTTATGCACAGATTGCAAGGGATCTGTTGCTTGGAGACGTGAGCAAATATATTTTCAACCAGGTTTCTAAAGTAGCCACAGACTTTCCCTCTGCCAGGGAAGAGAAGGAAAGGGTGAGCAAAGAAATGACATTTAGAGGTAGTAGCACAAGTGGAACTGTTTAATGGTGATCATGCTGCTCAAGCACCAGCTACTCCTTCTTCCAGTACACTGGAAAATTAGGAGAATAACCTGCATCTCCAGAGTTCAGAGGTGGCACACTGGAGGTTCACTGGTGCCTGTGCCCAGTAGCTCTGCCCAGCTCTTCCCCTCAGTTCCAACCTACATCTCTCTAAAGATCATCCCAAAGCATGGCACTAAGCATGGAAAATGCATTTACATCTCCCTGATCTTTTGTTCCATTCTCCTTGAACATCAGCTGTCCAAAAAGGAGCCAGAAATCCTCACTACCACCAGGAAAACCTCTCCACAGACAATTTGTTGCCATGTAACACTGGCTCAGCAATCCATCCAGGTGTAATGATTCTTGTGGTTCTTACAAAAAAACAGCCTCTTTTTTTCTCAGAGAATTTTCTGGCTTTGCATTTAAATAATTTTCCTCCCATATCTATCTTCTGAGAAGGTGTCTTCTGAAATTCTGTGCTGCTGTCATGTGCACATTTTCGTGGTCTTCCATCCACAGGTTTGGAAGGGAACTTAAAGCCCATCCAGTTCTACTCCCTGCCACCTTCCATTATCCCAGGTTGCTCCAAGCCCTGTCCAGCCTTGAACACTTCCAGGGAAAGGAATCCACAGCTTTTGAGGGCAACCACTAACAATGCCAGCTCCAGTGTGCAGGGAAGGAGTAGATTATAGAGGAAACCAGCTTTCTCCAGTGTGCACATTTTTAGAAGAGTGACCTACCCCATATCCATAAAACAGAAATGGCTCACAGCTTCTCACTGGCTTGTGCAAACCAGGTGGCTGCTGCCCAAAGGAAGAGGGAGAATGACCCCATCTCTCCTGGGTAGGAGGGAAAGAGAGAGACTATGTTCATTTGGCACAGAAATCCCGAGAGTAAAACCTCTGTAGAACAGGGCTTGCTTTTCTTGCTACTCTCTCATAAGGGGAATGGGAGAGCACAGAGGAGCAGCAGCACTCAGTCCAGCTCTCCAGGACTTGACATTACAGTCAGTGCAGTCCCAGGCTGTCCAAAGCAGCCATCTCAATGCCTACTACTGGCCCTCTGGAAGTGATTAACATTAGAAAATGAAAATCAAGCTTTGACTGAAAGCAACAAAGTGCTTAAGACACGAAATGCAACAGGCCCAGTAGCAATCTAACCTAATTGATGGGTGTTTTTTCTTTTAAAACAGGGTGTCCAAAAGGTACTTATGGTTCAAATTGCCAGAATCCCTGTAAATGCATGAACGGAGGCCACTGTGACCCTGCATCAGGAACGTGTGATTGTGCTCCCGGTTTCATCGGAGCCAACTGCAGCAAAAGTAAGCCAACATTCATGTTCTGCTTCTGTCAAAACACAGCAGAGAGAAGCATTTGCATAAGAGCTTGTCAGAAAAAAACCAGACAGATCCCAGCTACCTCTTCCTTGAATTGTAAATCAGGATTCCAGCTTTGTAAAAAAATCTCTTGCAAAATATTTTCCCTCGCTCCTGCATGCATAGAAGCAAGGACACTTACCCCAGGATTACAACCTGCTTGCCCAAATTTATTTCTAGAGCCAGCTCAGCGTGAATTGCTCAAGTTCCTCCTTCCTGTCCAAAATTTCAAGGTTGAGAAATTATCTCAATATTTTGCTTCACACTACGGTGCCATGAGTTTCAATAAATGGGAAAAAGATCAAGTTTTGTCATGGCAAAACTGGTAAATACTCCATGGCAACCCTACTGTTACTTCTCTGTTCCAGAGCTAAATGGTGTGGCTGAATTTCTGTGCTGCTTCCAAACCTCTGCTCTCTGTGAAGTTCTCTTCAGCTTATTTACAGNTGTGCCTGTGGCAAAGGCCAGTGTGACCCACGGACTGGCGAGTGCACCTGTGCCCCTGGACACATGGGACCTGCCTGCCAGCAAGGTAACAGAGCAGGACCACAGTCACCCTGCCAGTGGGTGACACACTTAAATACCCAGCAAATAAACTGAGTGCCAAACAATGTTCACAGCCACGCTCCCCAGGGCTGATAACGCTGCAGTTTGGGGTGCTCAGCCTCTGTCCCTCCCCGCTCCATCACCCAGCCTAATCCTGCCCACACCCCCCTGCCAGCCTCAGTGCCAGGCCACTGGGTTCTGCAGGAAGCTGAGGGGATATGTCAGCACAGAGTGTCTGGGTGAAACTGATAATAATCATGGAGTAGTGTCCCACCACCCTAGGCAGACACCGATCACTCGGGATGCATGTGGGCAGCATGTGTTTGTATTTATTCCCTGTCACCTTCATCCTTTTCTTGGGGTGCTAATTTTTGGGTTTTTTCAAACTTTGTTAATTCTCTGTAGTGTGTCCCCAGGGACAATATGGCCCCAACTGCCACCTGGCTTGTACCTGTCAGAATGGTGGCATCTGTGACCACGTGGATGGCAACTGCACCTGCGGGCTCGGCTGGACTGGAAGATCCTGTGAGAAAGGTGATTTCCTGATTTGACAGGAGTAGACTGGTGCATTCAAGCTGGGGTTTGCAGTGTCCCCAGACACAAGGACAAACAGTTTCAGAACTGCGCCTAGTTAGAGCTTCACATCTTTTTTCAAAGACAGTTTCTTCCTGAGTCCTGCTCATGAATTCCCTTGCACACTCCTTATTTCTTTTTCACTCTGTTATTTCTTCTCCTGTTCATCTTTTGTATTCTTCTGTTCCTAGGAATGCTGGGTTTTATTTTCTTCCATGTGGTCCTCAGAG
>VWYE01010221.1:4633-34137 GCA_013398995.1 Alaudala cheleensis | reverse complement strand
GGGGGGAGGAAGCCACAGAGGTGGCTTCTTTGAGAAGCTGCCAGAAACTTTCCCTGTGTCCAACAGAACCAACCTCCAATGGCTCTGAAGATGGACGTGCTTCTGGCCCAATTAGAGAAGCTGGTAACACCTCTGTGATGACATATTTAAGAAGGAAATCAGAACCGCATGCAACTTTTTTTCCCCAAAGGGGTGGCAAGGCGCCGCCACTGGGATCATCCTGGTGCTGGGCGCAGCCATGTGCCTACAACGGCCACATGGCTGCCACCATCTTGGCATGGCCCACAGTGAACTTTGCCTGCCTGGCCACCCCTAGCCAGCTGCACTATGAGCAGAATAGCAGGGGTGGCAGCAGTGGTTTCTCCTTCCTGGTGCCTCACATGAAAATAAGCATTGAATGGCATCGGCGGTGCAGCAGCCGACATCACCCATAGTCACGATGGTGACCACATGGCTAGCAGTGGAAACAGGGTGAGTGATTCCCTGATGCTGAACCTAGACAAAATCAACTTCTCGGCTGTGCAAGACCCTGCAGAAATCTTTGAACTGATGAAATTTGTTGGCAGTGGTACTTCTGAGCAGTAGTTTTTCCCTCCTAGTTGGAGAAAAGAGGAGGAAGTGAGGACTTGCAGAGAAAACCAACATGGCGACACCAAGGTCAGTGAAAAGAAAGAGTGGGAGGAGGTGCTCCAAACATTGGAGCTGAGATTCTTTTGCAAGCCGTGGTGAAGACTATAATAACACAGTCTCCCTGTAATCCATGAAGTTCATGGGGGCATGCAGAGATCCACTCATAGCCCATGAGAAAAGGTGCTCATGCCAGAGCGGGTGGATGCTAAAAAAGCTGTAATCCAGTGAGAGACCTGAACAGAGAGGGCCTTTGCTTCCAGAAATAGAGAAAAGCAGCCCTTACTTCGTAATTAGAGCAGCTCATCTTTAAAAGACTACACCCCATGGACTAAATGACTCACGCCATGCAGTTTTGGGAAGACTTTTACCCATGGGAGGGACTCATGTTACAGCAGGTTGGGTGGGACTGCTGCTCATGAAATTAAAACCACGCTAGAGGAATTCACAGAAAACTGTCTCCCATGGAAAGGACCCCACAGCATAACAGAAAAAAGACTCCTCTGCCTATGCAAACTGAAGAAAGATTTTGAGTGAAGGACTAAAACCCCCATGCCCTGTCTCCCTGCACTCTCAGTGGAAAGGAGGGAGGGGCTGGGGGAAAAAACGTTGTTTAAGGGCTTATTTTATTTCTCATTATCCTCCTCTGACTCTGTTAATAATAAATTTACTTTATACCTTTACGTTTGGGCCTGTTTTGCCCTTAAAGTGTTTTCTCCTAATCCTTAACTCATGAACCCTTCATCACAATTTTCATGAGTACCTGATGTTTTAACCAATATAAAATCAAGACAATTAGATTAGATATTAGGAAAAAAATCTTCTCTGTGAGGGTGGTGAGGCACTGGAACAGGTTGCCCAGAGAAGCTGTGGCTGCCCCATCCCTGGAAGTCTTCAAAGCCAGGTTGGACAGGGCTCTGAGCAGCCTGGTCTAGTGGAAGGTGTCCCTGTGTAGCAATGTATTTGTATGAGTTAGGTCATTCTCTGTACCATCCAAACTCCTTGTAATCTTATCAGAACACCTGTAGTCTTCTTATTCAAACCCTCAGGAATTCACCAAGGCCACTGAGGCAAAAGCAGGACTAAAATACGAATGAGAGGCCTGAGAAACTAACCATCAAGAATGCAAACCTCAGATAAAAGTGGGCTCGGCATGATGATGGACTCTGACCAATTAGGTGCCTTAAGGGGTACGTGCCAGCCTCATGGACAAGGCTGAGGATCCAATCAAATAATGCATGTTCTCCTGCATCCCTGCCCCTGGCAGGGGTCTGGAACCAGATGATCTTTAAGGTCCCTTCCAACCCAGGCCATTCTGTGATTCTATGATAGTGCTGCCTGGGCAGAAAATCTGGTTGTGAAAGTACATCACATAGGTGTTCCTGTACTCAAGAGTCAGGCCACCGAAGAACATCAGAACAACCAGCAGGTGGATCAGGGTGCTGGGATTGAAGTGGCTCCGGTCAATTTGGATTGGCAACATCAGGGGAAGAGATGCAACTTTTAGTTGGGGGAGTCAACTTGCCCATGGATGCTATCACACAGGTTATCCATGAATGTGAAACATGCACTGCAATCAAGCAGGGCCAAGTAGTTAAAGCCTCTTTGGCATGGAGAAAAATGGCTGAAAAATAAGTATGAAGAGGCCTGGCAGATTGACTATATCACACTCCTCCAAAGCTGTGATGGCAAATGCTGCGTGTTTACAATGGTGGAAGCAATCACAGGATGGCTTAAAATACACCTTGTGCCCCACGGCACTGCCCAGAATACTGTCCTGGGCCTTGAAAAGCAAGTCTTCTGGCAAAATGCCACCTCAGAAAGAACTGAGTCAGATAACAGAACTAATTTCTGAAACAACCTCATAGATATTTTGGCCAAAGAACATGACACTGAATGGTTGTATCACATTCCCTATCATGCAGCAGCCTCAGGAAACATTAAAACATATAACGGACTGTTAAAGATGACACTGAGAGCAATGGCTGGTGGGACCTTCAAACATTAGAATACACATTTAATAAAAGGCACCTGGTTAGTCAACACCAGAGGATCTGCCAATTGGGCTGGCCCTGCCCAACCAAAACTTTCACGTGCTGTAGAAGGGGATAGTTCCTGTAGTGCACATTAAAAACATGATGGGGAAAACAGTCTGGGTTATTCCTGCATGTACATAGTTGTCAGCTGGGGTTAAACCACACCACCTCCTACACTGTTTCCTCTCCCCTGTATTGTATTTTCAGCAGACATCTGGTAAGCTGAAGTCCCCTGCAAGATCAAAGGGTAATGCTTGTGAGACTTCTCCCAGCTACTTATAGAGTGGTAGCGTGCACTTCAGGAGGACCCAGAGTATCTGAAAATGTGTTCAGAGGTATTGCTCTGTATTTCTGAAAAGAAAGTAGCTAACCAAGCTTGTCATATATCTGCAACACAAATAAAGAAAAGTTCCCAGACATTTATTTCTGGAATTGTACACCAGGTATTAAAGTACAACAAATACAAAATAATGCTCAAAAAAATCAGTGTTTATGTACAAATATTAAAACCAATGCAACAACAGCAACTTCCTCTTGAACATCTGATATTAAAATCATGTCTCGATTGTCATGAAATTTGTTGTTATGCACTTGGTACTTTGAATAACTGTAATCTGTTTTATTAAGAGGACTATAACCATACCTTCTGTATTTTACAATTGATAGTATTTTCCTTCTTCCAATGAAAAATAGGAATAAAAAAATAGTAACCTTGTCATTATTTTATAAATTACTGTATTTAGTTTCCCCATCTGTAGACAATGTGCTTGTAGTGCCGGGCAAATAGTGTCCCTGTTGGTCAGTTTATACATTAGTTTACATTCAAAGTTAAAATACTTACCTAAAGACTTTGGTTAAATTAAGTACTATCATTACTTTCTACTTGATCTGAAATTTTCATACATTTTTGATCCTCAGTTTTAGAAGTTAAAAACAGGAAACAATTACACAATTCATTGACCTAATAGTACACAATTTAGTACTTTGACCGTGGCAAGAGGAAAACTAAACTTTTAAAAGCCTACCATGAGAAGATGACATATGAGTAACCAAAGTGAAAGTATTGCTATAATCACAGCACCAAGTTACACTTCTAAATAATGAATCAGCTATACCCTTCAGATTCCCTGTACATTAAAAGGATACATTTACCAACACTGCAATTGCCCATTACGGATTTTTGGTTTGTCTGAATGAAAAACAAGTATAGCAGAGGACAAAGAATTCATCACAGTTTGTTATAAGAATTGTGCTTCACCATCAAAGAACCAAGGCAATATAATTTCTTCATATCGTTGCAATTCAGTTATTTTCATGCTGGCTTTCAAAAGACAATTCTTTTAATAAACAGCAACAAGTTCTCCATTTTAAATGCTTCAACTGAGAGAAAAAGAATTAAGTCCAGCTTCTAAATGAAAAATTCAATAAATAGCTATTTTACATGGATAGAGTTATTGTGGTACAAATTTATGAATGTCACATCAAGCATGCACAAAAATGTTACTATACACACAAGTAGTCAGAAAATATTGAAATAGATATCTAAAAAGATAGGAAGAATTAAATATTTACAAAATCTTGCAAATTATTGCCTCATTTTAACAAGGAATTAAAAGTAAATGATAACAGCTAGCTAGCCAACAAGCTAAATAAGATTAGCATTTAAAAATCTATTAAACTAGCTGAAATTAATTTTTCTCCCATAATTTTCTGAATTTTGGTCAAAAGTCTTTATTAAATAACTAAAGTGTCCATTCAACTTGCTGACAACCCAAGCCTTAGGCAAGTCTCTGTCTACATTAAGAGCCCAGCAATGCATAGATAAATTGAATATTCTACAGCATCAGCTAATGAGAATGGGCATGTTCATTTAAATGCAACTGTTATAAGCATTCAGTCATCTTTGTATGATGATTTTTATACAGACCAGCCACTCACTGTAAACCCATAGACCTGAATGTATAATAATGAAGGATTATGATATGACCAGTATTTTACAAAATTACATAAAATATGTTGATTCATAAAGAAAAGAAACAAAGTACACAGTTCAGCACAAAACACAGCAGCAAGAAGCTGACAACTTGGCTAAAAATGTCAGAATACAACATGGGGCCAAGGCTATTCGTTATTTACTGTGTACTTACTAGAATTCCACATGCAGAAGTTAATTTCAGATGTTTAAGTTAAGAACTGATTACAAACTTATCTTTACTTTTGTCCACTGTGCTAAACTAATTTGTTTTAATATGATAAATGTGCTATTGCATAAATGCTTTAATGTAATCTTCATTGCAGTGCTGTAAAGAAAACTCCATACACTGCATCCATAACTCAGGATGTCAATGCAGTTCACAGTAAGCATAATAAATACCCTCTTCCCTTTCAAATATTGAAGTCACTACTTTCTAATTACTCAGCATAACCTTGAAGCAACTATTACAAATATCAACAATGCAAGCTTAATCACTTTAATAATCAAAACAAGTTTGTGGCAATTAAATTTGTAATATGAACAGTGCAAAGAAAAAGTATGGAGGGAAAGGGGTAATCCTACTGATGTTCTCCCACAAGAATTAGAGCTAATATTTTCAAGAAAACTTAATGAATGGCTAAGTTGCACTTAATGACCAAAATAAAAATTTATTAAGTTTAAGTAGTTGCTTTTATGGGAGACATTTTTACTCATCCTTTTCTATTTGACCAAAAGTAGTAAAGTGCCATTTTTGAGCTAATGACTTGCTAAACAAATAAATGCAATCCACACCAAAGAAAAACTTTCAAATACATACTTCAAGGTTCTACTACTTCTATATAAACTAGATAGTCGCTCAAAACTGTAACACTTCGAACTGCAGTGCTCCAAACAATTTGTCTTCCAAAATGTAGACTGTTTAGTGGTAAATCCTAAGGTGTGCAGACAAGCTTTATACATCAGCTGTCTTAGGAAAGCTAAGTTACACAGGTGCATAATTTTCAAAGCTGTGGACAAAACTCATCTGAATACAATAGCATAAAATATATCTGTTTAAGCCAGTAAGTTTAAAGTACACAGATACCTCTGGCAGCATAATTACTTCTATGTAAGGTAGCCATGGCCTATAATTTTGCAACAGCCTCCAAGTGTAGGTCTTCATAATTTATTCATGTTATGTCCCTTGTGCTAGCTTCCACCAAGATTAAATTGCTGTTATTTTAAAGTGAAGTGCTCTAGTTTAGTATCACGAGAGAAGGTTCCATTTAAGAAACATCCTTGTGTGTTTGTGCAGTTAGAGTTAAAGAAATCCATCCCTGCCTTTTTAAGAAAAAAAAATTAAAACAAAATGCTACATTGAGCAGGGATCAGGAACGGTACCTGTAAACACTGTTATTACACTGCATCCTTTATGGCAAAAGTATGTTTGACTATAAAGTCACTCCAGTCAGTTCAGAACTTCTATGCTGGTTTTGAAATGGTGGCCTCTCTCTACAGGCTTTAAAATAAATTTGAAGCAGAGCTTAAAGCTGCACCACAGAGTTTGCTTAGTACCAAACTCTGCCAAACATTTCCACATTTATGGACTGAAAAAAGAAATTACTCTTGGTAAATCAAGATATAGTTCTATACATAAAAAGACATCACTGATGTCAAAGTTCAAACTTCCAGTGAAAGACTAAGCAAACCTGATAGTTCCCATCAAGTTTACTACTACTGCATAAAGTACCCACTCTTTGTTTAGTTTTCCACAGTCATTCTGAGTGAAGGGCAGTATGTTGGTGAAGAGTATGGGTATTTATAAAACCATTTGTCTCGTTTGCAGATAGAGTGCTGAAGTCAGCCACAGAAACAGCCATTTTGGCACTGGCAATATGGTGTGCGTGGTTCTCAAAGTCCACACCAAGGTTATTTACAGAGACATCGTTCATGAAAGATTCTGGGACAGTAATCCCCATTTTCAATCTCTTTGCAGGTCTTTCTGTCTCCTCACTGCACATGTTCCCTGGGTTTAACTCTGAGTGATAAAAGCCAGTCTCAAATAAATTAAAACAATCACTTTCACCATTGCTAGGCAAGTTAAGCAATTCTTCTGTTCCAACAGGAACATGATTAACTGGCGCTCGGGGTAAGCTGTCCATAGGAGGGAAGGCATCATCCAGGCAGTTCACAGCCGAAGTGTGACAGACTGTAGTTACACTGTTTGTCAGCACTGGAAAACAGATGAACATAAAATGTAAATGAAATAGTTGTTTATATAGTTACAACAAAAAGTTTGTGGGTTTTCCTTGGTTTTTTTTCCCCTTGATTTACCTGTCAACTCATTGGCAGTGATAGAGTTCAGAATGCTTAGCTGTTGATCAGGAATGCTTTCTGTTCGAGTATTAGATGTTAAGGCTGAAGAATGCACTGCTCCACCAAGAGCTTCTGCTTCATCTACCAAACGATCCATGTAGTCCCTTTAAGAATATGGCATTCATAATGGGTTACTTAACAGGAAAACAAGGCCTAAAAATGATGATAGATTTATTCTCAGTTGCCATAGCCACTGCAGCTTTACACTGCAATGATGAAGAAAAACTTATCTTTTACATTTACTATTTGAAACAGAAAACATATTCCAAGGACATTTTACTTACGTAACTCCAGGATGATGGTTATACCTCTTCTTTCCAAATCTTGTTTGCTGAGCAAAGTAATCATAACGTTCTGACTTTTTCCACATGTAATAGAAAGCCACACACTCAGCAACTGTTCTGGTTCTTACCTAAAAGAAGGCAAGAAGAATTGACAAGATAAATGCAAAAAATTATGTTTTGTCATCTCCCCAGTCTCCATATTCCTGCAGTATTGTTAGTTTTACTGTTCTAGTATCTGTAACAAACAAATTAAATCAGAAGACGTGAAAAAGATATCTAGTTTCAAATTTCTTTACTGAGAGGGTGGTCAAACACTGGAATGGACTTCCTAGAGAGGTGGTTGATGCCTCAGCCTGTCATTGTTTAAGAGGCATTTGGACAATGCCCTTAAAAACATGCTGGAACTTTTGGCAAGCCATGAAGTGGTCAAGTAGCTGGACTAGAAGATCGTTGTTGGTCCCATCCAACTGAAACAGTATATTCCATTCTAAATAATTACTACATCTGTTCTATTGTATGCATTATTGTTGTTTAGGTTTGTGTTTCTAAACTAGACTGAAACTATATCTACATCTGAAGCATTTCAGTTCATAAGCTAAACAGCAGTTTTTTTAAACTATGGGACAGACTCTCTTTAGAAGTAAAACACTGAGCAACTGAAGGATCCAAGAGAAGTGAAGCAGAAAAGACATTGGGTACTTGGAAAATTCTGGTTCATAGTAACAGACCAACTCGTATGCTTTATTGTACTTTGGAAAAAATATTTTTAAATTATTTATTCGTATCTCTGGTGAATTACTGTTTACAGGTAAGGTCCATTTAAAATTTGAACCACACAGATATTTAGCATAAGACAGGTTAAGCCAAGTGTTGAACAGGATTACCTGACTGTTGTTGAACAGCAACCACAACCCTATAAAGTTTACCTGAAATACAACAAAAGCACCAGTCTTCTAAAGAAAAAACTTGTTGTGGTTTAACCCCCACCAGCAACTAAGCACTGCAGAGCTGCTTGCTCACTTCCCCCCTCCAGTGGGATGGAAGAAGAATTATAAGGGCAAAAGTGAGAAAACTCATGGGTTGAGATAAATACAGTTTACTAATTAAAAAAAAAAATTTTGCTAAAAAAGAGGAAAACAAAACCCAAGAAAAACAAGCAATGCATAAAAACCCAATTGCTCACCACCAACCAGCTGATGCCCAGCCAGTCCCCAAGCCACAGCAGCCTCCACCCACCAAATTTCACCCCTCCAAGTTTTATTACTGAGTAGGATGTCATATGGTCTGGAACACTCCCCTGGTCAGTTGGAGTCAGCTGTCCCAGCTGCGTCCCCAACCAACTCCTTGTGCACCCCCAGCCTCCTCGCTGGCAGGATAGTCTGAGGGGAAAAGGCTTGGACTCTACATAAGCTCTGCTCAGCAATAGCTAAAACATTAATGTCTTATCAACACTGTTTCCAGCACAAGTCCAAAGCATAGCCCACACTAGCTACTATAAAGAAAATTAACTCTATCCCAGTCACAACCAGTACAAAACCTCAAGGTGGTATCAAAACATATAGGAGATGTACTGAAAGTTTGGAAACACACATACTGGCAACTGTACAAAATGATACATATACCTGATTAAAAAAAAAAGCCCAATTCCTATTCTTCAGGCACAGAGGTGTTAATCAGAAGCAATTCAGATCAAGATTAGAACTCCTTTGTTTGTCAGAAACCAGAGTACCGATGGATGACTACACTGTCTGAAAACACAGAGCTAAGCCCATTTCTGTAGAATTACACCTTCTGAGTAACAAAAATAATTAAACATGTATTTTCCCCTCTCACAGACATGGTATGAAAATAACACACCTCTAGGAGAGGCAGACAGACATTTTATCTAAATTTTAACAAAAATGCAAATATGGAAGCAATATCAACATGAGTTGATTTCAAAGATAATATATCAACTCATGTTGCAACACCTAGCTTTTCCAACAGCATCAGAGGCAAAATTAGCACAGAAACACCAAGCTGGTTTTAATATGTTGGCTCTTATTTCACTCTTTTGCATAGATTCTGAGAAAGGCATTGCTTTTACGTTCAGCATCATATCATCTACCAAGTCTTCCATTTAACTGTAAAATACTAACCTTGTTTTTCTGTATGAGATGAAAGTCTTTTCCATACATCAGAAGTGCACTTTCAAAGCTTCTGCACTCTTCTTCTGTCCATGCTGTCATCTCTTCTAGACAATTGCAAAAATAGCATGATAAACTTATTTTCACTCATTAATCTTTGTGTTGCTAATGCCTGAACATCCAAACACACTCTAAGAAAAACCCAACAGTTCAGTTATTTTGACCCGTTCTTTCCTCTAATGTAAAGATATCCTACCTGAAATCTAGTATTCCTGCTTATAAAGACTCATAAAAGAGTCTGATTACTGAAGTATTTTACCCTGGAGGGCAAAGGACATTCAAAATACTTGATTCATTATTTCTTAAGAAGTTTGCCATAAAAAAACCCCCAAGATTTGTTAACATCAGTATTTTTCTGAATATTCCTTCTTGCATCAGATACAAAGAACACTGACTGTTGGAACAGAAGAGTGAAGGAACAACCTCTGACTTTTTTAAGACAGAAGTGAATTTTAGTTTTACAAATAAAACAAAACAAAATACACTAAAAAGGAATAAAAGCTTTAAAACAAACTAGCTCAAACTATTTGAGTAGGTCAGTTTTATCTCAAGTATTGTTGTTTCTGTATCTTGATTATGGCTTTGGGTCTATATATAATAAAGGAGGAATATTTCAGGCATCTTACATTCATAGTAGTGATCTGTTCAGTTGTCATTTAAAGCCAATGAGGGTGAAGAACAAAAACCAACCAACAATCACATTTCAAAACATTTCTGGAAGCAGACACTGGAACAAAGACCTTGCTGCTTTCAGATGAAGGCGATAATCATTCCACTACAAGTCCATTAATTTTGCACTCACTACAGAATTCTCAAGCTTCAAAGAGGAGATCCCCATGTAAAGTCTAAGTGTTCAGAAATGATTTTGGGAGATGTAGATTTTTAATGCATACTGAGAATAGCAGTGAACTTCAGTGGGTATAGATCATTGCACAATGATTATTCTAAGAGACAGGAATCAACAGTATTATAATCCTTCACCATTTTTAATGAGGATATAAACCCCACCTGACTTGGGGCCTGGGAGAGGATGAGCACTAGTCCTTAGGAAAGAATTTGGGTCTCTAACACACAATCTCTCATTAAATAACTTTCTGAAACACTGCTCTGATATTCCTTATTGTTCCCTTCACTTTTATCTTAGACACTTAAGCTTTCAGAGCACCTAACTAATAAACATTCGATTTCTCCTTGATCCAGTTCTGAGTAGGGAATATCCACCAGAATACAAACTTATACCAGGGCTCATAGGCCATTTCTGCTTTATGGATAATGTGTCAAACTACAGGACAAAGAACTATCTTTGCTAAATGATACACTGATTTTTATTTAAGGGAATAATAAAGTTAGGGACAAACAAAATTGTTTTTCACTGTAAACAAGCAAAACTCTCCACACTACTATAGACCTAGAGAATTAGAGTCGAACCAAGTTTAGGGTTGACATAGCACAATGTTAGCACAGTGATGAAGAGCGGGGCTCACTCATATTATCAGCTGTGTTCTCCTGGTTCTCATATAAATGTCATCAGTTTATAATTGATCACTATCTCAAAAAGGTACTGTAACGTGGGGGAGAACTGCCTTATGGGAGCAAAATTACAACTCCCCCCCTTCTCCTCAGTCTGTATCATTTTTTAAATGGAAAAAAATGGAAAAAAGAAGGAAAGAAGAGATGTAAAATTTGATCCTGCAACCTTTATACAAACTGCAAACTTCTCTAACAGAAATCTCCATCTGGCCAACAGTCAGATTATACCTAATCTGAGTTATATACCTAATGGGAATTATTGAAAAACATCTGAAGGACAACACAGACATCGTTCACAGCCATCATAGCCAGCACAGCTTTATGAGAGGAAAGTCCTGCTTATCAAACCTGATTTCCTTATACAACAAAGTTACCCACCTAGTTGATCAAGGGAAGCCAATTGATGTCATACTTTTGGATTCCGTAAAGCTTTCAATACTGTCTCTCCCAGGATCCTTCTGGACAAAATGTCCAGGCCACAGCTGGATAAACACATCATGCGATGGGTGAGCAACTGGCTCATGGGTTGGGCCCAAAGGGTTATAGTGGATGGGGTGACATCAGACTGGCCCCCTGCCACTAAGTGGGTTTCTGCAGGGCTCCATCTTAGGCCCTGTGGTCTTCAACATCTTCATTAATGACTTGGACACATTACTGGAAGGAATGCTAAGTAAGTTTGCATATGATACAAAACTGTGAGGAGCTGTTGACTCCCTTGAGGGCAGAGAGGCCCTGCAGAGAGACTATGACCAATTAGAGGACTGGGCAATCACCAACCATATCAAGTTCAACAAGGGCAAGTCCTGGAGTGTGCCCCTGGGATGGGACAAACCTGGATGTGTGGACAGACTGGGGAACGAGATGCTGGAAAGCAGGGCCACAGAAAGGGACCCGAGGGTCCTAGTCAATGGAAAGTTGAATATGAGTCAGTGGTGCTCTGGCAGCCAGGAGTACCAACTGTGTCCTGGAGTGCATCAGGCACAGCATTGCCAGCCAGTCAAAGGGAGGTGATTGTCCCAATCTGCTCTGCACTGGGGTGGCCTCACCTCGAGTCCTGGGGGCAGTTTTGGGCACCACAGTATAAGAAAGATATAAAGCTATTAGAGAGTGTCCAAATGAGGGCAACAAAGATGGTGAAGGGCCTTGAGGGAAGCCGTACGAGAAGCAGCTGAGGTCACTTGGCTTGTTTAGCCTGGAGAAGAGGAGACTGAGGTCAGACCTCATTGCAGTCCACAACTTCTTTGTGAGGGGAAGAGGAGGGGCAGGTACTGATCTCTTCTCTGGTGACCAGTGACAGGACCCAAGGGAACAGCTTGAGCTGTGTCAGGGGGAGGTTTAGGCTGGATATTAGGAAAAGGTTCTTCACCCAGAGGGTGGTCGGGCACTGGAACAGGCTCCCCAGGGAATGATCATGGCCCCAAGGCTGGCAGAACTCAAGGAGCATTTGGTTGGATTTTTGGGGTGTCCTGTGCAGGGCCAGGAGTTGGACTTTGATGATCCTTGTGGGTCCTTTCCAATTCAGCATATTCTATGAGTAATCTGTGCTAAAGACATCATGGAAAAGGATGTGCTTATTAATCTGAATCTTACTCATCTGTTTTCTACCCCCTCCAAAGACATGTTTCTTAAAAAGCAGATACTCTCTCTTACCCTGAGATGCCTTTCCATTTGAGCAGTATCTCTCAATTGCTTCTTTAACATTATGGCTACTTTTGAGAAGTTCATAGAGTGCCTATAAAATAGAAGTTGTCTTTAGAAAGATGAAAGTTTCCAAATATCCTATCTAAATTTCTGAAACAAGCTTTTCAGTGAACATATCTAATGTAAAAAGAGGATATATCTTTATACAGGATGAAAATGATAAAATAATCAAAAGCAAAACCATCTAAATGTTAAGGCAAGGTTTAATTTGGCAAATGTAAAACATTATATGCAATAATTAGAAAAGCTGGATTTGTCAACAGCATGCCAATTGGAAACATCATGGATCACACTGCCAACATTTAAATACTCAGTTTTAAGCATGTGTTTAAAATTACAAATAAGATCCTGACCCAGTAACATCCAACTAAAAAAATATTGCTGCCTTAATAATACAAGGCAGAGAAAGAGAACACATTAATTACAAAGCAACATGTCACAAATGGAACAGGATATAAAATATACTTGTTCATTGTCACGTGTATGTAGTCCTTCAGGAATTCTTCCAATCATATTTTCATTTCCTGCTCTTAAGGAGGTTTCAAAAAGGTATTCTTTAACTTTGCTTTCTGAGATCACATCAGGTTTCCAAAGTAAATAGTCTTCATTTTCATAGGCTGTTAAAACAGAATTAGTTTATGGCAAGTGTGACATTTTTAAGGCTAGAACATAAAAAGCTATTTCAGAAAGAACAGGAATACAGAAGTAATCAAATCAAGCACTGTCATACCACTTTCAAATTGCAGCTCATTTTTTTCCCCAAAAAGCCTTAGTGTAGAGAGAGACTGCAGTGTGGTATGGTGAAGAGATTCAGGTTCCATGAGGATGAGATAAGGGACTGGCTCTTGAGACAGAATCTCTACAGAGGAGCAGCTTGTTGACAGGTAGATGATTTGAGTCAAATTATACATATGTATTCATCTTCATATAAAAAAACTAGCAAAACCACTCAGTTTTATTCAGACATTTACAACAAATCAGCTATAGTTTACAATAAAAAGTGTACTTTAATATTTCAAATACTTCATATAAAATAAAAAAAAAGAGGTGGCAGCTAACTGGTCATTTTCAACTAAAATTTGCTAAAACTTAGCAGAATGGAAATCTAGGTCTCAGTGTGGTAATTTCTTTTTCCATTCGCTAACAACTGAGTGCTGTTAACAAATATTTTACAAGCAATCAGGATGTATAGTCCTCCTTCATAGTATACTGAAATTATGTATGCACCTCTTAAGTAGCTTATTTGAAATATACTGGAAATATTCAAGAGTTGGCCTGAACCCTTATCTATGTACACATTTAAATTCTAGATTAAACTAAATCCTTTACTCTGATCAATAGATGTGTTTACACATGCTTTATGTACTCTCTTGGCAATACAAATTAGAGTTATTAAATTCAAACACACTCAAGTATAATGGCAGTTATACTAGAAGAGATGAAGATTCTTGAATCTCTCATAACTGCAGGAAAGAATATTAAGCTAAGGTGAAGAATAAAATTGCGTCTCCTTCTAAAGTTCTGTTATGACTTAACATTGAAAGCTTTCAAACAGACGTTACACATGTAAGGTTTATAGAAGAGCAGGACTGCTTTCGAGCACAATTTCACAAGCTAGGATTTCACAGCAGAAATATAAGCCCCTGTTTGCCATCACAAGCTCTTCAGGGAGTACAAAGGAGGCTTTTACAGAATCCTCCACCCTCTCCAAGCATTGCTGAGCTCAGCTTCAACCTTCATTACCAACTAAGACAACCTAGCACTTTTTGCTGGAATCCATGCCTGATATTCTCAAGAGGAACTCCTCAGGCTCTCCCATCTGGTAGCTACCTCTTTGCTCCTGGCTATGCCAGTGAACAATACTCTCTCTGGTTCTCTCTAGCACCAGCTTGTTCCAGAGAAAGTTGGCAGATTAATGCCTTCCTGATCATCCTCTGGTTATTGGCCCTTCTCTAGTTCATGACCAAGGAGAAGTCAAAATGTGTAAATAGTAAAAGGACTATTCAGATAAAACTGGTTTTCACTCTTCTATTTCTTACAATCAGTAAGCATCATGCTCAAATCACAGAAAACAGAAAACTTCCATAGATCTCTTAAGCAACACAAGAGATGTTCATTTGTTAATGCTTCCAGCCAGTGAAGGTTTCTAAAGGCACATAATAAAACTCTATTAAATGAAGTTATTTCTTCTACTCTGGCACAATTTCAGTTTTTTACCTAAATTTACACAGCAATAACATCATACTTAAAACATATTTTTTAAAAAAGACAAGGTATATCAAGACCTACATCTTCTACTCATGCTATGGAAAATTCAAATAGTTCATTGCTTTGTTTTTCATAACCATTTTGTAACCCACACTGTCATGCTTGCTAGAAAAGCAAAGAAAAATACTTAAGATCTTCAATGTAATTTTACATGCTCATAGCCCAGTTATGATACCCTGATGAAAATATTTACTTCTTGACCCACAGTTTGTTGCCTCCTAATATTGCTAGATATTTCAGCATTAACACAGTAATCCACCCTCCTATGTCTTCTCAAAAATATAATCTCAAAGTTGTACAATCACACTTTTAAGATATAATTATGCGGTTGCATTACTTCAGTTGACTAGGGGTTTTTTAGTTGGTTGGTTTGTTTTTTTTAACTATGTCACTGAATTTATCTTATAAATTTAAATAACATTTTTCCATCAGCTGCTATGTATAAATATAAGATAAAAACTAAACCAGAATAACTTACCCTTTTCATTATCACAATATCTGCCAAAGTAAGGTGGAATTTCAGCCTGATACTGTGAACCAACCATTATTTCCTGAAGATGTAACAAAAATCATAAGAAAAGAGTATTAATATTCTGTGCATGGAAGCATTACAAATTCCATTAACATGAGATTTTGCAGATAATTTCAAAATTAAGGTACTATTTTAGATATGTACTATAAATTTTAATGCATTTTTAGTAGTAAAAGTTTTCTAAACTTTTTCTTTTTCTTTTTTTAAGATAGTTATTACCTTTCTCAAGTCTTCAGATGAATTACCACTGTCTGCCTCTATGTCTTCATCTGATTCCTTATCTCCATCACACGCAGTGTTTGCTTCAGACACAAATAAGTTGGTTTTAGCTAGGAAGAATTTTCAGTTCAAACACAGAACTACAAGATATTCTTTACTTCTGAAAGGAGCCCTGCTTTTTTTCTGGGAGACCCTCATCACCAGTCTGTTGATCTACATTTCTATCAAACTAGAATGAAGTCAGAAAGCATTGGTGCCTGCTTATTGCAGAACTGAAACATTTACCATTATTACAACTAAGACAATATTTCTAACAGTCAGAAGGAAATTAGATCATTTTTCTTCATTGATTTTCTTCAATAAATGCTTACACCTTATAGAAAAGGTATGAGAAAAACAGAAAACTTCAAGGGCTATGACTTAGCCATGGGTTAATCACAAAGAAAGTTGAAGGCAAGTCTCTATTACCAACTGAAGCCTTTCAACTGAAGTTTTGATTTGCATTAAAAACATTCCTTTAAACAAGGCTACCTCAGCAAGGACTAAAGATATAGTAGATTTACAGAAAACAGAATAAGCAAAAGATAACAAAAGACTGCTTACTCCTCTTTAATATTTTTTTTCCTTAGGATGAAATACAGCAGAGCACTCCAAGTAATTAAAATACAGTACTCCACAGAATAACTCAAATTTTAGAATTTGGAATTCTGTGGTTCTAGGTTCTGTAGTAATTCTATTTTTTTATTTTATCCCCAGCAGAATGGAATCTATAGTTCTGATAAGATAAAAGCTGTTTCATATTCTCAATTTTCAGTAATAACATTCTCATAAATAGGGTTTCAATTTTAGCTTCATCACAACTAAATAGAATCGTCAACATTGAAGACAATATCCAAGAAGATAGACTGAGGCTCCTCTTCTGTAGTCATTACTAGAATCACCAGTCTCTTTTCGCTGTTAGAAATAGCAGGTAAGAAGCTAACATGAATGCATAAAACAGCAATATGCCTGGATAATAATATGCAATTATTTTTTTCAATTAATCCAAATGTAACAAAATGCCCTATTTGTTAGATATGTTTATCTTAAAATTCAATGTTATCTTAAGAGAAATGGACAGGGATCAGAAAAAAAAAAAAAGATGGAACTGTCAACAGCACAGAAAACTGACATTTCCCTCCCTGACATGGTGGATATTTGATTTTAAAATGCCCAAGCAAAAGTTCTAATAGAGAAAGACCTACATTCTGATAGAAAACCACGATAGCTGAAAGCAAAGATGACTGTTTCTTAATCCTGAGTAAGATGAAGGGGCTAATAATTCTTTCCATAAAGTTGCCACACTTCCAGTGTCATATTCATTACCAGTTCACAAGCAGTGTTTAAGTGCCAGCAAGATTGCAGTTTACTTAACTAAAAAAGGGCACTATAATTTTTAAAGTTTTTTGTATCTCTCTCAAAAACGCCTTACATTACACAATCAGCAGCATGCAAAAGGCTACAATTGCTGGTGATTGAGACAGCACATGCCCTTTATCATCCCCTTTCTCTAGAGGGATGAAATCCCCCAGAAAAAGCTCAAAATACTTGCCAAATTAAAATTGTGATAAAAATCCTCCACATTGTCTATTGCAGTTCATTTGTTCACTGGTGCACTAGAGTTGGAGCAATGAGGAATATCTTGTCAAGGTTGGATAATTGAACCAATGGTTCTTGGATCTTTCCCATAATAGTTCCATGGGTAGTGAAATTTTGGTGGTCATGGGTTCATAGGCCTCATCCCATATAAAAACACTCTGGCTCATTAACTCCTATGGAAAACCATTGAATGTGTGAAGGGAAATAATCACAAAGAAACCAAATTCCAGTTCACATCCATAGGCTGAATAGAGGGGTCACTGGCTTAAAAGTAGCAGCAAAAATTTTAGTAGAGAAACACAAATTTAAAAGAATGGGTTACATATCACGCCATTCACCAACATACAGAAAATTCGAGAGTGTTCCTTGACACACATTAACTATTAATTACGAAAAGCTACTGTATTTTTAGAAAAATTAATTGTGCTTGTGCTTTGAGCACCATATTAAATATAGGTCTTTTAGGTAATCAATAATACAAATCAAAGACAATACTCACGTACAACATCCTGCAAAGCACTGTTTCTCGATCCCACTCTGCAATTTTGATATTTTAAACTAGAAAGCTATAGTTTATAGTATATGGTAAGACTTTATGAGTACTATTATAAAATTAGGTTTCCTACATCTTAATGGCCGAGGAAAGAAGTCAGTAGCCTCATGTGAAGTAACTGATGGTGTCAAGTCATCAGCAGAGGACTGCGTTTCTTCATCATCACCTGACAAGAGGTCTTTAGCTATTTCCTCCTGTATCATTTAAATAAAAAAAATAAAAAAAAACATCAGACAGACTATTAAATATAGACTGGCGAGCATTTAGATCCAGCAAATTGTAAGTCTCATTAATTAAAATGAATTATTTTACCATAAGCAATTTTAGCAGACTGTTCACTATTAAAAAGCTAATCCACTCCTAATTCTCAAAACAAATATAATCATTCATTTCAGAGTTGAACATGGAGGTTAATTTCCCCCTTGTCATCTATTAAAATAAATGCACAAGTAGTAACCCCTACAAGCATCAACTCTCAGATGTTCATCCAACTGCTTTTAAATTAAAAAAAAAAGTGAGTGGAAACATTTTAAATTCTGTCATTCTTTATATCACAGATACCACTTAAATTCGGGGGGGAGGTAATGGGTGAACAAACAAAAGCCAGGCACTTTCATAGATTTTTCCTGAGAATTATAGATAATAGACAAAAGATAATAAAGTGGGGGGGGATGGGGGGGTGGTGTCAAGCAAGAGCAAGCAAGGGGAAGGGCAAAAGAAAGGGAGATGGAGCAAGAACATGCTTTCTCCACTACCAGACATGCATGAACCCCTCTGTATAGTGATTAGGGAGGCAAAGAACTGTATTAGACAAGAAGCCAAGTACACTTCTGTAGCCTCAACACAATGGTGACTCCTAATGAGAATCAGATGTGCAGTCTGTGGAGTTTATAATTTCATCATACTTATGGAAAGCAAAAAAAAAAAAAAACACACGTACTTACTACCCACATATTTTATAATACAAACTACTATCTGCATGCCTTATAGCCGATAATCAGATTCATCTCAGAATTCAAAATTAGCCTGTGAATCATAAAAACTGTAGTATCATGTTTCTATATTCAACAATGTGATACATGTAGTAATTGCACAGAAAACAATCTCTCACCCCCCAAAGATGAGATTTTTACAAATTATATGCGTTTGAAAGAAACATTCCAAAGCACCCAGTAGTGCGCTTTTCAAGTTATCCACAAAGGTTTGATACATGACATGTATGTTCAAAGCCAGAATTATTATTTCTAGACATTGCTTACATTAAAATAAAATACAGAACTTTTCAGAAAAAAATCCCACTTCTATAAAATAAAAAAAAAAGGAAATCTATTTAAAGTTCTCTGAATGTGTTTTAGAAGAACCATTACCTTATTCATTTCAGTTGTAATAATATGTCACTAAAGTTGCTATGTATTTGTGTGATAATTATAATTAAATTCAGATCCTAAATATCTTCGAAAAAGAATTAAAAGTACAATCACAGAATCATTTAGGTTGGAAAAGACCTTTAAGGTCAGAGTCCAATCATAAATTTAACACTGCCAAGTCCACCACAAGTACAGTAACTCTTAATTGTATGTTGAAATTGACAAAGATATGTATTTTGTAACATCGAGAGAGTGAAATATAAGTCACACTGATTTCTACTTTTAAACCGTAATACAGGGGAAAACAGTTCTGACTTACTTTATCTAGAGTCATATCTGGAAGCTCATCTGCAAGTTCACTTGGAGAGCTATCCACACTGGAACCAGCCATAACTGGAATTGTGGGTTCATAGCCATAGAATGCCAGCAAATCTTCCAGTGGCATGTTTCCTTCCTAAGACAAGAAGATTTACAAACATTTCAACATATTGCCAAATACTTGTAAACAGTTCAGGCCTAAAAGAATAAGACATATTTTGAAAAACGAAAGTAAAAAACAAACAAGAAAAACTTAATTGAAAGCAGGAATCTTTAATCAAGATCTAAAATATTTTCAGGCATGAGACTGAAATAATTCATAACTGTCTCTTGGCATATTATGAAGTCCCATTAAACTATTGAAGAAAACCATTTAGTGGATGAAACTAGAGTAATTATTAAAAATTTGCTCCTTATCTGATTCATACTGTAGAATATGATTTGCCTGTATTTCTTCAAGACAGAAGATAGACTAGGAACATGAACAATCCCCTCACAAGAAATGCAGAAAAACTTGAAAACTTTAATCCTATATAATTACAGCTTCAAGTGTGCAAAACACCAGAGAAATAAACCAATGTAGCAATCTTTTATCCCTCCTTTCCATCTTCTGCACAACACATTTTATGATGACTGTAGAGAAGGTGGTGTAGTTTAAACCCAAGCAGCAACTAAGTACCACACAGCTGCTCACTCACTCCTCCCCAGTGGGATGGAGGTGAGAACTGAAATGGTAAAAGTGAGAAAGAAACTCATGAGTTGAGATAAAGACAGTTTAAACATTAAAAATAAACTTTTTTTTTAATGCAAGGAAAATAGGAGAAAAATGAACCACAACAAAACAGAGGTATATAAACCCCAAGAAAGACAAATAATCCAAATGAAAACAACTGCTCACCACCAACCAACTGATGCCCAGCTAGTCCCTGAGCAGTGGCTTCCCACCACCATTCAGCCACCTGGCTTGTTAGATCATAGCATATATTTAACATTCATGGATAACCTGTGCAGGGGCATCAAGTCAAGTTGACCTCTCAATCATGAGCCCATTTGTATGCTGCATCCCTTCCTACATATCCTGATGTACCATGGGCCCATGGAGCTATAAATAGGTCACCCTTCTGTTCCCAGTCCAGATCCACCTGAGCCACTTCAATCCCAGCAGCCTGATCCACCTGCTTATTGTTTCAGTGTTCTTCAGTGGCCTGACTCTTGAGTACATGAGCATCTACATGACATACCTTCACAACCAGGTTCTCTGCCCAAGCAGTAATATCTTGCCACAATGCAGCAGCCCAGATGGGTTTACCTCTGCACTGCCTGTTATCCTGCTTCCATCGTTGCAACCACCCCCACAGGGCATTTACCACCATCCCTGAGTCAGTGTAGAGATAAAGTATTGGCCATTTTTCTTGTTCAGCAATATTTGTAGCCAGCTGGATGGCTTTCACCTCTGCAAACTGACTCGATTCACCTTCTCCTTCAGCAGTTTCCACAACTCGTTGTGTAGAACTCCACATGGCAGCTTTCCAACTTTGATGTTTTCCTACAATATGACAGGATCCATCTGTAAACAGGGCATATTGCTTTTCATTTTTTGGTAGTTTATTATATGGTGGGGACTCTTGAGCCCAAGTCACCTCCTTTGGCAACACCGAAGTTTCAACCAGTTCACAATCACTTTCAGAATTCCTGGGTGGTTGGGGTTTCCCATTCAAACTCATTGTGTGATCAGTGCAACCCACTTACTCCATGTAGCATCAGTTGCACGATGTGTCGAGGGGACCCTGCCTTTGAACATCCAGCCCAACACAGGAAATCGAGGTTCCAAAAGGAGCTGTGCTTCAGAATCAACTACTTCTAAAGCTGCTTGAACTCCTTCATATACTGCTAATATTGCTTTTTGAGGCTGCCTCTTCTGATTTGCTCTCCTGCTCCCTGTTAGGAGAAGCTTCTTCATCTCTCACTACACAAGTTGACTTCTGCTTCCATTGTTTCTGCCTCTTTGGAATGGCCAGGGCATCTTTTTCTTTCCCCCCAAATATTCTATAACTTCATCAGGATTCCGCACTTGTTCAGGAGTGAAGTTCCAGACCAGTGGAGGTGTAAACCTTTCTAGACACCTGTCCATATTTTCCCACATGCCTTGCCACCCACAATCACACTGCCGCAGGGCCTGGGTCATATTCCTAAATAGCTTGTTAACCTCATTAAAGCTGAAGTAATATTCCTAAGAAATACAAATAGAAGTATTTAGACTACCCAAGGATGTTCAAGATACTGAAGAGTTATTGTAACAAGGGAGAAAACATGACGAAAGGTGGTGGTGAAGGTGCCATTCTGTATTACCTCCACAAAAAAATCTCTCAGAGGAAGAAGTATAATTGTTAATTGTCTCCATGAGATGGTACCTGAAGTACATTAATCTTCAGTACAGAGCCCAAATACCAGATTAAGCTCAAGGACAGTGTTTTAATAATAAATTTTGCAGGCAAAACATCACTAAGCACTACAGAGCATAGAAAACTGCAAAATCCAACACCAGTCTAACACGTACAGCAAAATAGAGGGCATGGCATAGATCAGAAAAGCTAATATCAAGAACAGATAAATCAATATCATGACCAGCAAATGTTAACAGATGTGAATTCTTCCAGATGTTGTGGTCAAATCTGTTATCTCAAACCATTTGTGCCCTGTTGTGGCTTAACCCTGGACAGCAACTAAACACCAGAGTTGCTCCCTCCCTCCCCCATGGGATGGGGGGGGGGGGAAGAGAATTGAATGAGTGAAAAAGAAACTTGTGGGTTAAAATAAAGACAGTTTAATATTTAAAAAGACACATTTTTTTTAAATTGTAAGGAAAAGAAAAAATAAAAAGAGGGGGGAAGTAAAGCCCAAGTAACACAAGTTATCCAAATGAAAACAATTGCTCACCATGAACCGACCAATGCCCAGCCAGTCCCTGAGCAGCAGGGCAGTGTGAGAAGCAGAAAAGGCCTTGGCTCTGTGTAAGCTCTGTTCAGCAATAACTACATCAGTGTGTTATCAACACTGTTTAAGCACAAATCCAAAGCACAGCCCCATACTAGGTACTAGGAAGAAAATTAACTCTCCCAGACAAGACCAGTACAGAAAGTTATAGAAGAAAAACAGCTAATGATACAGAAGCAAAAATCAAAAGAAAGGCTTAGTTTATAACTTATTTTTTCCAACAACTTTTGATCAAATTATTTTACTAAATATCATCATACTTGCATCGTAACGCAATTAATAAAACAAACTGTGGATTTTTTTTTAGTTACCTGATTCAAGTTATCAAATAATTAGAAATATTTTCCAATATTTTATACCTTTAGAAGTCATAGTACCTTAAAAAATTTCTTGTTGAACTTATACACTGAATAAACTACTTGTTTTCTTTAATCAACTAAAGTTTTAGTCCTGCAAAGACTTTTCGCAATGGGTAAATGCAAATTCATGTCCAAGTCTTTCCAGGATTGGGACATAAAGTACTACAGTGTTTAAGATGAGTGGCTCTCAGTTCTTTTTCCTTCTTTTATAGAAACAGCAAGATCATTTTGTGGAGTACCAACTCCATTTTAACCACCAGACTTGGCAAGCTGCTTCGCTATTATAATTGCAAGTTTATAATTTGCAAAAATATAGCTGTATAAGGTAGAAAGGCAAAACCAAAACAAATAAAACCCCCAGAAGTCAAGAAAATTTGTTTTTAAATGGACTACAAAAGCACAGCTTCCTATTTAAAGCTAAAAATTACACTTTCCTGGAAGTCTGTTGATCAAAATCTGCAGTTATGCTGAGTGGTGTAGGTGGGTCACTGAATGGTAATGCAAGCAGCATCAGTTTGTGGCTATTTAGCATTCAGCAGACATTTAAAATGGGTAATACACTGACACAGATGAACAAGAGGTAGAAACAGAAAAAACATGCAATTAAAGAATGTAAAAAGGAATAGGAAAAGCCAAGGAGCACACTGGTCATTTTGTACAGCCAGCAAATGCCAAACTGATGAAACTGAGATATAGAACTACAATTTATGTAACAAACAAATGTGAAAAATGTGTAAAACAGGACTGTGCTTCCAGATTGGAAAACCAAAATCTGACCAACAGAATGAAACACAGCTAGCTGTCACTTAATGTACAATTTAAACTTATTTCCAACTTATAAAACTTAAAAGTGACAAGTGATATTAGATAATAAGACTTTAAAATCTGCTTCAGTAATTTCTTTTCCAAAGTGAAAAAGTTATTAAACAAAAAAGAGTAATCTGAACTTAACACTAATAACTTTGAGAAGCAAAGGTCAGCCTTTTTGTGAGGAAGCACTGCTATATCCTAATCAAACCAAATATTTTTTTCTTAAAAAAAAAAAAACACACAAAAAAAATTCCAAAGGCATTTTGCAGAAAATTGCATTATGCAATACAAACTAAAGAACAGGTTGAGTGTTCTATTCACTAAAAAGCTACAACATATATGGACATTTAGGAGAGAGCGAGTCACTCTTACCTTTTCTAACTCTTCAATTTCAGAGCTGAAATTTTTGTTGTCTTCCATCATTTCTTCCTCTTCATCAAGAGTTCGTTCATCATCATAATCATGTACCAGCATTTCAGCAGAAGGGTCAAAGTCATGATCCTCAGAGGATAAAGAGCCAACTATCAAAAAACCCTAATTTGAGTATTTTTTTTTATACCAACATATGAAATTACATCAGAGAAAAAAAATAAGGTTGCATGAGTCTTTACATACATAGAAATCTCAATGGAATAAGTGGAACAAATTGTTAACTACCTGACAAATTCAACTATTTTAGCTGGCCTTCTCTTTTTGTATTGTAATAGGGGCAGTTTTCTCTCTTACAGTATAGAGTACTTGGGAAAAGTATCTAAACTACTGAAACAAAGTCTCAGAAAGTACAATACCAAATTAATATTTTACTGAATAAAAGATTGTTTTAAAGATCCTGGAATTCATCATTTAAGTATAACATCCACATGTCACAAGATTTCAGATGCTGCAAGATACTGATTTATAGATGCAGATTCTATTTATATTACTTATATGGTAACTAGCATAGCTTTTCACTGATTAACAGTTAACTTAGGTTGCAAACCAGTTTCCTAACAACAGCAAAATAAGCAGCAAGACTCACTTCAGATTAGTCTCACGGATGAGATCTTTTAATATAACTATTTTAATTCTTAGTAATTGATCTAAAAAGGAAGAACAAACATAGCAGTTTCAAGAAATATAGAGGGAAACATACCAGAAATAACAAAACATTTCTAATGGATCACAGTAATTAACAAGACATTATGACAGCTCTGTGGTCCAAAAGACACTTTTTCATTACCCAAGAGGACACTCATAAGTCATAAAAAAGTACTGATGTTATTTTAAGTTCATTTCTTAAAAAGCACTATATTCAACAAGTTTTTAAGATGCAAATATTCTGTACAGCAATGTCAGTGTTCTACAACGAAAATTACTGAAATGCGGGATTGTTTTGTTTTTCAGTGTTCACTTTCTTAAGACTTTGATGATAGAGAAGAAAACAGACTAGGATATTTCTCTTTCACCTCTGGTTTCCCTTTCTAGTTCTTGCATACTAGAGCTCAGCCAGTGCAAAGAGCAGGTACACAAGCAAATGCATTCCCCAGATATTTTTCAGGAGTAGCCCTGCTGGTGTTTAAATAGGCTCCCTTGTGTAAATATCCCAAAGAACCTTAACAGTAGTTAAAACCTTAAAAATTACATAACATTATGATTTTAAATGTTTTCTGATATTATCAAGAAATCAAAAATTTACACAACGCTGCAGTTATCAGCAACAGAAGTGATCTCTCTCCAGGCTACACGGCTTTACTGAGATGCTGCCTTAAAAATGCTACAAAACTTTATTTTCATTTTGGGTTCTGAGCAGCCAATTACTAACTGCGACCAGAGGTAAGGGAAGAACTCCACAGAGCACATCTTCTCTTAAAAATCAGGCAGGCAGTTAGTTACATGAACACGAAGCATTAGGAGAGCTATGAGGCAACAGAAGGTAAGTTTGGAAAGGACAAGGAAGGAGAGAGCGGCGTGCAGGCAGCAAGCTGGGTACTGGGGCAGAAGGTGGGCAAAGACGAACCTGGGCTCGAACTCCCAAAGGAAGCCTGCAGAGAGAGAAGAGAGTGAGGTGAGACACGGACTCCATCCAACCCAGCAGCAGGTAGGGAGTCTCCATTTCATGCCCCCTCCCATCCCCTCCCCCCCGGAGCTGCTCCCTTCCCCCGCTAGGCCCCGCCCTACTCGCCCCTCCATCGTGTTCACCCTCTACTATTCCTCCTTGTCTCGCTCGTTCCCTGCCTGTCGCTCTCCTTTTTTCCTCCTCCCCTGGCAAAAGCCCCCAGGGAGCCTCGTTTGACCCGGGGCTCTCACTCCATCCAACCCCAGTGGGACATGACAGTGGCAGGCAGAGGGAGCCGGACCAGAAGCCTCTTCCCCGCTGCCAGGCCAGGGCTCGCTTCTCCTCCCTCCCGCCGAGCGTTTTTCCATCGCCTGCGCTGCGGCGGCACCGCCACTGGCCCGTACCGCGCCCTCCGTGGCTCGGTGCGGCGACCGCGCGCCTGGCCACGGCTTGTCGGCCGCCCGCGGGCGGCGAACTCGAGAACCGCGCTGCGCGGCACCCGCCGTGCGGCCTAGTCGCGCAGGCTCCTAGTGCCCCGGCGTTGCTGGTCGCCTCGCTGGCCACCCCGCGTCGCCGAGCCGTCCCTGAAGCGCCTTACGAGGATGGTGAGGCGGGTGAAGAAGGCCCGCCAGCAGCGGGACCCCGCAGGGAACCAGCCGAATTCTGACGCGCCAGCCCGCTTTCCCCGCTCACCTCCGCCATATTGGGACGATCGAGCTGAGCAATAGCGTTGCGCCGGGTGCCCGGATGAGGCCGCTAAGCCAATGGCAGACGCCGAGTTCTAGCCGGAGAAAGCCAAGGAGTGAGAAAACGGAGAGATCGGCAGGACTGAACTGGGGCGGAGGAGGTAGTGTCGGGACCCCGCCTCTAGCGGCGCCGCGGCCTCCCGCCCTGGCTAGCGAAGGTTCTCTGCCTGCCCGGCCCGGAGAGGGCGCTGGGCGCCCGCCGCGGAGCCTAGGCTTGAAGGGCGCGGCCTCGGCCGCTCGCCTCGCCGCCCGCCCGCCTGCCCGGGGAAGCCTCGGCCAGCAGAAGCTGCCCGTCACGGGGCGAGGTGACCGGGAGTCGTTGGGGCCCTGAGGCCGGCTGGAGCTAAGGTAACTCGGACGTTCCCTGGTTTCGGCGCCATGCCGTGCCTGTCTGAATCAGCTTGTCTGTGACTGCTGCGACTTGCAGTCCTGTTCCGGAGCCCGGAATACTGTGCGTAAACATTACCCTGTGACCAATACTCGGGTTTGTGACCTACTCTTCCCTCCGTATTGACCACCTTCCTAAGTGCTGGTGTGGAGTAGTTATGCTAACACCTTGGATCCTAAGTGTCTGAAGCAGAAAACAATGTAAAAGCCTGCAAACCTTGCTGTTGTTGATTACCTGCTGTGGGTTAAACAGAGAAAGTGAAATTTATTTTGCAGTGGATATTGTATCTAAAAGTTGAGGCGTTTTACGTAAAAAGTAATATCTGTACCGTTTTTAGTGGTTATTTTTTGTCCCAGTACACAGGAAGTGGGAATTCGGCCGTTGTCGACTTGATCCCAGGCTATAAAGACTCATGCTTTTACCTTTAGAATTACATGTTTCTGCCTTTGACCGAAATAGCATCTGCCATAGAATAGTGATCTGCTGGAGGAATGGTGTGCATCACAGTGACACTCAGTTGCAATAGTGCCCCAGACTGTCCCATCCCGAGAATTTGAGAGGCTAAAGGCTGTATCCTGAAGTGAACAGTTTCTAAACTGGGTTTGCAGACAGTGCAGAAATTCCAAGAGAGTTTAGGTACTTAAGTAATGAAGCTGCATATGGTTTAATTTATTCTGTTGTTGCTTTGAAAAACAGAGTAAATTAACTAGTGTCATGTGCTGCACTGCTGAGTCTAGTCTACTTCCAGCTGTCCAAATAACACAGCAGCCTAAGATGTAGACATACCTGCTCTTGATATACCTAAGGGTAAGATGTTTGCAACATAAAAATCCCAAGACTTTGCAGAAACACATTTTTTAGGAAAGTTCTCACAATCATAAGTAGCTCCAGCAGTACCTCGTTCTCTGATATCTGATCTGCTTTTTCTCCAAATTTGTATTCACAGATTAATCAATTAAAAATGATCAACAGAAAGGCTATGTCAGAGCACACTGCATGTGCTCGAAAATTAAGGAAGATTTAATACTTTCCACCTTTGATCTGGAATGCGATTACAACCCATTAATGTTCCTCAGCACTTCTCAGTTTTGTTCCCTTCAGTTAGAGCAAACCCAGCTCCTATCCCTGTTCCCTTGAAGCCTCAGCTCTGGCAAGGCAAAATAGCTTTCTATGAACACAGAATGTGTAAGGCATACTCAGACCTGTTCATGTAATTGACATAATAGCACATAAAGTCAAGCAGGAAGGATCTCCAATTCAGGGAAGTACATATTTGCTACTATATGCATTTTCTCAACAGGAATTCTCCCTGATTTGGATGCAATCAGCTATTTCTTAACTTAAGGAGTAGTTTACTTCACAGTCTTTCAATTATTTAATGTGATTAAGTTTTTCAGTTCTGTGCAATTTGACAGAGAAATCTTTTGCTGGTAATTTGACACTTAAAAATTTTTATCAGATTTAGATCAAAGGAAAGTTTTTTGTTTATAATTCAGACCACTTTGACAAATTAATATGAACTCATAGCTCTACCACAGCAGGTCATTAAGTGTGTTACAGGGCTGTTGTATAAGTTGCATCAAGAATTCTGAAAAAACTACACTGCTCAGAGTTGTAATGTTCAGGAAAATTAATCCACAAACACCAGAAATTTATGTCCAAAAAGGAGACGGAGGAATCCTGTAGCTTTATTCAAATAAAGGGAGACATCATGGGCATTTCCCATGGGGTCTCTCAAATTGTTAGAGGATGCAGCCTCCTTTTTATCCTAATTTCCCAGCCACATTTCCCNTCTTTTTCTCTAAATCCAGGGATTTAGCACAGCCTTGGGTAAGCAACAGTCAGTGTCAATTAGTGGAATTCCTCTGGAATTTATTGTTTCCCCCATTGTTTCTTTCACCTCTCAGTATGTGGCTTTATCTACCAGCAGACCCACAGTTTGTTTGTAGACACTTCCTCCTCATTTCTTCCAATCCCTCCTCTTCATATTTTCTCAAAAATTGTCTTTAAAAACTTTAGTTATCATTGACTTAATTTTCTGTTCCTGGGTCTTTTCTGGTTTTGCAATTATTTGCACTGACGTCATTTTCTGTCCTTTTGTAGCCATTTCTGGATCTGTAGGCATGGCTGCTACCTGCATCCCCTTGATCACATGTTGAATAAGTTGCACAAAGCAAGGGATCATGCATGGTAAAAAGATGAAAGTTGCTACAGCACATAAAAGGAAAAAAAGCATTTGTTTAACCCATAGTCCACCAGGTAACCATGAAAACATGTCCCATTCCCATCCTTTCCACGTTTGGACCGGCACATGAGTTAACTTTCTTATTCCCTTTGTTATTTGTTTCACCACTTTTCCATTGCCATCTATTTGCAAACAGCAAAGTCATTTAATTTTCCACACACTCCCCCTTGTTCTGTTAATAGATAATCTAATACCATCCAATGTTGAAATATTGCATTCCTCATCTGAGTGGATTGGTTGGCAAGGTGGTCAAGAGCTGTAGCTGTCTACTTGATGATTATTTCAAAGGCAGCTTGTAACCTAATGTAGTGGTTTCATGTTCACCAATTTTGCTTTCC
>VWYE01010219.1:35796-80910 GCA_013398995.1 Alaudala cheleensis | reverse complement strand
TTTTTTTCTCTGGAAAAATAGTTCTTTTTCTTTCTTGTGATATGTTTGGCAAAAGCTCTGCTTGACTTGATTTTTTCAGTTAATTTTAGTGCAAGTAAGAGAGAAACTGTTTGTTGCCTACCTCAAAAAGACACAGTTCAGGTGAGGCCCTTGACCTTGCACTGCCCAAATTTGATTTGGCGGTGGAACTGGACTAGATGAAAAGAGCTGTTGCGAGGATTACATTTGTAGTTGTTCAACCCATTTGACTATTAAATAGAAAAGGTCAGCCATTAGTAGAAAAGAAGAAATGGAGTAGGAGTTCATGGGGAAAAAAAAAAAAACCTTAACATGCAATTTTATGTGTTTTTTTCTAGGCAGAACTGTTCTGTTTCTGTCTTTCAGAATGAACATCTACTAAAAGAAGTATTAGATTATATATCTATATCTATCTGTGGGTTTTGTTAGTATAACTAAAGAATCTTCCTCCCTCTGAACTAAGTACAGATTTGTTTGGTAAAATATTTGACTCATTCCAACTCTGGTTTGATACAATTAAGATTCTTGATAATTTTTTTCTGGGTATTGCAGAACAAACACTTTTGATTAACTATTACAAGAAGAGTACTAAGTACAATGTGTAACAAGGCAACACTGAAGTATTATAATAACAGGAAAAGCAGAAATTTTGATTACATCACATTCAGTCATATATCTAAATCAATAATATCCCAGATACTGATAGAGTCATACTCAAAAAATAGATGGTTTATTCTATCACACAACATTTATATATTAAATTTATAGTCATTAATCTTAATAGATAGTAATCTGATGTTTATTGCAGTAGAAATAAAGGAAATAAGTGCAGAATAAATAAAATAAAGCATTTATGCTTTGAATATGACATCTAATTTTAGAAAAAAAAAAGTGAATTTAAAAAAAATTTTTATGTGTGTACCTGAAGGAATAAGTATTATCTTCCTCAACAAAAGCTGTCAAATCCAATAGAAAGTCAAAGATGGCATGGTTCTAGTTGTTGGAAAAATTGATGGCTGATAAATAGGTCTACCTTTAGCACAGACTACGTGCATGCTCTCAAAACCTATTGTGTAGCAAGTATAAGATTAAGGTAATGAAAACCAAGTAAAAGTCCTGCAAGAATCAGCTTTGAAGTTTACTGTTGTCACGATTTACAGGATCAGCAGCCTATTTAATGAGTTTACAACTACTTTTCTCTGAGGCAACAGCAGCATCCAGAGGCCAGTTAGGCTTAGCCTAGCTGTGTTGCTTGTAGACTGCTGATGTAGAATAGTGCTTTTAAGTATTCTCAGCTTTTATACTATGGTGAAAGAAGCACATAGGGTTTAAGATGGCAATATTAGCATGTTTAGAATGTCTTTGCATAAATTATTTAAAGATTTTAACTTTTGCTTTCCTCTGTGGTATGTATTACATTGACAGAGGTGAAAGAAATAATTCAGGACAGCTTTGTGACTTTCAGCCTTGCTTCATTAAGTGTCTGTTTATTGACACAAAAATAGATGAGCAACAGTATATTCAGGACACTGTTTGATATATGTAACCCGTGGGGTCTTCAGGCTGAATCCCATACGTAGATGCTGAATAAGATGCAGTCTTAGTCTATTAGAGAGCTGTCAGATGAAAGGTTATCAATACAGGCTGCAGATAGAATTGCAATAGTCACCACAGAACATAAATTATGTTTGATGTTTTCTCTCCAGAGTGGGGAGAAACTTCTTCCTTCCAAACATTTAAAAGAAGCATAGAAATATCCTATTCTGCATAGAAAAAAACTCTGAATGTTAACTATGCACAAGACACAGTACGGGATTAAAGAATTTAGCTCATGTTTTGTAATCTTGTATTAAGAAGATTATTCCAGGTAAATGGAAGTAGCTGAGACATTATGTGATTCCTTTTCTTTGCTTTAGCAGTATTTAATTTCAGATTTCTTTCTCCAGCTTTATATATACAAGTTTATATATACGACATTTATGAGCTGCATATCTTCTCTGCAAAATACAGTTATCCACAGTATATTTTTGGACATATCTTGGAAAAATTGTTTTCACATGTCAAAGACACAGCTTTTGCAGTGTGTTTGATTCACTGAAATAGGCACTTGGCGATGACAGTGTGTGTGTTTTATATTTGCAGAACTAGGATTCTTTCACACACAGAAGGATATGGTATGAATTTTAGTGCTAGAAAGATAAAACATGAAATAAAACTTCATAAAAACTCATTTAATGAGAATAGTGTGCATGCATTCCTATCTATGGACAATAATAATCATATTTATTTGCATCGTATTCGATGAATAAACAGTTTAGTGAAGGGTCATGAGAACTGAGAGTCCTGTGTACTAGGCAGGCGTGAAATACGACAACATTTGTTATGATCACTGTAGGCAAACCACTCCAGTCCTCTTACATGGCAGGATGTGTTGGGACATCAGTTACGAGCATGATGTTCTGTAGAACATAAACAAGATTTAAGACACAAGAATTTGGAATATTACCCTCACACAACAATTACAATATACAACTGTAGATGTGCAATCATATTGCATTGATCATGAAATTTTGTCTTTCCAATGAGACCTGTTGCATCCCTTTAAGAACTTTCGTCCTGTATTTATTTATATTTCCCTCCATTGTGTAAAGATCTTGATTAAAACATTGTGTAATGGTGACTAAACAGTTAAATATTTTTTGTGGGTCTGTGAAAAAGTGATGTTCTGCTATGTGCAATTAAGATTCACAGACAGCAGGATTTATGGGTAAAGGACAATGGGAGACTGTTTTGGTAAGGAACTAAATGGAGGAAAGAGATTCATGCCAGGGGTGTTTCCAATTGACAAATTAATTGTGGAAAAGTTGAGTTTAAAAAGTTTTTGTAGTGGTAAATAATCCTTTATGTATTAAGATATTAAATATGTTGCCCTTGCGTACCTTTATTTCCTTCATTTTCATGTACCTGAGTTTGAGAGTTTTATAGATATTTTCATTTCTTAAAATACAAGTATAGGTTTGTTGCATGGAGACACAGGCCAGTCTGCCCACAGTCAGTTTGTGTGAGCCAAATAATTTAGACCAAGTGGTAAATGAATGAGTAACTCACAACATTTTAACAGAGAGATCAAAGACAAGCTTTTATTCAATCATTAGTACTCCTTTTACTAATTATTATTGAAATGTTTGGGGTTTTTGCTGTTCAGCTTTAGCTTGCTCAAACTTTGCTCACAATAACCAATTCTCATTGTCTTGGTAATTTTTCCATGTCAAGAGCACATTATGTCTTAATATTGTCAGTGGAAAGGGAAAGAAGCTAGAAAATCTGTATGGGTATTTAGATGAGAAGAAAACAAGATAAGGAATGTTTGTATAATATCTACATCACAAAATAATTTTTATTAATTTTCTGATGTTTATTTTAAAACACAGGTACTCTTACTGAAACATCTCTAGGATAGAATTATTCTCTTGTTTAGGAATATCTAAATCTGGTGGATTCATTTGTCTGGAAAATTGGCTTATCCAACAGAGAAAGGTTTAAGTACAACTTAGCTTCAGCCATCTTTGGCATAGCCCATATTACTACACATCAAAAATTTCTTTTAGATGTAATTTAAACATAGATATTAATTTTTAATTACATTAATGATATTTGCCTTCAAAATAATTTTGATCTCTCTCCTGCCACAACACAAAGATAATGTTGTTATGAGTTAAAAATAAAATATAGAAATAGAAATGCTGCAACATTATTTTTCTAGATACTTTAAGGCTCTTCAGGTGTTATAAATCTACACCTAAATGCCTCATAGTTATTCAATTTCCTTCTCCAAAATAGGATTATCCAGCAGTTTGAAATCTCAAAACCTCAAATATTTTCTGCTTGTCTCTCAGTCATAATTGCCATCCAGGTAGTCTTTTAGCTTTTTAGTCATAAAAACCAAGCAAACAAAAACAGTTTGGCAATTTTCTCAGATTGTTACCACAAAGTAGTATTAATGAAGATAATCATGTAGTCAAAACTTATGTTAAAAAGTAATTTTTTACTGTGGCCTTTTTTGTTGTTGTTTTTGTTGATTTGGGGCTGTTCAGGTTTTACTNCTAGGGGTGTTTCCAATTGACAAATTAATTGTGGAAAAGTTGAGTTTAAAAAGTTTTTGTAGTGGTAAATAATCCTTTGTGTATTAAGATATTAAATATGTTGCCCTTGCGTACCTTTATTTCCTTCATTTTCATGTACCTGAGTTTGAGAGTTTTATAGATATTTTCATTTCTTAAAATACAAGTATAGGTTTGTTGCATGGAGACACAGGCCAGTCTGCCCACAGTCAGTTTGTGTGAGCCAAATAATTTAGACCAAGTGGTAAATGAATGAGTAACTCACAACATTTTAACAGAGAGATCAAAGACAAGCTTTTATTCAATCATTAGTACTCCTTTTACTAATTATTATTGAAATGTTTGGGGTTTTTGCTGTTCAGCTTTAGCTTGCTCAAACTTTGCTCACAATAACCAATTCTCATTGTCTTGGTAATTTTTCCATGTCAAGAGCACATTATGTCTTAATATTGTCAGTGGAAAGGGAAAGAAGCTAGAAAATCTGTATGGGTATTTAGATGAGAAGAAAACAAGATAAGGAATGTTTGTATAATATCTACATCACAAAATAATTTTTATTAATTTTCTGATGTTTATTTTAAAACACAGGTACTCTTACTGAAACATCTCTAGGATAGAATTATTCTCTTGTTTAGGAATATCTAAATCTGGTGGATTCATTTGTCTGGAAAATTGGCTTATCCAACAGAGAAAGGTTTAAGTACAACTTAGCTTCAGCCATCTTTGGCATAGCCCATATTACTACACATCAAAAATTTCTTTTAGATGTAATTTAAACATAGATATTAATTTTTAATTACATTAATGATATTTGCCTTCAAAATAATTTTGATCTCTCTCCTGCCACAACACAAAGATAATGTTGTTATGAGTTAAAAATAAAATATAGAAATAGAAATGCTGCAACATTATTTTTCTAGATACTTTAAGGCTCTTCAGGTGTTATAAATCTACACCTAAATGCCTCATAGTTATTCAATTTCCTTCTCCAAAATAGGATTATCCAGCAGTTTGAAATCTCAAAACCTCAAATATTTTCTGCTTGTCTCTCAGTCATAATTGCCATCCAGGTAGTCTTTTAGCTTTTTAGTCATAAAAACCAAGCAAACAAAAACAGTTTGGCAATTTTCTCAGATTGTTACCACAAAGTAGTATTAATGAAGATAATCATGTAGTCAAAACTTATGTTAAAAAGTAATTTTTTACTGTGGCCTTTTTTGTTGTTGTTTTTGTTGATTTGGGGCTGTTCAGGTTTTACTTTTTATTTTCTTTTGATTTGCTTGTTTGTTTATTTATAACTTTTAAGCCCATATTTTTTTGAAGAAAGAAAAGTTTAATCAAAATCTAAACATTTTATTTTAGCAATTTTCCTTCTTCAGTCATGTTGTAAATATATAGACTTTTGCGTATTTAAAAAAAAGCTGTTTAAAAATATTTTCTTAAAATGAGTAAAACATTTAATCCCCAACATCCCTTGGTTTGATTTTCTTTTGTTTGGTATTGCATATAGTAATTTCTTTCAGTGCAAGATGGATTTGAAAGCATACTAAAGCAGAATATTAATGTTTTATAGCAAATATGCCATCAAGTCTCTCTTTAAGTGACTCTGCATGGTACAACATTTGATTCAGGCAATTTCTCTCTTTTTCTTCTAGAGAAGATCATCCAAAAGTAAATTTTTTATAGACTGCCACTCAGAGATCTCAATGTGGTTTCTTTTGATGTTACACAACAAGTACAAAATCGTTTAATGCAGTACACTGTATATTTAGTTATTTAGTTAAAATCATTTTCACATGAATAACTACTTTGCCACTGGTAATTTTGTTATATATGAGACAACAACATTAATGCTTTAAATTGGAAAAACAAAATTAATACTAAAAATTAAAATCTAAGGCAATGTTTTTCTACCTTTTAAAGAAAGAAGTAACTTGAGATAAGAAGGAAACAAAGGACTAGCAACCTATTACCAATCAAGGAACTTCTTTTTGGAATGTGAAGGGTCGGGACTTCATTTGGAGATATGAATATTAAAATAGATATGTTATTATTTACCTCTATAATAAATAAAATATAGAGATAAAAAGCTTCAGATTTTTCATCTAAGTAAATATCTCTCTATATGAATGTCTTTCAGAAATGCATTGTTGATATGTACACAGGTGAGGAGGTAAGGGGTTTTCTTATGGTACTCTGTTGAAGCCAACAGTTATCCAGAATTCATTATGCTTCACTTTAGGTGCTCCTTTCAATAACTGCGAGTATCAGTTTTAGCTCTAAAGTCTCATATTAAGCATTTGAAAGCTGAAACAGTTTTACACATTCTTCAGTTACTTAACCTGCACTGCAAAAGGTGTTGAAATCTTTAGCAGAGATGCAGAGGTAAAACAACTTGCAGTATCAACAGGAATGCAAAATTCCCCCTTATGGGAGTAGTCTATATTTCTTGCTTGACCAACCTGAAACAGCACAGACTTTCATATCTTAGGTGTGCTGGAAAAAAAGAAATTCTGATTTTTTTTTTTTTCAAAACATGTCATAAAAATAGAAAATGAATATCAACTCATAACAAAGTATTATTGCTCGCTTCACAACTTTGGTAATTGGGGTTGGTGCCTCTATGGATAAGAAGGCTGGTATGCCCTGGTGAATAAAAGCATACCAACAAGAAAAAGAGCCTAGCAAGACAAATTCAAAATTTAACACTTGATTTTTAGCAAATCACATATCTATGAGATAAAAATGTCATGGTAGTTTCAATAAATTCCTCTTTGAAATTGTTAAATCAGAAGAAGCATTATTTCAGTGTATCACTGTCTCTTGTGTTTTTCCAAAGCTTTCAGCCTGTTAGAGAAAAAACTGAAATGGTAAAACTCTTGTGCAACCATTTTGTCTCCATTTGGTTGATACCTATCTATGGTAAATCCTCTGTTCTGCAGAGACATATTGTGTTGAGGTGGTTCTGCCATTTTTTCCCTAAGTGGGGACACTCCTAAGGAAAGGCTGGAAGTCTCTAGGTATTTTTTTCTTTATTTCAGGGGAATTGTTTACACAAATTTTAGAGTGAAAGGCCACCTGATTTTATTCAAAACATGAGTTTTGGGGATTAAAGTATTTAAAACTCTGTTTTTCTTCTAATGAGAAGCATTTTGCTACTCAAGCAAACATTCACTCATCACTGCTTTAATCCTTTGTTCAATGGAAATGCTATATTATTCATCACAACAATCATTAAATAAAGCTGGCTAATCTGGCCACAATAAGTGTGAACAAATCTGTGCTGCCCAAGACATGATGAAAAATCTGTCTTTTCCATAAAGCATCAGGATAAACCTAGTAAAAAGTGTTACTATTTCTTTCAACAATACTGGCTCAACTGTGGCCCAATGTTTTTAATTTTTTGTTTGTGATAATAATTGCAAAATTTAAATATTTGTAAAGTCCCAATTATTTGGAGGGAAAGATTGTTTAGTTATTTCTAGAACATTTTACTTAATTTCCTGTGATTTTGTTCTGTATGTAGAATGACTTGCAAATATTTAGTGAATCCTTAATTAAGAACTCTTATGTCAGTGGACATCCTCTTGTTTGACTTGGTAGACTTTATTTGGATTAGATCCCTCTTTCTTACATTTATATATGAACAGAAATGCAAGTTCAAAAAATATTTTGAGCTAAGTTAAGCTGTCTTGTATATAATATTAAAAAGAAAAAACAATCTACCAAAACAAAACCAGTAAACCCAAAGCACACAGTCACAGAATATGTGAGCTTGGAAAGGTCCTCTGAAGATCAGCTTGTCCACCTCCCCTCAAAGCAGGGAAAAATCCAGCAGGGTTGCAAGGGTTGCAGGGTTGCATGTCTTATCACTTCCAAAATATTTCCAAATATGGAGGCTACAAATCCTCTGGGGGAAAGCAGTCTCATTGTTTGATCACCCTTACAATGAACAAGCTACTTTTTGATGTTTAAACAGCTTCTTGAAGTTCTGTTTTTGCCCTTTACCTCCTTTCTTTTTACTGAATACCAATGAGAAGAGCCTGGCTCTGTTTCCTTAACTTCCCCCCATGAAATATTTCACAATCTGTTAAGTTCCCATAAGCCTACTCTTCTCCATCCAGAACAATTCCAAGTCTCTCAGTCTTTTCTGATATGTCAGAATCTCTAACACATTAAAATGATCAGCAATAATTTTTAAGGCAATTCAATGCATCTTTTCTAAGTAAAATAAAACCAATGTAATTTTCAGATACCTACCAATTATTGCTATTGGTGAAATTGCTAGTGCTTCAAAGGGTTTTAAGTATATCCTTCAGGATCATATTAGTATTAATATTCAGGCAAAAATATAATTATAAATGCATCCCATAGCAAGTATTTCACATATTTAGTAGTACATATATACCAAAAAATTAGTGTATAAAATGCAAGTGCACTGAAAAATTTTTCTTGAGTTATTATTCATTGGCAATACACACAATTAGGTTTTATTCTAGTTGTATTTTATTCTGGTGAATCTAAGGCTTTTTATTGTACTCTGCTTATCTGAATAGAACTTTCCACAAATTATTATATCATTGAAATAAAATTCTTATTATTCTACAGTAACATGAAATACAGATGGACTTAGAAATTTCCCATCAGAATTTCTGTTTGAACTTGGAAAATTGTATTTTGGTAAATAATCACTCAAATGGGTGAAATATTCCTGTCTCTGGGGGCAATACAGCTGCTATCAGTACCACGCAGTAGAACATGACAAGCTACTGGCCTACTGTGTCTGACATGAATCAAGACAGTTCAGAAGATTTTACTTTGAATTTATCAGGAATGTCAGTTATATTACAAAATAATACTTTGGAAATGTACACTAGAATTCATTTAATTACATAATTGTTTGCATAAAATATAGTTAAAAAGATTGTTAAATCTTTCTAAGCCACCTTTGTAATGAAGCTACTGTTTAATTAAGGAAGATGTATTGCACTGGTATTTTTTTACTCCACTTACATTCTTCTTGGTTTTATTTTCTTGGATCTATCTTATCCCTTTTGATGAAGTATGTGCATTACATGAGCAATTCATCTTCCCCGTTTTCCAGTAGACAAGAAAAATTGCCCCACAGTAATCACTGCAGAATTAGTATTGTTTATTAAACCATTTAAATTATTCTCTATAATTGCTGATACCTCTTTGTCTCCTCCCCAGATTTATACCTATTGTGCTTTGTTGAGCAACACTGAAGAACAGCCTGTAACATTTGGCTGTCTTCCACAAAAGCAGGTTTGCATTTCAATAAAACTGATCCTTAGTCTGGCCATGACAACCATCCTGCCCCATTAAAGTTCACCCACAATTTGTTTTGATGTTCCTTCTTCTTCTTCCTCTCTGGGAGATCTTGTAAGTAATATTTCCTAGCCTTTTGTAATTTTTCAGCAATTCTTTGAATGCTTTCCTTTATATTTTCAATTTCTTCTTGTTAGACTTTTGTGCAAATTCTTTTTCTACTTCATCAGCACCATCAAGTGGCAGCCACTTCAATTATATATCCCTGTAGATTATGCCGCCAAATGCCTTCTCCTCATTTATCTTGCTTGATTTTCATGGATTTTCATAATTTTCAGATTTAGTAGCTTCTCAAGAGGAACCCTCTTCAGCTTCCCCTAGTATGAAACCAAAGTTTTCATTAGGTAGCTACTCACATACACTCTGAGAATTCACCCTGTGATTCATTCAGAAAAAAAATCAATATTAACTTTTTCTTTACTTCTTTGTGTGCTTCAAATTAAGCACTCTGAAAATCTTGGCATTTTACTTTTTTGTAGTAAGTCTGAATTACTGTGCCTTTTACTCTCCATAGTCATCAGATATGTGATGTGTCATGAATGGATTTACATTCAGAAAAAACAAGAATGCTGACATTAGTCTTCTTTTATTCTGTATACTCACAAATCTCACAGCAAAGGGAAGCTCTAGGACTACCCTGCAGGGTGGCAGCAGGGAAGATCCAGACCTAGCAGGTCATCTACTCATGGTTGAGACTGCAGTTGTTTTTCCGAAGAGGCTTTGCATAATCTGTGGAATGAGCGTTCAATGATGAAGCAATTTAGGATATACCAAACACAGACACTAAATATTGCCTGTTTTATACTTACTCCACACATATGTGCATAGCAATATTATCTGGGTTTTGTCTGTATGTTTGCCAAGCCCTCAAGCAGTTTGGCATCCATCTGCAAACACTTTTCTAGAGAGCCAAGTTCAGCAGTCAACATGACCTACTCCTTCTCATCTTTTTTCTTTTCTAACACATCAATCTAAGCCATAAACCAGCTTTTTGTCTATAGTCATTAACTTTTGTTCACTAATTTTTCTGATTCTTCTCCAGTAAATTATAAACTAAATATTCACTTTCTAAATGTCAGAGATGCTCAGAACATTTAATTACCCTTCTTCAATCTGCTATTTAAAATTGAAGTCATACTTTTTAGCAGAAAGATTGAATGTTTTATTGTTATCTACAATGTCCTCTTCCTTCTGTCCTTAAATTCATTTACTGCTGTTTTCATACCTTAGAATAATCTATTGTGTTGCAGACATTATGTTTTATTTTTCACGTTTTCATGGCCTTTGAATTCTGCCATTCTGAATTTTAACCCCTTAGACAGAGTGGAGGAAAATATAATTGTTTTTTACAAAAATTTCTAACTGTAGAGCTTCTTACTACACATGTACAAAAAATACTTCAGAAATTTCAAACCAGCCTCTGTTTCTCTACATAGGCACATATGAATGCTTGTCTGTATGCATAACTTCATCCCCTCTTTTCTCCTTCTTTCATAAATAACAACAAAAGAAGCTATTATAATCCATGTAAAAATATCTTGAAGGTATGTTTGGGTTTTGGTTTGTTTTTCCAAATTCAACATATGCTGTGATCTGTTTTGTAATAATAATATACATCACATTACTATGCTGTAAACTGAAAGATACTCATTTTTCCTGTTACAAAACCTGTCCCTTCTATTTCTCATAAAATTTTCAAAAAACCTTGAAAACTTCCTAAATACCAGTGTTAATTGTATGTAGATTGACGTTGAGTTTTTTTTTTTTTAAGTTTGCAAGTAAATATGGTCACTTTTTGCACACTTAAGATGTNGTGATCTGTTTTGTAATAATAATATACATCACATTACTATGCTGTAAACTGAAAGATACTCATTTTTCCTGTTACAAAACCTGTCCCTTCTATTTCTCATAAAATTTTCAAAAAACCTTGAAAACTTTCTAAATACCAGTGTTAAATGTAATAGATTGATGTTGATTTTTTTTTTTCAGTTTGCAAGTAAATATGGTCACTTTTTACACACTTAAGATGTTATACAGATGCAATCTACAAACATGAAATATCAGGAAAAAGTAATGTCCATTAAGTTGTCCAGAGTTAAATCCAAAAGAATTTGGAACAGCTAATGTTGATCTAAAATGTAACTGGATGAAAATAGAATAGCCTAATATAAAGACATGATAAAATATTACAACTAATTACACTTCTTTAAACAATAGAAAATTGGAAAAATATAGAAATAAAAAAATAGAAAAGATACAAATAGAAGGATCATAGCATTTGAGTGGCCAGCTTTATCAAATATGTTGTCATCTATTTATGACAGATAAAACAGAATCTATTCATTGTTTTCATCTTAATATTATTTAGACATAAAATAATATTTTTTCCTGTTAGTTTGAAACTATTCTGTGCAGCAGTACCTGGAAAGGACTCTGCAATAGTTCCATTGTAAGTAGTAATTTCTTAGGACCTGCAAATTTTTTTGATTCTATAAGGAATTTAAGAAAAAGAGGCCAACATTTGTTAGTGTGCTTTGATTCCTTGACTTCTACTTTTGTTGCAGTGTTTATAGCAACTCGTACTAAGGTTTTTCCTGGTTACTGAAAAACGTGGTAATCAATGGGTTTGGACAGTCTGAATTTTAGTATTTCAAAGTTACTTCAGGATTATTTTATTCTTGTATTTGAATAGAAAATTCATTCAGATGTTCCTACATTCCTTTAGAAGTGTTTTTTTTACTGTCATTGCAACATATAATAGGTCTATACTATAATTTTCTTGGGAATCTATTCTATATTCAGTTCACACTCTTCATTCTAACAGAACTTCGTTTTCATTTGGTTTGTGAGAGTATTCATCCCTTTTTCAATTCTAAGAAAACTTGGATATGAAGATACAATTTCTATTACCTTTGTCTATAACTACAAAAGAAGCTAGCATATCTATAAAATACTAATGTTTCCTTTTGATCCACTGCTTCTATTACTCCATTCAGGAAGTATCACAATATATATAGTTTGCAGTTTTGTATTTTGGAAAGAAATTGCTACTATTGCAAAATCGAAATTAAAGGGAAAAAAAACCCATATAAAGTATATTAGATGAAAAGAAGCTAGAAGGTATGTGATGAAATGCTATAGTTGTAAGTATATTTTTATTAGTAATTTTCAAATATTACCTCCAAGTACTAAAAAGCTTGTTTTTCTGTTCACAGAGGATTTCATACTGCAAGGAACATTACTGAATTCAATGATGTGTATATATACAGTAGAATGTCCTACATCCCTATGAGTTCATTTGATTCTGATCATCATATTACTAAAAGTAAAGTATGATTGTAGAGAAAGAGAAAGTTCAGTAGTAGTAAAATGGCTAAGATAATTTGAAAAATATTATATAGATATTACCTGGCTGAAAGATTGAGAACTACATTAGTAGATCTGGTTCAGCTATCCAATATTTTTTTTAAAAAATAGGATGAACAGTGTCATTATGCCTTTTATTACTTTTTAAAAATATAAAGTTTGGTATGCCATTTAATTGATGGGCAGTGATATACTTGAAGCAAAAGACAATATAGCTTGTACTTCAACATTTCATTGTGGATTTTCTTTTGCTGTTTTCCAATTATCAGCACTGTTTTTACATCTTCAGTCACTCTCATACAGATCCTTCTAGAGTGCTACGGTTTTATTTACAAAAGAAAAAAAAAGAAAATACTCTTAAAAAGTCCAGATGGTTTCCCATTGTTTTCCAAGAGTATAGTGGTAACAGAGTCACACAGGTTGTGTCAATGTTTCCTGTGTAATTCTGGTAATCTATACTAGCAACTTACACGAATAGACCCTTCATGTGTTTATAATATCTTTTAGAACAATTTTTTTGAATCCCTTGAATTGTCCAACCCAGCAGCAGGGCTCTTATATAAGTATTTGATTTTCTTAATTACTTTTCTGGATTGAAGAATCCAACATTCACTGTCTCCAGAAGGGTTCAAGAGGCATCAGAATATGACCCTTGAGTATATGGTTTATGAGCTATTGTGGTTGTTTTGGACTGGTTATTCCGTGATTCTCTTTCCCTTCCTTTGTGTTTTGAAGTTCATAAATAAGAATTATTTATGAAAAAAAATTTAATGATAGGTTTTAATGATCAGAGAAGAGATTTCTAAAATTTTATATCAGTAAAAATCTGAAAAAAGAGAAGGGTAACTTGGGATTTACATTGACTTAGATGAATATGGATTTGAGCTGCTTGTGTTAAGCTGCTTCAGAGCTGCAATATTAATAGATGAATATTATTATTATGAACATGGTAAGATGTCATTAAAAAGAGCATCCTGAAATTAGGGAACATTTGTAACACCAAAAAATTAAAAAAATCTAGCATGTAATTTTCCATTTTGTGGTCTTCAGGGGGAATTAGCTCTAAATTTAGATTTAATACTAAGCTGATATTTGTGTATTGGAAAGGCTGATGTCCAAATCTGATAAAGTTACATAAGGATATTTCTATTGCTAAAGAACAAAAATAGCTGCTTATACATAATAATCTTATTGACTGGACTTTGCTTGTCCTAAGATTGAATGAATTTCCTTTTCAATGTATTTATTTCTCCCCAGAGATTATAATAAGGATTTTGAGTGACTAGCTCAGACTTTGATATCCAGCTTGAAGGTATTTTATTTAAGGCAGATGAATCATGCATCTTTTTAGCTGGAAAAAAACAGGTAAGCAGTGAAGATGCTCAGTACTTCAGAAAATCAGTCAGCTACTTATTTATAGACAAAAATTTACCTCTGAGCTTCTATCATTGCAAATGCCCCAGTGTCAATTATTTAGGCCAAGATTTAGGTCAGAGATTTTCAAGTTACATTTACTCAGGAAGGAAACATTTCCTATTTCTTGGGAATAGTACCCTAGCTATAATATATGCAAGTGAAAGGAAGGATAAAACACTGGTTTTGCTTACTGTGCACTCCAATTTTTTTAGACATAGACAAGCAAAAGTTTCAAAAACATTAAAAAATAGAGGAATATTTAACGTGTTGATACAGCAAGGGATCATAAAGTTCAAGAAGGCCAAGTGCAAGGACCTACATCTGGATGGGGCAATCCCAAGCACAAATAAACGCTGGGGGGGGAACTGATTGAGAGCAGCCCTGAGTACTTAGGGGTGTTGGTGGATGAAAAGCTGGCCATGACCTGGTAATGAGTGCCCAGAGGGCCAGTAACATCACAGGCTTCATCAAAAGAAGCATGACCAGAAGGTTGACTGAGGTGTTTCTTCCCCTCTGCTCTCATGAGATCCCACCTGGAGTGCTGCATCCACTTCTGGGACACCCAACATAGGGAGAACATGGACCTGTTTGAACCAAGTTCAGAAGACCACTAAGTTGATCACAGAGCTGGAGAACCTCTCCTACACTGAAAGAATTAGTGTTGCCTAGCCTGGAAAGGAGAAGGCTTCAGAACACCTCCCAGCATCCTTCCAGCATCTGAAGATGCAAGACATCTGTAAAGGGACTTTTTCCAAGGGGCAATGGCTTCAAACTGAAAGAGGATAGATTTAGATTAGATATCACGAATAAAACCTTTCCTGTGAGGGCAATGAGACACTGGAACAGGTTTCCCAGAGAAATGATGGATGTCCCATCCTTGGAAGTACTCAAGGCCAGATAAATTGGGGCTTTGAGCAACTTAGTCTACTGAATGATATCCCTGCCCATTGCAGGAGGCTTCAAACTAGATGATCTTTAAGATCTTTTCCAATCCTAATGATTCTGTGATTCTATGAGAACAGAAGTCTTAAAAATCTGATCCTGTCTTTTAAATATTGTGTATTAGTGAAAAGATTGTACAGAGCAGAATTCGTACAGTAGTTTTTTTAATTTTAGGCGAGTACACAGAAAAGATGAAGGAAAGAGGACCAATGTCCTTCATTCCCACTCTGTTTCTAGATCAGATTTTTCCCTATTTAGTTCAGAATCCAAATGCTGTGGGGTACTTTTTCCTGTTTCCCACCTCTGGTCCTGTCTTTTGCTGTTGTCCCCTCTTTTGCCCCATTTACTCTTTTCTGAACCTGCTAACACTTAAGGACAATATAATCCTCTTCTATATTCTTGTCCAGGTAAAATTATAATATGTTGTCAGAACTGATGTGCTCTGGGCAGGCACAGTTCTTGAGCTGCCAGATGAGCTTTAAAAAGACATCTGTAGATTTCACATCCATCTAGAGCAATGCAAATATTACTGGGAATTTGGGGATTTTTTTGATTTTTATGTTCATATACAGATACGACAGACTAGGTTTATATGTTTGGCATTTTTTTCATGGAACTGGCTGAAAGTATTTTGAAGGTATATTCTAGCACTTTAACAATAACAAACATTGAGATGCCAAGATTTATAGAACATTTATTTTACATCTTCAGTTTAGAAATATAACACTTCAAAAAAATTAAAGCATGTAATCTACTTAAATAAATAGTAACATTCTACTGACAATTTCATTTTACTTTACTGCTATTAATACTTTTTTGTGCTAGCCATGGAAAGGAACAGACACATAAATGGGCACACAGAGGCTGCAAGACTAAGGATTTTTATGTTCTACCAATAGTTTTTAAGTGTAATGCAGGAAACTTGTTTTTAAAGATAGGTTAGTTTCAAGCAAGTTATGCTAGGTCTTAGGAATAAAGAACTACAGGGAAAACTGATAACCAATATCTTTTTAATTCCTGTGAGGTTAAAATTTAGCAGTACAGTGTGAAGGTTGAACTTCAAATAGCATTTGACACTGTTAAAGGAAGCACACTCATTCACATCTTCAGTGGATGTTATATCAGAAATAAAAAGTCTACTTATAAGATGTTTTCAATTCACCTATAATATGAATTCACTTCATATAATTTATAGGCATTCAAAGTGATATTCTGCTTAGCTAATCTGAGATTCTTAATCACTTTGTGTCCTTTGTAGCTAATATAGACTTTCCTCTAAACTGTTTAAGGATTATTCTTGTGTTCTGATTTATATGTGAGGATTTTGTCTAATTAATCATACCTTGGAGATGATAACAGTGGTCAGTTAAGCTAATACCCCTAGTGTAATTTCTTTAATATCCAAATGCTTAGGATCTTAGAAGAGGATTTTATTTTTAAAAGCTGGTACTAAATAAAAGCAACAGACACGAACAGAAGACAATCAGTGAGAGAATTTGGAAAGAGAGGAAGTACTCAGTAGAATTAAGCTGTATTTAAGAAACACTCTGAATTGCCAATTATCTCTGCTTTACAGAATTGGTGGCCTACGGGGACTATATTACTCAACTGGGCACCTCCAGCAGATGTCTGTACAATTAAATGGGAAAACTTCAGACATTCACTGTCAGCTGGTTCTGCTGCAGCTAACTGCCTAATAAGAAAACAGGAGATAATATGACCTTGTGAAAGTCTCATAACTACATTCCAAAAGTGAGACATAAAGACTACTGGGTAAAGAGAAGGAATAAAGAAATTAAATAAGGGAGGGAGAGAAAAGAGGGAAATTAGGAAAAGTCAAAACAAGCACAAAGACAGTGGGGATTTTGGCCCTAGATTATTATGTCCTTTATTAGGAGCAAAACCAAGGAATCACACTAACAACTTGAGAGTGAACTTTCTTTTCTGAACTCCAGTGAATTGCTTTTGGCTGTAATGAACTCAAAGCAGGTACCACCTAAAGTCCCCCTGGCTTCAGTGTGCTGCTTTAAATCCACTCAAAGGTTTACATTAGCCATTAGAAGTGCAGACACTTAGAGGATTTGTGCTTGAACAAATATGTCTCTGTTTATTTTAAGGACTCATCTCTCTGAGTAGTTGCCTTTGGCTCCTTATCTCTGAGACCAGATTTCAGCACTCCTTTATGTTCACAACATCATTATATCTTCTCTGCTGCTTTTTGTAAAATTCTTTGTAGAATTTTATCACTCTTTAGCCCCAGAATGAAGGTGAGCAAAAATTTATCAGTAATTAACTGTAGAACTACCCATGCATGACATGTATAAATTGATGCTGTTTCACTGTTGTTGAATCAGGCTTCCATCTTTCTTAGTGATATGTCTTGGTCTGCTTATATATGGTGTAACTATTTTGATTGATTTTATGTGAATACAGTTACAGAATATTTCAACAGCTTTTGCTCAGTTATTTTTCCTTTTTGCTTAATAATTTCAGTCTTAAAAACAAATCTCATTGAAGATCAAGCAAATACATACTGAAAAGTTCACAACAATCTTACTCAGGATTGTTTGTGACAATATGATACAGAAGCATCACGTGCAAAACTGTTCATAAAGTTATGGGACATTTGGTTCCTGGAAGAAAATTACATCTTGTTTAGGAAATTGAAAGCATTATCCTTACTCCTCTCTTTCCATTTTTCTAACACAGTCTAATAGCGAGAATCAGGCTACAAGAGTTGGCAACCATAATCTAGTCTTTACTTTTTTTTACATAATCAATAATCTTTACTAGATTATAGACTTGGGTTATCTAGAATTAGAATAGAAATTACAAAGGTGCTCTTTCAGGAATTTGTAGAAAGCTTCTTTTTTTTGGTTAATGAAAAGTGGCAACAAGCTAGAGACACAAAACTGAAATAGGGATTTTATCTGATAATGCAATGATTCCGTGTTAAAACTTTAGACTTGATTTTAAACTTTGCTCTTAATTAAAAAGGTACTATGATAGCATACTTAGTCTTAAAACATACATACAGTGTTCTGAAGATAAAATTGAAAAAAATACTTCCAGTCAATATGGTTGACATGCTGGCAGAGTATAGAGAGACCGAAAATGATAAAAATAATAATAAAGAACAACATAATGTGAAGCCAAACTCAAATATGTGTTAGTATTGCTTTGCTAGAAAAAGAGTAACACCAAATAGTTTATACCAATCTGTCTATTCTTTGAACATTTGTGTCTTTTTTTCTTAAGGTAATTTATGTTATCTGATTTTTTTTGGGGGGGGAGGGGGTGGTTTGTTTGTTTTATTGGTTATTTTATTAAATATTTTGATACCATGAAAATATTAGCCTTCACATTTGAATATGAGTCATGAAAACACTGATCCCAAACTCTGAATAAGAGATTGAGTATCCCAATGGAAATGAAAGTTTCCCACAAACTCAATGGAAATAACAACACCTCCAATATACACGTGTTACAGGTTGAGAAGTAGATTGAGGATTGTTTCACAGCTGACATTCTGGGAAGGGATTGAGTAAATTCTGTGAGTAAGGAGTTCTACAAGAATTCAAAATTAAACAGGCCAAAAGTGCAATCTTTAGCATTGTTTTACAGTTTTTTCTGAATTTCCAACACGAGACAAATGCTGCAGTGACAGCTGCTTCTGCTCCTTCTTCCACTCATCTCACAGCAGCTGCACAGCCTCTCACAGCTGCCCTGCATCTTGACATAGTACCCACTGTACATCAGCTGCAGAGGAGGCACAGCATGTTTTCAATTTGAGCTGTCAAAAAATACATAAAGGAAAGGGAACTGTTCTGAAAAAAATCACAAATTTTGTTTGTGTTTCATCAGTCAATATATACAACTATGAAAATGTTGATAGTGAACCAGTCATGCCCATGCATCCACATCAAGTTTAAATAGTGAGCTTCATGGATGAATCTTTCTTAGAGTGTGATACTATTCCAAATTAATTTTATTTATTATATATTATTTATATATTATATGTATTTAATGTGCTGATGGCTATTGTTGTCTTCAGCAAGGACTGCACTAACCTGATTTCACTGGCAGAAGCAACAGCACTGTATACATTACCTCTCTTGGTGCAGACAGGAGACTTACTTTCTTTTTAATATTTTGCACTATTTATTTCTTCGGTCTAAAGTAGCCTTGGGAATAGGAACCAAAAATCTGTTATTAAATCTGGATTAATTGGTACTGCAAAATACACTTCTGTTTGTGACTGAATTTAAAACAAAGTGAAATAGTAGGTGATGTGGGCCAGGAGCAATTGGGTTTTTTACATGGTCATGTCTACAAATTCTGTTTTCTTTTTGAAGATGCACCATACATCTTAGTTTTGAAATGATTTTACCATTTTCATGCTAAGCTGTTAGTCATATTAATTATGATACTCACCATTAACATCACATTCCCAGTGTTCAAGAACTGCTTTTTATATGTTCCTATGTAAGAGGATTGGAGCAGATGTGAAGCATCTACAAAGTAGTCTGATGAGGGTTTTGTGACTGAGATGTGGTTCTTCTCTGGAGAATTTCTTGTCTCTCTGAATACCTACAAAGATAGCAAATGCTACTACATTGTGGGTCTTTTACACTTACAATTATTCACTAGTCTTTTCTCAGAACGAAATAAATAGGCATACTCTCAGAGTTTAAAGTCTGATTAAAGTCTGATTATCTTGTAGAGTCCTTGGAACCACCTGACTGAAACAAAAAATCTCAAGGAAGAAACAATGGTATGCTATCTTTCCATGGCAAATTCACTCATTTCATGTGTCAGATAGACATCTAAAATGTTATGTGTTATGTGCTATTCCAACTAGAAGTAGCAAAGCTCTTAACCTCATGGGGATTCGTGATCCAGTTGGACCACTTGCTCACAAAGTGAAGTATGTATGTCACACCAAGTTCCATCTGCTGATGCAGTAATATCCACCTTGCCTTGCTAAACAGGCGGAGGGGTAAAAGACATGGGTGAACAAAGAAGCAGGTGATTCATGGAGCTTCATTTCTATTACAAATTGTTTTCAGTTTATGGTTGTTTAACAGTTGAGGGGAAAGAGTTTTTTGTCTGTTCCTTTTTGTTTGTTTTCTAATTCAAGAAGAAAAATATTTTTAACTATTTCTTCTCTCTTATTTTGAATGTTCTCTTTTCTTAATCTTTAAATCATTGTTATATTTATTGCTTTTTTTAAAGCCTTTGTCTATTTTAAAGTTCTCTAATCACTGTATAAAACCAAATATGCTTTGAAGTTAGTGATTTATCTTTTAGGCAGAATTAGTGAAATTCATTCAAAAATACTATTCAAAAGGCAAGTCTAAAGTGCTACAATTCATCACAGGGAAATCAACAAGGCCTAAAGCAGAAAGTAGCGATGTTACTGTTATTTCTGGCCTTTGGCAAAACCAAGTGATAAGTTATTTATTATATTGAAGATAATGAGCATTACTGTTTTAACTTTCCTGAATCAGTCAGAAAACAGACTACATCACAAGTATTAGTTGCCCTGCCTGACTCCCTATTCCTGCCACTGGGATCAAATGAGATTCATTGGTTTACTCTATTGTGGATGCATTGAGCAATCATGTTCCACTGCTCAGGAACTGTATGGTGAACAGAAACATCTTCTCAGGTCATCCCTGTATCTTTCTGCTTTGTTCTCATCCTCTTTAAGAAGCAGAGTTCCAAGGAAAGCAACAGAATGATTGTTTCTCAGAACAGAGAAGAAATTTCAAATGAGACAAGGAGGGTGAGAAGTAATGCAGATCATTGTTAAGATATCAGTGAAAGAAGCAGCAGACACATATTAGCTTTCTTTCTCTACTTTTTTTTCATTTTGTAAATAAAGAGGAAGCTAAACACTTTTCTCCCAGCAGCTGATTTCTCTGTTCAAGTCTATTACATTTGACAAAGCTTTGGTCTGTGGACAGATCTATTACTGAGATTTCAGGAGAAGCAACAGCTTCAAGTATAGCCAGCTCAAAATATGGAGCAAATGATCTGCTTTAAATGCAGGTGAACTGAAAACTGGAAACTACAGTTTTACATGGGAATGTCACACAAATTCTAAAGTTAAAGAAAAATCACACACTGTTGAATGATTTTTTTGTTTTAACCTTTTTGCAGTTCTCCATCTATAATAAAGCCTGCTATAGCCTTGTAATATAATTTATTTTAAACAAGTATAGCCCTTTTATTGATTCATGACATTATATTTGGAAAATGATTGAATTATTTTCAGAATGAATTCTCACAATTTTTCTTCTTTATTGACATTGAAGAATTACTGTGTTTTTACAATACATAAAATGAATACTGAAAATACTGAAAGATAACAATTCTTCTATCCTGATTGTGTATAATCATTCTTTTTAATTAATGCAAACACATTTGACATTCAAGTATTACTTGAATTCTTGATTCAATCTATTTATATATGTGATGTGACATATCAATATTTTTGATTTGTTTCTTAACCACCAATTTGGTAAACTTGGTCTCCTAACTGTTGTGTCAGAAGAAGTAATGAAGAATTTTTTTCCCCTTCTATCCTTTTTTTTCCACAAGCTATAATAATTTTTACTTTCAAGAATTTCTTATGTTAATTGATATTAATCTTATCTCATATAGAATTCATTATATACATCCAAATATCTTTGTTTCCTTTACTTAATATCTTCAGTTTTACTAAATTACTTTTATGATGAGTTGCCTTGGATGAAAAACAGAATTAGAGGATAACACAGCAAAATAGACTCACATAGTTTTAGTCTATTACTTAATGAATAACTCTTACTTTTTGTTTTGTGCTTCAGAAAATTAGGTATATGCTTTTATAGAAATATCTTGGATATTTGTATGATCTTTTTCTGATTAACATTAACCAATTTTGACCATGTCTATATTTCTGAATGAAATACAGCAACATTCCTAGCTTCAAAGATAAATAATATAAACATTTATACTTTTCCCCTTTCCTTTTTAAAATTTGTTTCACTCTTTTCTTGAAAAGGTCCAAAACAAATTTTGGGAATAAACAGTCAGGATTCCAGTACTTAATCTTATCCCTCCTTATTTTTTATTTTAGCTATGGTAATATAGCTTTAAATGTATAAATGAAGTTTTAAAGTCCATCACTGCAGTAAGAACAGTTAAAAATGCTTTTCTCTATATATCCATATTTTTAATTAATGTAATTTTCTTCTCAACTGCTCATTTTATCATAGGTTATATTAGTTTTAATTAGCTTGAAAACATCCTATTAGAACTTGCTGTTGTAATACTAGAACTATTTTTGCAACTTGTCTTACTTTTTTTACATAATTTTACAGGTACAATGTACAGGACAATTTTCAGTACAGATCACCACTAAAGCTTATTTTTATCACTAAATTTCTCCATTCTTTCCCTTTGTTTCTTGCAGTAGAGTTACTAATCAGTGAGAAGGCAATATATTTTACATCTAATAGTTCTTAAAACAGTTTAATTGTCTGGTGTCTTATGAGAGTGACTTTAAAATTCAAAAGTTTTTGAAAATTCAGGCTCATTCTATTAAAGTCAGGCTTATCTGAATGCTTAGTGACTACTTTAGAGAACTCTGAAAGACTAAAACATAACTTCTTGATATAAAAATTAGTAGTAATTCCTCCCATATCTTTGGCTTCTCCATTTATAAAGAAATTCTGGGTGCATTATATCACAAACCAATTTTCCTTGTTTTCCCTGTAAGTCTGTTCTTCACATCTACACTGAAACCTTTTCTAAAAATTGTTTTCTTGATTCCTACCTATCATGAGCTGAAAATAAGGCTAATCTAAGTGATAATTACCTTACCAGATAACAGATTGGTAATTCCATATTTGATGTATCTTAGAACTTTTGCTTGAAATAACCTAGTTTTATGCTTTTTATTGATATGCTCTAAAAGTATACTGCTAACAGATTAGTGTGGGGTATTTTATTATATCCTAACCAATAAAGACAACAACGTGGAATAAAAATCTGCCTAAACTCATTTGCTGTGAGAGTTAATACAGATAATGCATCTAACATTTCTATTATGTTTTATCTTTCCTTTAATGTTCTTTTTTTTAAGATGATGATCTGTCAATTTCATCACCTCTCTTCAAAACCTTCTATTTTTGATGTGCTCAAAGAATTTTATATTATTAGTTTTAATGCCTATTGCTAGTTGCTCATTAATTCTTTTTTGTACAGCCTTATGGCTTCACAATTCTTTGACAGGTTTTAAGCTCCACTTATGAACAGAATTTTCTAGTTTTTCTAATCTCCTTCACTAAGCATGTAGCTACTTCAACTTTTCCTTTCTTTCTTTCCTTTCTTTCTTTTCTTTCTTTCCTCATGCTTTTAAAGTCCTTGCTACCCAATTACTTTAAAAATCTCTAGACTGTCTCTTCTAATTGCTTTCTTTTATAAAGTTATTCTATTGAATTTCTTTTGTTGTCCTTATCTGTGTTAACTGAATACCTTATAAAGAGGATTCCTTTACTAAGCTTAAGGATTCTCTGAAATAAAGGCCTAAATTCTCAGCAAGCAATAAACAGTATTATACTTCAAAAAATTGTTGAAACTTAAAGGAGCACGAATAACAAAGTACTGTGGACTAAGTGTATCTGAAATGAAACAGCTTTTGAAAAGGGTCAGCAAATAATTCTGAACACCATTACCCAAAAACACAGTAGAAAAATAAAGTTAGAAATTAATAATTGCAGACAAAAAAAAAAATCTTGAAGTGCAGCAGATATGAGCTTGCACTTGTTACAATCAACACTTATTAGCCATGCTAACGACAAGCAGAAATACCTTGGCAGATGGCAATGCCATTGTACATCACAAGTATGAGATGCAGTTACTAATAGTTACCTTTCAGTATGCACAATCCCTAACTGTCTTGTTCAGATAGAGAAAACTGTTAGTTCCCATTCTTCTCTGAATTTAGGGACTTCAAGTCAAAACCAGTTTTAATAACACTTATCTGATTTAAAGATTTAAATTTGAGAGAGGTGTCTAAAACAAATGAAACCATCTTTGCACAGAGTTTTATCCTAACACATTTTTCCCTACTGTTAGTCATGTAAGTTGATCTGATTTTCACTGGGTGGCTGCCCAAAGGAGGCCCCAGCTGTCTCTGCTAACATTGCAGGATCTTACAAGAGCACTCATAGTTAGAGAGGATGTGGCACACAGTGGAGCAGCAGAGATTTATTCCTAACTTCTCAAGATCCCTTAATAAGTTGTTTGATTAATACGTGACTAACCTTGTGCCTTACTGAAACTTCTTTCAGATTTTCACTGAAGTATTAGTAAAGTAAACCAGCTTTTCCTGTAACGTCAACAAAACAGAAGTAATGAATAGGAATTGCCTCTCAGATATGTCAGTAGACAAGAGACAAGAGGACATGGAACAGTTTTTTTTACTTATCATATAGAGTAATTATCATATTTTTAAAAAACCTTTATTATTTTTCTCTTAGGAAGTTATTTTGCAGACAAAAAATCAAGTATTCTTATAAATAATTAATTTAAATATTTTCTTTCAATCAGTACTATTATGAGATTTGCAATTAGATACAAGTATCTGATAAAGTCTTCTATATTCACAGTTCTGCAAGAGGCATAAAACTTTTATTCTACTGAAGTCAAGCCATATTTATCACTTAGGTTAATGTTGAACATCTGAATTTCACAGTGTAACAGAAATAACCACAAGATACAAAAATATTTATGTGCGACATAAAATGCATGCTTCAAACTGATATCCAGAAACTTCAACAACCCAGTAAGAGATTAAATAGCTTTATTATTCTTTTAATAGATTTTATTAAAATAAAAAAAAATAAAATCTTGTGGTTTACATGGAAGAGGAGTAAAAATATTTTCTACTTTGTCTCTTTTAGAAATATAAATACAAAACATGAAGGAGAAGATTATCAGGTTTGCTTTCTGAGAAAAGAACATAATTCTCTGCTCTATAAATATTTTTAAGAAAGAAAATAAAGTATCCAACAAGCCATGTAAATGCACTATGAAATTTTAATTCCTCTTTCTCCTTCTTATAGTGAAATAGTGAAATATTGCGGTCATCTGAGTATTGTGTGCCTATGAAACATATCACTCATGTCAAAAAGATAAAATATGATAATGTGCAATTGGCACCCAGAGTAAATGTAAATTCTATTGAGAGCTTTTGTCTTTTTCCATGTCATTGAAATATTAAATATTCCTTAATAAATTTCCCCTAGAAATGGACTTGAACTAGAAATCATAGACTAAAATCACGATTCATGGGCTTCTACCAAAACTCATGAAACTGTTTTTTTCATGGTGTCTTGACTTAATAATCACAAAAATAAGCTTCTGATTTACAGACTCTGACTTTTTATACTTTAGAAAATACATTTTTCTTTTTAGTAATTGCATTGTTCCTATATTCCCACTGAATTTGAAACTGGGAATATCTACCTTTGAAACTGTTTTTTCAGAAAAACTAGAATGGAGTTTGAGACTCCTTATATATAATTTTAACTATTAATATTATGAGAAGATATTTGCTTGCAAATTTAGGCACATTCAGAATGCAGGTATAGGGCCTAAATGTGGTTTTTGTGATGTTTCAGGTTCATGTAAGCCCCAGGGGCCCCTTTAGACCATCATGTGCAGAACATTCACAGGGTCCGTCACTCCAATATGACAGAAAAAGTTTCTTTCAGGGAACACCCAACTTGTGCATCTTTGTCTGAGTTGCTCTTTTTATCTACTAACAATCAACCAAAGGCCATGGACACTATGTTATTGTATTTTCTTGGATAGATTATTTTTAATAGAGATGTTAAAAAAAAAAAAAAAATAGAGGTGAATCAGTTTTGGAACGAGGTAGCTTGTCAAGCCCTTCAGATCCTACTCCCTCAGAGTTTCAACTGTGGGTCAAAAATGCCCTCAAGGAAAGAGTTGTGTAAGAATTATTGCCTGAATGTGGGAAATATTTTTAATACTGTTTCATGATGGTAAGGCCTTTGGCTGCTGTACTTTTCCTCCTCAAGTACTGTCAACACTTCCAAGTTTTTCCCTTTCTACTTTTTTCATTTAATGAATTACACAAAATGTAAAGCTTTAATGTGTCATGAGCATCAGTGAATTGAATAAAACTCTCATAAGGAAAGAACCTACATCAAGGTTGATGAGATTGATTATGTCAGAATTTGATAGGTGAACCTAGAGCTCCCCAATCCAAAATCTGTGGGTAAAAACGAAAAAGTTCAAAATAAATAAGTCTTAATTTCATTTTTATCAGTACTATACATTTAGTTGTCCCATTTTGCAAAACACAAAATATGTTTATGGTATACAACATCTCTCATAGTCAACAAATTTCCTGTCTTGGGACCAGTTAAGAAAAATCCATACAAAGAAATATTTTGCTTTCAATGGACTTTGGTGCCCTCCCGGGCTGAATTCAGGGTGTAATCTGAAAAATATACATGGCTTCGAAGTTCTGGTGCTTCAATTCTCTAATGGTTCAATATGCCATCTTTTGCCAGCTTTCAATTAGTGAAATATCATGATTCTTAAGTCTTCAGAATTTTGTCAGAGTTAGCTGACAGAGGTACGATGCAAGTCAGTAAAAGCTTCAGTAGCATTAGGAATGTGTCCAAAGCTGGGGTCTTTATCATTAGAACCCTGTCTCCCCATCAGTTTCTGAGCCCAGCATGTGCTCCAGCAATGGCTGGACTTCAGGCAGATTTGAGACTACATTGATTCAAATTCCCTTGTGTTGGAACCAACCTGAAGCCACAGTAGCTGTGAGAATCTTCTGATTTGGACACTTAGGCACAAAAATTTACGTAACTTACCACTGCCTGTGATTTAAGTTTCAGCTGATAGTCAGTGACCTTTTTTTTTCCAATAGGGAAACATTTAAATTATACAATATCATTTCTAAACTTGGTTTAGGTTTTGGTGGTTTGGGTTTTTTTTGATTTTTTTTTTTGTTTGTTTGGTTTTTTTTTACTTCTCCTAAATTTATATACTCTGGCTTTTGGACATGCCAAATATTTAAGTTGGCTCAGTGTAACAGAATTTCTACATTTCTCTTTTCACTGGTGAACATGGACCATGACTTTCTTTTTGCTGCATATTTATTGCAGGTTCTGAACCATACTAGAAATTTGCATGTTGTTCTTTTCATTTATAAGCATACTATATTTTTCTTTCCCCAGAAAAAAATAACTATACTTTTATGATGATCATAATTTCTAATTTGTGATTTTCTTAGTACTAAATTTTAAATCAGTGGCACAGAGAGAAACAGGATATCATATTACTATCCAACTTTCTCTAGCAAAAGATAGAACAGAGGAAGCATTGGCATTTTCTTTTGATATCAACATTCTAAACTTAAAATGTACAGTACAGGAATATTAGCTATCTTGCTGTTGCTTTTCTGAATTTTTTGTAATTACAAGGGAAACATTATGAATTACTGGGATATTTTAAACACTTTTGCTAATTACATATTTATACAGGGTGATTTCTGTATCCCTTCAGCTTTAATTAGTTTCTCTGTTATTATTTGCAAGTTTTTAATAGGATACTGAACTTGCCAAAGCTTGTACTGGATATGATTTTGTAAGTAAATGTTTGACCCTTTTTCCCCCCAGAAAAGTAAGAATAAACACAAGAAGATAAGTGTCTCACTTTCTTGTTTATTTTGCAGTAGGATAGTTTGGAGGTGATTTCCAAAGGGTCCAATACTATTTTGAAATGAGTCCAAGAGATTTACTTCTGACAGTCCCACCCAGTTGATAGTAGGCAATTGTTTTCCAGGAGTGCAGATTTGCATTTCCGTAGGAGAAATCTATCAGTGCGATGGTATTCCTCCTGTCACATCTGGACAGTGGAAACTGAGAAATCGGTGAAAAGACTTTATGTACTGCTGTGCACTTGCTAGAAAAAAAAATTTAAAAAGCAAATGCCTTCCCTGTTATCTTCCACAGCCATATCTGTGCTCTTCATCTCATTTTTATCTCAAATCACAAAAGATGTTATTTAAATTCAGGATGTTAGGAGAAAAAAGAAGACAAAAAGAGAAAGATAGAAAAGTAAAAAAAAAGCAGAAAGGGAAAGAAAGCAGAAAAAGAAAAAAAAGGGAAAGGGAAGTTACTGATTATGATGTTGTAAGGCATTCTTTTTTCAGCAAAACAACCGATTCATTTCTGCTCTTCCTCCCACTTCCAGCAATCTTTACTGTTTCAAAGACAAAATTTGCTGTCTCTTAACTGTCAACAAAGTTATTAATAACATCATAAAGTATTTCATTAAAATTATATGAGCATATCCTATTAAAAAAAAACACCATTAACCTGAAATAATTCAGTGGTTTAGGCAAACATGGTCCATAAAAACACATACACTAAGACCACTTGAACTGACTTAATAAAAGAGCACTGAAATTGTGTACTCTACACAAGAATTTCTCAGTGTTTTCACTGCCATTTCACTCATTTTTCCCCTCCTCCCTCCATACAGTAATTTAACCCTTTCTTACATATTTTTTTTCTCTGAGGGACCAGTAATTTGTCTCATGTTCACTTATGTTCTGTGATGTGTCCATTGCCTGAAGCCATCTGTGTCTGGCCTGGGGAATTTCTTGGCATCCTCTCAAAGAAGCCACTCTTGCAAGAAACCCATAAGTCCTTCAGGAAATGGTCTGCACCAATCCTTTTAATTTTCAGATGAGTACCAAGAAGTAAGGGTGAAAGGTGTAGGTGTTTGGATTCTTAAATATCAAGAATATGTATGAATGTATCATTACACTTACTACACATATGAAGTAAGATTGATCCAAAATGAACAATTAAAGAGTCTATTTTCAAAATATAACCTTTCTGATTTTTCTTTGAGCTTCACAGCTGTCACTGAAGCCACTAGAATGAAGTTGCCTTTTTTTTCCTTTTCAAATATAAATCTCTGATAAATTTTACTGTGTTTCTTTTTTTTCCCCGTTTTTCTACCCCCTACTAAAGCTAAGGTGGCAAATAATTAAAGCTTTCAGCTAATTTCATTTCAAAGCAGCATAACCTTTCTCTGTTTTATTACTAATTCTTCTGAGTATATATTTCCTATCCTTAATTAATCACAAATGACTTTCTTACATTTACTACATTGCAATTGGTCTCCAAGTAATACATGCAGGTAGATTTGAAAATTGGTGCTAAAACACAAGACAGCTACATATTTGAAAACTGCTGAATATCTGGCTTCTGTATTCTCAGTGTTTGGTCTCCTTCTCTCCAAATTATTATGTATTTTATACATTATACATAAAATTGTTTCAGAGAGGATGCCAAGGAAGGCATCTTTTTAAATGACATTTCTGGAGAAATAATTAATTTTAAGGAAAATAATTGTTTATGCACATAAAGCCAAATGTCTGAATCAAAATTCATTCATAGTCTGTTTTCCTGTAAAGGAAAAAACTGCAAAGGAAACCTCATTGATTTTTTTGGTTTTGGCAATAAGGAGAAACCAGAAATGGTGCTGATAATTCTTAAGTGTGCCTTGGGAGTTATGTGTAGTGTGTTCCCATTCCTTTTGCAGTACATAATTAATCATTGTCAGAAAAATTGATCAGGATTCTGGTTTAATTTCTATATGGATCTTATTGTTCATGGGAAGTCTTTAAAGAGTCAAAAATCAAACTCTATAAGCATTAGCTGAGATGTCCAGTTTTATTCAGACTCCCCAGAGGGGCTAGGGGGAGTTATAATCCATTGTAGGTGATGTACAAGGAGAATACTGCAATTTTTTGTAATTTTAGCTATCTTAGAGTTATGCAGATTGTCTAGTTGTATAAACGCCTTCCACAGTCAGATGGGAGAGACAAGTACCTCCAGAGGCTTTTAGCCAATCACCTGAAATACCTGGTGTACAAATCTCTTTATGATGACTTGCATTTCGGATACACGTGGATTGACACATTATCCTCAAGCATTAGATGAAGTCTGCCAAAGAGAAACTACCAGGAAGCAGGTCACATTGGGTTTATTGCTATTGTACTTTAAAATATTTTAGCCAAAGCAATAAAATTAACTTTGCCTTTGTTTTTTCTTTTTCCCTGAAAGAACATTACTCTTAATTAAACGTTAAATAAGTTATGGATTGCCTCCGCTCTCTGGAAACAACAATAACAGAAAACAAAACAAACAAAAAAGAACCCAAAAAAAAAAAAAAAGAAAAGAATGAGAAGAAGAGAAACTGAACAGGCCACAGATTTTTTTCTTATGAATAGTCAGGTGTTCCTTCAATAAACCAGAGGACATAGATTAAGAAGAAAAAACCCCATGTTTCTTCATTCCACCCTCCAAAACATTAGGTATAGTTTGTCATATCTGAAGAGTATTTATCAACATTTTTTTCAAGGATCACAAAGAGTAGAAATTTCCTAAACCATTTATTGATTTATATGCTAGTCTTCACACTTTGATTTTTCATCCCTCAGCACCTATCATAAATTCTGGCATCTCCAACAGAAGCTTTTTTTAAGGAACTAATTTATGCAAGCAGTTTAAAATAATTACTGTACTATGAATGTAATACATAGTGTAGCTTTTCACTTAATGGCTTCTGGGAATGTCATTACTTCCCCTGATGCAGCTGAATTTAATATGTAGTCGAGTGACTAGCACAAATTTCTTTCAGTGAATAGAGTAGACACATTCATCTCATTCTCCTTCTTAATATACCTTGGCGTTTTTCCATATTTGATACTTTGAATTCTCTAAGACCAATAGAAGTATCTATTTTAAATATCTACCCTATATATTCAAATCCAAATCTTTCCTTTCTTCATAACAGAAAGAAATATTTCTGGTTTGTTCAGCTTTTTTTACCTTGGCAGAAATATACCAAATATCTTATCCAGGTTTCTTTTCAATAGTATTTGGCACTGCTGAATTAATGTAGTAAAAATCCCAGAATTAAACCTAGACATGAAGAGATGATAAGGAAGTGAAAGAAAAAAAAAAGAACAAAAACTAAATTATTCTCTTGTCAATGCAAACCAGTGAAAATATGAAGTGGCAGGCACAGACCACTATGCCATTATAGCATTTCTTGCAGGCAACACATAACTTTTAAATCCTATCAAAGATCCCCCCCATTCACTTAAACAGGCTAAAGGCAGGGGTAATGATTCTGACCAGCTTGTTTGTTTCTTTGTCTGATTTTAACCTGTTTCACACGATACACACCAAAACCCTAAGTAATATTTTACATGTTGTCTGTTGCAGTCTTTTTTACCAGTGGGGTAGATTAACATTGATCAGCTGCCAGATCCTCCAATCCAGCCACTGGCTCACTCCTTTAAAATAGGATGAGCGAAGTAGATGAAAAAATTCATGAGGTGACATAAAGGGAGAAAGACCATGGTGGAGGCCTAGGGGCCTGCCACTAGTGTTATTAAACCTCAGCCTGGAGGGGCTGAGGCAGATGAGGAGAAAACCTCTTTTGGGTGAGGGTGAGAAAAGCCTCTCTCCCATGGGCTTTTGCAGCCCCAGATTAATGTCTTGTTCTATTGTTCTATAAGTTCTATTATTCCATTGGTTTATTAAGCTTATGTCACCTAATTCAGCCCCTGTTCCCCTTATATGTATAATCCCTAGAATGTTCTTCCCTTCCTGGATCCTTATTTGGTTGTATTTTAATGCAGTGCTTCACCCCTGTTTTCCCATTGGTTCCCCTACTCCCTCCTATTCACTGCTGTACCTTGTTGTGATAGTTGAGACAGTCATGACACATAAAGGGCTTCTTTAAAACTTCCCACAGGCTCCAAGCATCAAGACTTTATTATCTATAAGCCTTTCATACTTATCAGGAGGCTCCACACACCAGTACCTTGTTACTCAGAAGTCCCTATCTGTCTTCTCAAAGGCAGCTCTAAGCAGCTCTCAGGGTCTGTCCATTTATGCCACCAACAAGTCCGTCAGTTCTCCTTCTTCCCTACTCCATTTGCACATCCAGCCAGTCCCCTCCTGTCCCTGGCCCAGCCGCCTGTCCCTGGTACAAAGCTATACCTTATCTGTCCCTTGCACAGTTTGTCCCTGGATCATCACAGCAGACTCCATCTGACTCTAGCTCCAACTGAGTTGCTGCTGAAACCTTTCCCAGCTAACTCACTCTTTATCAGACCCATAGGTGGGAGGACAAGGCTGTTCCCACTCCAGGATAATTAACACAGCTGCAATATATCAAAGTCAAAACTGCCCTATTTCTATCTTCCCACAATCTGTTCTCCACAACCTGTCCCTATTGGACCCCGTCCCTGGGATCCATGCCTTCTTACCTGTATTTAATCCTATGCTCTCAGTTCTTCCCCGGCTCTCTTGTCCCTGGAACACATTTAAGACTGTCTCCTATGTGTGTGCCAAAATAAACAGCACTCGGATTTCCAAATGAGACCCCATCTCCTCACCTTTATCATCAGCCTTTTTTAGCAGAATGCTCCAGGCCTCAAAAGCGCAGGTCACTTTCAGGGACGTGCTGTTGCATCATGAAACAGATCACTTACCAATTTTCATTACAGGCAAGGCAGATTTGACTTGGGAAAAAAAAAAAAAAAAGATTTATTGGCAATTAACATAGAGTTGGGTGGTGAGAAAAAAAGACAAAAAGCTAAAACACCTTCCTGTCACCCTCACCTGACACAAACGGAACTTCACTCATTCACTTCCATGTCTTCAGTCTCCTTCCCTGCTTCTGCTGCTTCCCCAGTAGCACATGAAGGATGAGAGATGTTGAATTATAGTTAGTTTGTAACACTTCCTCTCTGCCCTTCCTTTCTCCTCATACTTGCCCCCTGCTGTGGGGTGGGTCCTTCCTGCAGGTTGCAGTCCTTTGGGGTGAGTTTGCTCCATCGTGGGGTCTCTGCATGGACTGCAGTTACTGTCAAAAGTTTGCTCCATAATGGGCCCTTCATGGACTGTAGTGTGGTTATTTCTCTCTAGGTAGTCCTCTCCATGCAGTGGAGGAAAATACCTACTCCTCTTTTGTCCTCTCTGTGGGCTGCTGGAGACCACCTACATTTCTTGGAGCCCCTCCTCCCCCTCCTTCTTCTCTTACCTTGTTGTTCATAGTGTTGGGCAGCTTTTTTTTTTTTTTCTTTTTTCCACATTACAGTAGAAATGTACCACCTTGACAGTGACATTAAGTTGTGCCATGCAATGGGTCCATTGGAGCCCTCTGGAACCAGTGTGTGGAGGACTGGGCAGATCCTGACCCCTTCTTAAGAAACCCACCCCTGCAACTCTCCCCAGTTACTAAAACCTTGCAAAATAATGTCAACACAATGCATCAAAATATTGACAAATAAATTTTTATCACACAAGAAAATACTCTCTATAGAATTCCAAATCTGTACTGGAACAGTGTTCAGTGCTACCAAATAGTGTTTTTGGAAAAGATAATCTTAGCTTTCTGTGTTGACCACACTTCACAGGGCCTTATCCCAACCTCATGGCCACTAAAGACTACTGAATAGAAAGAGAAGATGACCCAGCACACAGGTCCTATAAAACCTCTGAAAACTGTGCACTTCTAGTGAAGAGTAAGGAAACTAAGCAACACAAAAGCATGTGGTACACATCTTTCAGGCAAGAAGCATAAACTTTGAATTAATGAAAATAAAAAGGTCATTCTTAACTTGAAATAATAAGGTTAAATAAATTCTTCTGATTCATTAGACAAAAAAATTAATTACATGAATTGTTTATAAACACATCTGATAGACTCAAGCATATTTTTTTCAAGAGAAAATTGTACATTATATAACATCAATAATAATTTCCTGGTGAAAGCACCCATATTAACACTTAATAAGTTAATGTGAAAAATATACAGCTTCTAATTAATGTTACTGCTTAGATAACTAGGAAAATAAGATCACAGAAACAACCAATATTTTTATACATCATTTTGTTCTTATGTTTTCTGTGGTGTACTCTCTTCACCTGCATCCATCACAGGTCACAGATTCTTAATCTTTGCGGAACTACAAATTCCTTTATAAAGGTAAAATCTTTATTTGAACATAAGTAGCAACTCCCTGATGTTTAACCTTTAATTCTTTGCTCTTTTCATTCCAGTCACCTGGCAAATACAGTAGGCATTTTTGGTCTACTGCTCAGTAAAGTATACTTTCTGACCTATCAAACTTTTTTTTTCCAATTTGTCCATTAGTGGTCTGAATCTAATAACCATGTGGCACACTGGCTCATTGCACTTCTTTAAATATCTGATCTGGCAGTCTTATTCTTTGCAAAATATAATTTTGCAAGAAAGAAAACATGACAAAAGTGTTTGCAGTCTGCAACTCAAATTTCATCATTGTTAAGTAAATATTTTGCCTTCTAGAGAAGAAAATAGTTGTAATTGGCATTCTCTCTGAAGTAGAAAGTAATTTAATTGCACTAACCGAATTAGAATAGGATGAACTGCAAGACCCCATTCCAATACATTTTTTTCTTCAGATTTCTTGTGGGAGTTACAAATCCTGTCCTGTACACTGAATGTTGTTCTAAATTTAAAAGTATTGTCAAATCTGACTTGTATATTACTACTTGTAGTGGTTTCACATTCACTAATTTTTCTTTCTCGGCCAATGCACCAATTAATGTGGTGGGTTTAGGGTTTTGCTGCTGTGAGATAGGATTAAGAGACACAAAGCAGGCTAAACTTAACCAATATAAAGATAGTTTTATTCACACACTAAAGAAAGAAAAAAACCCCAAAGAATCAAAATGAAACTTTAAAAATATTTCCCCTCCCCTACCAGCTTCTTTTCTTTCTCACAGACATTGCATAAGGCAAGAACTCAGAACCCAAGGTCTGTATTTCTTACAAAATAATCTTTCATCAGTCTCTTTAGTGAGAGAAGTTTTTTCTGGTTATGGTAACTCTCCACAAGGAAAGAAACAGTCTACTTGTGGCTCTTAGCTCTCACAGAAAACAGCTGCCCAAGAAAAATTGGTCTCTGTAGTTCTCCCATATCACACAGCTTTTCCCATCAGCTGCACTTGGTTCATGAATTCTATGCATTCTGGGGTGTTATTTTAAAAATTAACAGTTCAGGTGCAAAGGATGTTGTTCATGCCATTCCAGGGCAGAAACGTCTCTCACATCTTCACTAGCTCAGAGGCTTTCTTCTCTCCAGCACATTTTAACCACTGTTCAAACACCTCAGGGGACAACAAGGTCCCTGCTTCACTTAGTCCATTACAAATACCTTTGCTCAAATCCACCAATCTGAACAATCATTTTCCCAGCTCATATTTTCCATAGTTTAAAGATATATTCTAGCATATTGTCTGTTACTACAATTCACAAAAGATTTTCAGCCAAAGGCATCTTCTCATCTCCTCATCTCTTAAGACACAATATCGCTTTCACAGCCCTCAGTATCTTCATGCAGCCTAAATAGAAATGTCCCCACCACGACTTTCTCTTCACTCTAGAGAGGATCAATGTTCTGCAAGTTTCACTTTGGCAAAGAAAGCACTAACTTTTCCTCAGGATTGCAGATGGCCACGTGCTCTCAGCCAGGCAGCAACGGCAGCTCTCAAAAGACTCTGAGGCCACATGGCAGAGGGGTGGGGGGGAAAAAACAGGAACAGCTGCTGGGGTCTCGATAAGTGTGTTAGTAGATGCAGTTTTCATCCCCCTCCACCCCTCGGTCCCATTCAGGATGGCTCAACCCAGGCTCAGAGGTGGAAGGTGGAGGGGGGAAATCGGCTGTAGTTTCTCTTTCTCCACCAGCAGCTGCTGGAACTTGGTCTGAGCAGAGTTGGGGCATATCTTTCTCCCCCCTCCCTGCCCAAGAGTCACTGAGCTTGTCAGATGTTTCGAGTTAGGCATGGCCCAGCAGGCCTGAGTTAGGTAGGCCCAGGGGCTTGCTTCTTACCTCTCCACAGGCAAGCAGCAAAAAGAGAGATAGTTCCTAGGGTTCGCAGCTTGATATTGGCATTCACAAAGCTGAACTTACTTTCTTATCAGCTGAGCAAAATGTCAATCACAGGTCCTTGCAGGTAACTATTTCCTCTTTAACTAGAAGCTATGCTAAACTATGACACTATTGAATAATTAATCCTCTTACAATGTGTACTTACTTTCAAGTGTCCTAATGCTCCGTATAATGCCAAATAAAATTAATAGAAGATAGGGCATTAGTAGTAGTTCTTGTAGTAGTAATATTAATCATCATAATATAATCATTGTCATTATCATCACTATCATTAGTATTGTTATTAGATGAAGAATTAATATGCCTGGATGATGTATCTAAAATAAGGAACCTTTGTAGGTTTTATGGTTTTCCTGTTTAATATATGGACAATTTTACCCTCTTAGAATATTTTTATTCTCAGACTATAACTATGAATTTTCATATATCACCAAAAAAAAGGCTGAAAGAACAAATAAAGAAGTAAAAATTTATGAAATCATAGAATAATGGAATCTAGTCCCCCCTCTCCTACAACGGTCAGGGAAATCTTCAACCAGAACAGGTTGCTCGAAGCTCCATCCAGCCAGGCGTTGAAAACTTCCAACAATAGAGTATCCACAACTCTGGGCTACCCATTCCAGTGTCTCACCATACTAGTGGTAAAACATTTCTTTTTTATGTCTAGTCTCAAACAACCTGCTTTGAGTTCCAATCCATTGTCCCTTGCCCTACCACTATAGGTCCCTCTAAAATCTGTCCCCATCATTCTTATAAGCCCACTTTTGGTGATGGAAGGCTACTCTAAGATCTCCCTGGAGCCTTCTCTTCTCCAGCTTTAATAAGCCAAAATTTCTCAACCTTTCTTCATGGGAGGATGACTAGAAAATGGCTGGCACACTGTGTATAGAGAAGGAGTCTGGCAGATGGAAGCTACTGAAGTCAAGGTCTCTATGTCTTGAATGTACATTCTGATTATTAATATAAGCAGAAGACTGTAGCAGTGCATCTGTTTTCTTCTCATTTTCAGATAGATCAATAGATAGACAGGTAGATAATAGATAGACAGACAAGACATCTATGTATGTGCAAATCCCATCTCCATTTTGCTGTCATTTATGTCTTAAGCACTATAAAACTGAGTAATAATTTCTTAGTCCAGATTGGTTTGAAGAAAAATCTTGAAAGCAAACCCTCCTTGTTAAAAAATCAAAGACTTGAGGAATATCAGAAAATAATTTTACTCTCTTTGCAGAATGAGATGTATCATTTTCAATAGCACATAGTGCTGTCATACAAATGTTTGAGAAGTGTAAACTTATAATGATCAGTAAGAAAAAGACAAATATCTTCTATTAAAAAGGTACTGCTTTTCCAGAACACTCTTGATCATCTTTTTCAGATACAAGACATTCTGTCAAAATATTTCTATTTCTACTGAAAAGTTTTCAATGTTCTTGGTACTTTTATTCATGTGTTGACCTGAATTGTCTCCAGTCTTTAGACAAGGGATGGATGATCTCTTGTTGGACATGCAAACACTACCTATAATAGTATTTTTTTTAACTTGGATCAATTTTGCATGCACAACTGTTATGTCCATTGGAAGAACTGCAAACATTGGTACATCTAACTTACCCCTTTATAATAGAGAACATTATTTCACTTTCTAAGACAAAATTCTTATTTGTATCCTGAAAGGGAGAGTGTACAAAGTGTCACTGGAAAAATGTAATTATAAAATTATAAAATAAGGATAATTACATCTGGCAACACATGAAAGGAACTAATTACAAAATAAATCTGGATGAGAAGAGAATCTGGAGTTCATCTAGGACTGTAGGAAAAGTATTTAGTGCTAACTAAATGTTAGTCAATTTAACGATACTGGAAAACAAAAGACAGATTTAATTAATTAAGGAATGAATTAACAAGGGTGCTTAACTTGAAAAGCAAGATATTTATTTATCTGAGTCTATTTTGAAAGAGTATTTTACAAAAGAATTTAGATAAATACAAAAAGAATAAGAGGGAAAAATTCTATGTGATTTTCTTAGGTTCAGAAAACTGAAAAAGAAAGGATCAAAATATAAAGAAAATCCAAGATAATAATCATAAAGAAGAAGAGAGTCAATCTTTTCCATCCACTGGAAAGCAACAAGAAAATCTCTTAATATGCAATACAGGATATCAAGGTGTTAGGACTCTATTTCCCCAATTGCACAACCACCTAGGTAATTAAAATATTACAATAAGCTAAAGACTAAAGACTTGTATAAGTTCATTTAAAAGTTAGTGCTTCTTATAACCCTATCGACCTAAGAAGTGTATAAATTATATGGATTAGGAGAAAGAAATTTTAAAATGGCTATTTATAAGTGCACTTGTTGTTAGCTCCATTTCCCTGAATGTCAGCTGTCTGGAAGGCAATACTGTAAGAGAATTGTACAGAATTTCTTGAAGCTAAGTGAAAAAAAAAAAAATTAACTTCAGAAGTGAACTTTTTGTCTCCATTAACTAAAGACAACTGCTTCCTTTCTGGGTTTTTTTTGTTGTTGTTTGTTTGTCTCTTTGTTTATTTTTAACTGTAGTATTTGTTAGTGTGCAGATTAATATTATAGAACAAATGGAAGACAAAGTGATTTTAAATTTTTTGTTGTTCCACTTCTCAGACATTTTAAACTAATAAGTTTAGAAATATCTTCATTCGGAATCCTGCTTTTCAGTAGACCCATTGAGAATCAGTATCCATAAAATAAGACCATTCAATAATTGCAACATCTTTTTGGGGGTTTGTTTTGGCTAGTTGTATGTATCTAATTGGATGTTTCCATGTTCCCTAATGTTACATTTATATTATTTCTTTGAAAGTTCAGCATTGAAAACTGTTATTTTAGTTTCTGTTACTATTCTGATATGAAGTACTTCTCTTAATCAGACACAAGAGCAATGTCTCTATTTTATTTCTAATAGCCCAATTTTTCAAGAAAATGAAAAACCAAAGAGAGTGTTCTGATTGCATGGCTATTTTCATTCGTTTGAAAAGATTCTTTGATACTCCTTTCTAAAAGATTGTTGTAGACTCAATGAAGATAGGCACAACTAAAAATTTAGAGCTGTAAATCAAGACCTACTGTAATTCCAGATCTTTATTGAAGTTGGGTAAATTGTTCTGCATAACTGCCACCTACTGAATCAGCAGTGCAGTCAAGATTGCTTTAGACATTCCAATTCCATATTAAATATTTGAATCTCAGGCAATGACCACGAGCAACTCACAGAAGTCAGAACTGGTAGATAAGATTAAATAAACAAATTTTTCACAGATGAAACTATGCTCTTCCTTTTTTATTCAGATGTTTATCCTCCCTAAGAAAATTATCAGCAACTCCTGGGCAACGTAATGATTAAATGAGTTCTAAAAACACTAGATTTGTTTGCTTATACTAGTTTAAGGGGTTTTTATTTAAAAAATTGTTTCTACATTTATAAAATTCTTTTTACATTACTGGGATAAAGAAAAATATACTTAAATTCCTGGCCATAAAAACTGAGTGATTTTTTTTTTTTAACAGAGGATATAAAATGGGCAGTTGGATGATGAAACACAAGGGTAGCAAAACTACATTTGATACAGCAAAAGAATTTCATGTCTTTACTTGCATTATAATGAGGCACTATGAGAGAAAAAGTATTTTGTTTTCTATCTTATAAGAATGACCTCTTATAGAAAGCAAAATTCATATGTCACAGGTTTCAGCCTGAAGACTTTTATTTTCATTATGATTATGAGCAAACACAGGGCTAGAAGTTGGTTAGTTCAATCAGTGACTTGATGGTTGATTTGTCCAAGCTGCTGCCAGAGTTGAACAAGCAGGAACCCAATCGCACCAAGCCAAGTGTGGGTGTCTTCTGAGACTCAGTGCTCTATGTCACTGCAAAGCCTTTAACTAGTAATTGGAAACATCATATTTACTCAGTCATACCTTGTGATGCTGTTTGATCTTCATCGCTAAGCAGAATTAATCCTGGCTGATAATAATTAGGCCTAAAGTTGACTTTTATTATGCCTGCACAGCTCTCTTACCTAAAATTAACAGGAACATTTATGTATTGATTTCTGAATTTCCATGGGAAATGAAGAATAGGTTATATAGTACCCCACTTGCCCACAAAACATGGACTAGCCTGATAACAAATGGAATCAGGAATAAAGAGAAGGATCATAGTTACTATTTTCTCCACTAGTTTTTTTTTTCTTTCTCTTCCCTCCACCCTCCTCTCCTCAGAGTAACTGTTGATAGTGGGAATAAGGATGAGGTTCATTTCACATATCTTATGTCATCTAGCATAAATCATTCTATTCTTCCCTGAAATCAATGAAGAAGTGTTGACACCTCTGCAGGTGAGTCATTGCGCCTTTTCAGCAGCTTATCTTCATACCAGATGAATCACCTTTCTGATTTCCTCTTTTAGGAGACTACAGAGATTTCTGCCCCAACTTCTCTTTTGTATAAAAATATTTCTATTTCAATTGTGTAAGTTCTAGCCAAGCAAAGAATTTCTCAGTGATTTTACTTCTATAGTAACAGTTATTTACTCTTCTGCTTTGCTGGTGGTGGTCGAAAATTACATGGATTAGACAATATCTTTAGTTTGATTATTCAAAATAGGTTTATTACAGATTATATGTTCTGTTTCATACTGATATAGAAAATCAACTTCATTTTATTTCAGCAGAAATCATACAAAATAACAGACAAATCCACTAATAAATTAGTACACAGTGCGAACACAGATTTTATTTTTCTACTTCAAATGATATGTGCCTCTCAAAATTCAACTCTAGATTTTTTCACAGAATATGGTCAAATTTCTTAGGATTCACTTGTCCCTTAGCAAATGTTTACTAACAAAATTACTTGACAGTTTATGAAATGGTTGATTATAGAAATGGAAATTTGGTAAATATAAAACCAAAATTAAAATGTAATGGTTTTGGCATATGAGACATGAATGTTTTAAAGATGAAGGAGATAAGTGAATTCAGAATCAGTTTTGAAATATCCAATTACATTGTGTTCTGATATACTTTGTGTTTGAAGTATTCTGATTGAACTTGCCAATGTTTTCCTTCCTTAGCCCAGGGCTTTTAAGTTTCATTAGAGTCCTGACAGTCTGTTCTTCCAGCCTGTCTAGGTTCCTTTTTTGTCCACTCCACTCTCAAGTCTGGAATAATTAGTAAATTATATTTTAAATATTCCCAGCACAGGAAGGACGTAGACCTATTGGAGAAAATCCAGATGAGGGGTTAAAGGGATGAAACATTTCTCCTATGAGAAAAAGTCGGGAGAATTGGGCCTCTTCTGCCTGGAGAAGAGAAGGTTTTAGGGTGATTTTATTACAAACTTTCAGTACCTGAAGAGGGCTTACAAGAAAAATGGGAAGAGATTTTTTGTAAAGGGAACATGGGTGAATGGTTTCAAAGTGAAAGAGGATAGGTTTAGATTAGAAATTAGAAAGTTCTTTCCTGTGAGGGAAGTGAGACACAGGAATAAGTTGTGTGTCCAGAGTGTTCTCTGTGCCCAGAGAAGTTGTGTGTGCCCAGTCCCTGGAAGTGTGCAAGGCCAGGTTGGATGGGGCTTTGAGCAGCTTGGTCTCATGGGAGATGTCCCTGCCTGTAGCAGAGGGATTGGAGCTAGCTGATCTTTAATGTCCCTTCCAACCGAAACAATTTTATGCTCTTCTTTTTCTATAGTTCAGAAAAGTAAAAGGTTGAAGACAATAAGAATGGTAACAATCTCAAGAATATGGTAGATTTTTATTTTTGCAAGCTTTCATTATTCCTTTATACTATAAAGGATTCTGGGATTTATTTACGTTTTTCATATTAATTAGTTTTATATGATGTGTAAGTAATGTGTAAGTACCTTAACAGACTTTAAATACCCAGCTAGATTATTGGATACCTTGTCAAAGTAAACATTGCAAAGTTTGTCTGAATCATATACTCGATATAAAGCAGAAAAAGAGGTGTAAACAGAACATACTTGTGCTCCTATCAGAACAAATTAACAAAATAAAAAAATCAAAGCAAACAAATCAACATTTATCAGAAGACATCTTTAGAGTAAGTTCCAGAAAAGACTAATTGCTGTTTAATTTATCCTGATTATAAAGAACTTGCATAACAATATTTTACGTGCCTACAGTCACACATTTAGTTCTAAAAATACAGGCTATCAATTAGTACTTCCTTTTGGACCAAAGACAGAAGTTTGATAAGAACATTTTTTATTAGAATTTTGATCAAATAACTTGCTGGGAAATTTCCTCTTGAAATTCTTTTAAAGATATATGATGTATTCCTGTGATTGTGACAGATATTAGAAATAAGCAAGACAAAGATATAATAGCTGGATGCAAACTTAATTTACTCTCTCTTCTCTTTAATGCCATAGATTTTATTTTTGTCCTACCTTTTAATTCATATACTGATGTCTTCTCAAACCTTGTGTCATTCACTAGTCTTTATTTAATAGTTCTGATGAGACAGCTCAAATAATTAATTCCATTTTTCCCTTTTAGTAAAAGGGTTAAGATGGGACAATTTCAGTGCTCTTTTTTCATACATTTAGATACAGACATAAATTCATATTCTAGAAAATAAAATGTCCTGCTTCTTGTCAGTGAAAGATAGAATAGATATCTGCTAAAATTTTATGCAAAGAAATTTAAAACCTACACTGACCTAATGGCCAAATAACAGAGAACAACTTTTCCTATGCAACAGTACCTTCTGATTTATATCTACATGTAACAGTGCTTAGAGAGTAACACAGCACTGGGGAAATGCATGTGGGAAAAAACAGTGCTTTGGACATGTCACTTTTCTATGAAAATTATCAGTGGGGTGCTTCATGAGGGCCTAGGAAGCTCAGATCAGATTAAGAGCCACTAATTCCTTTCTTCACACAAGGATAGTTCTCTAATATTTCATAGGACCATATTTGTTCAGCTGGGGCTGTGTAAAGATTTTGCCAAAACATTGGCCTCACTTTCATCTTTTTAATTATCTACGGTAGATTTTTCTCACTAAAAAATTTGATGACATTCTCATCTCATCAGTCTGCTGTGTTTGATTTCACTAGATACACAAAGAGCTAGTGTTCTTAGTTTCCTAGCTAAATAATATTTTGTATAAGCAATGAAACTAAATTCAAACATTAAATATTGCAATCTAGATTAGACACCTCCAAACTTTGAGATATATTTCCTCTCTGTTCTATTTCCAGATAAACAAAATTTCTATCTTTCAGGTTATCAAATGCATAATTGGATCAAAAGTAAACAAATCTGATATGCATATTGGATATTTCTCTTGTCTTGTGAAATCCTAACCACACCAAAAAAAATAAATAAATTCTAGAGTAATAAGGGAAATACACCATTTGAAAAATAATCAATTCAGGTAAAGAATTGCAAGAAGATAAAACATGTCATTTTTTCTTGTACTTTATACATCCACTGTTTGATTGAGGTTTTTTTTAACTTAAAAATAGTATAAATAGGTGGAGTAAAGGNAAGATAGGGACATTTTTCTAACAACTTTTCTCTTAAATTGTGTATCTGTATCAGATTCAGAGTCACTATTTCCCTCAGAGTTTCAGACTTGATTGAAGACAAAACTCAAAACACCTTCTCCCAGCCCTCTTCTGTCCATGCTCAACTACAGCCCTGATACTGATACCACATCAAAGCAGCCCAGGGAAGTAGGGAACTGTAGTATGTTAGTATGTAGCTGTTCCTGTCTGCCATTCCTTAGTCCTCCTAGTTCTTCCCTGCTCCATCATGTGTTCTTCCCACCTGCAGTGTGGGGATTGTAGGGAACTTCATGGGCTGGAGTGTGGACATCTGATGTGACATTGCCCTACAGTCAATTTCTACTTCTGCATAATATTTTTTTTTTCACACTCCCCTCTCACATTTACTCTTTCCTAAATTTGTAATCAAAGAAGAACCACCATCATAATTGACAGGTTCAGCTCTGTCCTGCATTGAGTCTGGCTCAAGATGGCTCTATCTGTCCACCAGGATAAACTGGGAGAGGAGTGGCTTTAGAGAAGCCCTGCAGAAAGGTGTCTGGAGTTGCTGTTGGCAGCAGGATCAGTGTGAGTCAGCCGTGTGTCCTGGCACCCAAGAGGTCAAACCACACCCTGGGGTCCATCAAATGCAGCATCATCAGCATGTCAAAACTGGTGGTTGCCCCTCTGTGACCTCATTGCTGTGCCATAAAATTGACTGCCTTAGTTAAATCTGTGCCCCAAGATTTAGGAAGGATTTGAAGTTCCTTGAATGAGGCCAGGGTAGGGCAGCAAAAATAGTAAAAGGGATGGAAAAAATATCCCATGAGGAGTAGCTGAGGACTTTGGACTTGTCTGCATAGGGAAAAAAAAGCCTTAGGGGAGACCTCATTGCTCTCTACAGCTTCCTGTACCTTGGTGAGTGATCTCTCTGTCCTTATCTTGAAACCATCNTAGAAAGGGAGGTGTTGATCTCTTCTCTCTGCAATCCAGTGATAGGATATGTGAGAATAGTTCAAAGCTGCACCAGGGGAGATTGAGGCTGGACATTAGCATGAATTTCTTAACTGAGAGGGTGGTAAAACAATAATACAGGCTTCATAGAGAGGTTATCAATGACTGAAGCCTTTAGGTGTTTAAGAGGCATTTGGGCAACATGCTTTAAATTCCGATAACTCATGAAGTGGTCAGGCAGTTAGACTAGATCATTGTAGGTCCCTTCCACATGAAAAAGTCTTCCCTTCCCTTCCCTTCCCTTCCCTTCCCT